>JAVLUX010000046.1:267500-695000 GCA_032164185.1 Moxostoma hubbsi
ACAAGAGCCACATGACCCTGAGTCACGGCCAACTGCAGCGGTGTCTGATTGCGATTGTTCCGGATGTTGATGTCACAGCGACCCTAGACAGAAAAGAGCGAACAACCCTTACACATTCGCCACAGATCATTTTCACATGCAAATGACCTTTGCGGCAAAGCTGCAGAAAATTGTTCATTGTTGCCAAATGTTTGCGGCAGGTTCATCACTACCGGTGAAGAGCTGCAAACTTCTGGCAAACATTTGCAGCGAATCACAAGCTCATCTGCATGAGAAAATAACAAGCGGCAAATTTGTGTCTAGTTTCGATTTCTTTGTAAGTGAACAGCAGGTTACAAATACACCAGCAATCAAATGTTTGGACATGATCTTAAGATCTCATTAAAACATTTTTATTTTTATTTTTTTTTTTTACAAATACAGTTTAAGATTTTTTTTAAAGCAGAACAAAATAAATATAGGGCAGTGACGGATGTAGGCATGGGCCACATGGGCAGCTGCCCAGGGCAGCATCTTGCTGGGGGCGGCATGAAACCTGACTAAATTGTAACTTTGAAGCTCCAAAAAGCACATAAAGGCAGCATAAAATGATCCATACGACTCCAGTGGTTTAATCCATGTCTTCAGAAGAAAAGAAACTCCATCTATGACCAGCCCCGATCTGTGTCTGAATATGAAAATTAAAGTGTAGATTTTCAGTCAAATGGACTTAAATGTTGATCTTCACCCACATCTATTGTAGGACCCATATTCATTTGTGTGTCTAAAATGTATATTTCTTATAAAAAAAATTCCATTTAGTTATTACATGTTTTCTTAATGTGTGCTGCTCCTGCAGGCAATGGGAGAAATTAGTTATAAAGGCTGTAATTCCAGTCCGGCGGGGGGCGCTGATACCAGCGCAACAGACATTGACCTCAAGATGAGTGTGGATGAGCGTTCAGAAGCCTGTGTTGGAGTAACACGCTTTTAGAAATTAACATTTGTGTTTTGTTTTATTACTTCAACAATAAATATCAATGAACAGCATGAGTCAAAAGGGATCAGCATCACTACAAAGTGTACAAGAGCTTCAACGTAAAACAACAAAGGGTGTTTTACCAGTACACCTATCATATCATTTCTGAAGACATGGATTAAACCACTGGAGTCTTATGGATTACTTTTATACTGATTTATGTGCTTTTGGTCACCATTCAGTTTTACTGTATGTATCTACAGATCTGAAATATTCTTCTATAAATCTTCATTTGTGTTCTGCAGAGGATAGAAAGTCATAAGTCGCAGATTTTTCATCATCTGAAAGGTCCTGAAGTGTCTTAGAAACATAATTTATATGTAACTGATGTCACTGGTGAAAGATGTGTACCAAAACAGATAAAACAGATATTTGATGTTTTCTGTCCATCATTACTTTAAACTCCTCATCACACTCGTAGTGAAAACATTCAGTCAGTGGGTTGCACATATCAGAAATCTCCAGTCTCTAAAGTGAAGGAATGAATAGAACACAACAGCTGAATTGTGTTACTCACACACTAAAAGCTGTTTATAGAGTTTCTCTCATGAAACGAAAAAGAATATGAGAAACTGTTACACACGATAAATTCAAGCAAATTCTCAGTGATAGGATGTGTAGATTCTGAGGGACTGTAATCAAGTGTTGCCAGATCTTTAAAGAGAAACAAGCCCAAAACAAGCGAACAGGGTCTCATGGTTTTCATCACTGATCAGCATTAGGTACCCCTTCTGACTAACGTCCCATCATATGGGCAGATGACATCTTTTACACATGTTCCTCTGCAGTTAATAAAGTCCTGAATCAACTTTACAGTGCTTTAATAACATATATTGGGATTAAACAAAAGGGAGCACACACTCATTACTCTTTACAAGGTTCCCACGGTCATGGAAAACCTACAAATATCAGGGAATATTCAAATATTACAAGTCCATAATGAATATAGATTTTCTCTTCTTTACATAATTCTTGTGCTTGAAATTGCTTGTGTACAGTAGCCTACCATTTACCAATCCATGAAGATGTCTCATTTGTCACTGAATCATTCAGAAAGGATGGGAACCCTGACTTTAACTGTAAAACATCTGAAACTGATCGCAAACTAAGACTTGAATCAAAATAAACTGCACAAATCATTTTAATTACAGGTCTGCTTCTCCGCTAAACTCTGGTCAAATCAAATCAGTACCAATGCGTCATATCTAATTAACCTGAAACAATGGAGAAATATACATACAGTATACTAGCATATACTGTATGTTTTTGCTCTTATTACTCTGATCGAGGAAATGAATTGGGCTGCCCCGTCACTCACTGATCCAGTTTCAGATGAAAGTGTGTATTCAAGGTCAGATGACTCTCCCACCGGCCGTGTGTTTGACAGCACTGATGTAGAGCGCAGCACGGACAGTACATGAGGCTGTTTGGCAGCTGTTATTAATGGTAGAGAGCAGTCTATGGTGCTCTGGGAGACCACGCTTCAGCAAGCCCCAAAACCTGACTGTTACTCTGGAAACAAGCCCAAAAAACAGCAACCCACGACTTCCTATATTTATAAGTGACCCAAAGTCGCTTATAATAAGTGGACATGGCAACACTGACTGCATTTGACATCTGAACCGGTGAAGGGAAGTCTGGTGGTCATAGTGCCTCCCGTCTGCCAGTGCCACTTATACGAGATTTTTTTTCTCTCAACAACGCAACTTTATTTCCAGAAAATACAGTAAACATCTGGGATGACCTGAGGATGAGTAAACGATGAGAGAATTTTCATTTTTGGGTGAACAATCCCTTTAAGAACAGACTTTTCATCACATCAGTTCCTGATATCCAATGCCAAGAGATACCTGATCATTATCATTAGCTGATCATGACAATTCGAAATGTTGGGTGTAACGTCATATAGATGGAGGTTTAGTGATTCTCTTACATCAATGTCATGCTAACACTAGTAATATATAAGTGTTATGCTTTCAAAATAGTGAGACAATTGCATATTTTAAGCGTTTATTCACGGTGCTGCACACTAGCCCCATAGACTTCCATAGTAATGTAAATGTGATTTATGTTTGAGTTTACAAACTGAGACACAAGTTGAAATAATTTTCTGTGGTAATCGGAAGCATGTCTCAGATACTGTGTATAGTTGCATTTTATCCCCGGAGATATTTTAAAGCATCAGAGGGGCGTAGCGTGGTCTTTCACACCTCTTTGAGGAGTGTTTCAGCTACATCAAGGTGGTTGTTCAAGGCGGCCAGATGCAGCGCAGAGAAACCGTCTTCTTTCTTAACATCAGCCAGCTGTCGTGCTCGTGCCAAGATCATCTCTGTTGCTCTGGAGGTGCACGCACACACACACGCACACACATAGAGAGAGAGAGAGATATGGGTTAGGGTATCCAGAATATAAGTAGTATTATTAAGGTAGATATTAAAATTTTTCAATGATTTCTGTTTATCTACAAGAAATGTTTTCACTGAATTGAATTAGATACCATAAATACATTACATTAGGGCTGCAATTAACGATTATTCTGATAATAGATTAATCTATCGATTATAAGAACGGTTAAAAAAGCATTAAAATATATTTTTTTTTTGGGCAATGTCCTTTTTCACTTGGTTACACTTCTGCGAGTGCAGTAAATACAAAATATACTTACTATTCTCTAAAAGCAAGTCTAAATATCATATATGCTGCTTCTCAGGTCAATGTATCTTGTTTAAAAGATTTTTAGATATTTTTAAATATTTGTATTTTTAATATTATATTCAACATTCTCAGATAAAAAAAAAAATTCTTCTGCAGTATAGCTGCTACAGAAAATGTACATTGTTTTAAAGGAGTTTTAGATATTTATATTGGAAAATCAAATCAAAAATGCATTTTGTTGCAGTGTATAATGGGGCGAAGACTGCCCTCTCTCACCTTTCTGTTCACTTCAATCCATCTTTAACTCATAAAAACAAACTCTCTTATTAATAAAGCATTGTATTGCCAATGGTCTTCACGATAATAAACACATAGTGACATACATATTGTGATTCAATAAGTCGAGAGTCATCACGTTATAATCTAGCTGCATTAATCGTGTTCGCTCGAGGGATGAGCGTCTCGTGACAGAGTATGCATCAGCCAGATGCAGTTTCAATCTCTCCCCTTTAGATCGGGACATTCACACAACTCATAGAAGAGGTGCTGACCACACAGAGAAATGACCGTTTCAGAGTTTGTAGTCACTTATGTGATCTTCTTCCGTATTATTTAAACTGCATTGCATTAAATATAACAGCATTAAAGATGTAATGCATTAAATATAACCGCATTAAAGATGTAACACATTAAATATAACCGCATTAAAGATGTAATGCATTAAATATAACAGCATTAAAGATGTAACACATTAAATATAACCGCATTAAAGATGTAATGCATTAAATATAACAGCATTAAAGATGTAATGCATTAAATATAACAGCATTAAAGATGTAACACGTTAAATATAACCGCATTAAAGATGTAACACATTCAATATAACTGCATTAAAGATGTAATGCATTAAATATAATTGCATTAAAGATGTAATACATTAAATATAACCGCATTAAAGATGTAATGCATTAAATATAACAGCATTAAAGATGTAACACATTAAATATAACAGCATTAAAGATGTTACACATTCAATATAACCGCATTAAATATAACCGCATTAAAGATGTAATGCATTAAATATAATTGCATTAAAGATGTAGCACATTAAATATAATTGCATTAAAGATGTAACGCATTAAATATAATTGCATTAAAGATGTAACACATTAAATATAATTGCATTAAAGATGTAGCACATTAAATATAATTGCATTAAAGATGTAGCACATTAAATATAATTGCATTAAAGATGTAACACATTAAATATAATTGCATTAAAGATGTAGCACATTAAATATAATTGCATTAAAGATGTAACGCATTAAATATAATTGCATTAAAGATGTAACACATTAAATATAATTGCATTAAAGATGTAGCACATTAAATATAATTGCATTAAAGATGTAGCACATTAAATATAATTGCATTAAAGATGTAACGCATTAAATATAATTGCATTAAAGATGTAACACATTAAATATAACCGCATTAAAGATGTAATGCATTAAATATAATTGCATTAAAGATGTAACACGTTAAATATAACTGCATTAAAGATGTAATGCATTAAATATAATTGCATTAAAGATTTAACACATTAAATATAACAGCATTAAAGATGTAATGCATTAAATATAATTGCATTAAAGATGTAACACATGAAATATAATTGCATAAAGATGTAACACATTAAATATAATTGCATTAAAGATGTAACACATTAAATATAACTGCATTAAAGATGTAACACATTAAATATAACAGCAGTAAAGATGTAACACGTTAAATATAACTGCATTAAAGATGTAACACATTAAATATAACCGCATTAAAGATGTAACACATTAAATATAACTGCATTAAAGATGTAACACATTAAATATAACTGCATTAAAGATGTAACACATTAAATATAACCGCATTAAAGATGTAACAAATTAAAGATGTAACACGTTAAATATAACTGCATTAAAGATGTAACACATTAAATATAACTGCATTAAAGATGTAACACATTAAATATAACTGCATTAAAGATGTAACACATTAAATATAACCGCATTAAAGATGTAACAAATTAAAGATGTAACACGTTAAATATAACTGCATTAAAGATGTAACACGTTAAATATAACAGCATTAAAGATGTAACGCATTAAATATAACTGCATTAAAGATGTAACACATTAAATATAACTGCAATAAAGATGTAACACATTAAATATAACCGCATTAAAGGTGTAACGCGTTAATTATAACTGCATTAAAGATGTAACACATTAAATATAACCACATTAAAGATGTAATGCATTAAATATAACTGCATTAAAGATGCAACACATTAAATATAACTGCATTAAAGATGTAACACATTAAATATAACCGCATTAAAGGTGTAACGCGTTAATTATAACTGCATTAAAGATGTAACACATTAAATATAACCGCATTAAAGATGTAATGCATTAAATATAACTGCATTAAAGATGCAACACATTAAATATAACTGCATTAAAGATGTAAGCATTAAAGATGAAACACATTAAATATAACTGCATTAATGATGTAACACATTAAATATAACTGCATTAAAGCTGTAACATTAAATATAACTGCATTAAAGATGTAACACATTAAATATAATTGCAATAAAGATATAACACATTTAATATAACTGCATTAAAAACGTAACACATTAAACATAATTGCATTAAATAACACATTAAATATAACCGCATTAAACATGTAAAAAATAAATATAACTGCATTAAAGATGTAAAATCGGAGCTGAGATCGGTCATCAAAAACGGAAGAAATCTCAGAGCGTAATGGTCAGAGGTGGGTAGTAACGTGCCACATTTACTTCTTGAGTAGGTTTAAAAGTGGGTACTTTTTATTCTTACTCAAGAATTTTGAATTAATTGTTTGTACTTTTACTTCTTTACAATGTGTGGCATTACTGTCGTAACATTACTTGGTTTAATTTGAATTAATGTGTAATTTATTGAGAGATTATTGAACGGGACTTTTACGACAGCGGAAGTTCACACAGCTGCATGTGCACTATCACAGATTGTCACTCAAGTCGAGTCATCACTGCTGCAGCATCAAACTCTTCAAATTGAAGATGGGCATATTTCAAAGCTAGAGATTTGTAGCTTTCAAACAATATAAGATTTGTCAAGATTAAAGTCGGATATAAAGGTAATATAGTCCAATAAACATACAGTTGAAGTCAGAAGTTTGCATACACCTTAGCCAAATACATTTAAACTCAGTTTTCCACAATTCCTGACATTTATTGGTAGAAATTCCCTGTCTTAGGTCAGTTAGAATCACTACTTTATTTTAAGAATATGAAATGTCTGAATAATAGTAGAGGGAATGATTTATTTCAGCCCATTCCAAGTGGGTCAGAAGTTTACATACACTTTGTTAATATTTGGTAGCATTGCCTTTAAATTGTTTAACTTGGGTCAAATATTTTGGGTATCCTTCCACAAGCTTCCACAATAATTTGGTGGAATTCTGGTCCATTCCTCCAGACAGAACTGGTGTAACTGAGTCAGGTTTGTAGGACTCCTTGCTCGCACAAGCTTTTTCAGTTCTGCCCACAAATTTTCTATCGGCTTGAGGTCAGGGCATTGAGATGCCACCCCAATACCTTGACTTTGTTGTCCTTAAGCCATTTTGCCACAACTTTGGAGGTATGCTTGAGGTCATTGTCCATTTGGAAGACCCATTTGCGACAGAGCTTTAACTTCCTGACTGATGTCTTGAGATGTTGCTTCAATATATCCACATATTTTTAATTCCTCATGATGTCTTCTATTTTGTGAAGTGCACCAGTCCCTCCTGCAGCAAAACACCCCCACAACATGATGCTGCCACCCCCATGCTTCACGGTTGGGATGATGTTCTTCAGCTTGCAAGCCTCTCCCTTTTTCCTCCAAACATAACGATGGTCATTATGACCAAAAAGTAAAAATTTTGTATCATCAGACCAGAATACATTTGTCCAAGAAGTAAGATCTTTGTCCCCATGTGCACTTGCAAACTGTACTCTGTTTGCTTTTTATGGTGGTTTTGGAGCAGTGGCTTCTTTCTTGCTGAGCAGCCTTTCAGGTTATGTCGATATAGGATTCATTTTACTGTGGATATAGACACTTGTCTACCCGTTTCCTCCAGCATCTTCACAAGGTCCTTTGCTGTTGTTCTGGGATTGATTTGCAGTATTTACACCAAACTACGTTCATCTCTAGGAGACAGAATGCGTTTCCTTCCTGAGTGGTATGATGGCTGTGTGGTCCCAAGGTATTTATCCTTGTGTACTATTGTTTGTATAGGTGAGCGTGGTACCTTCAGGCATTTGGAAATTGCGCCCAAGGATGAATCAGACTTGTGGAGGTCCACAGTTTTATTTTCTGAGGTCTTGGCTGATTTCTTTTGATTTTCTCATGATGTCAAGCAAAGAGGCTGAAGGTAGGGCTTAAAATAAATCCACAGGTACACCTCCAATTTAGTAAACCTCCTGTCAGAAGCTAATTAGCTAATTGGCTAAAGGCTTGACATTATTTTCTGGAATTTTATAAGCTGCTTAAAGACACAGTTAACTTAGTGTATGTAAACTTCTGACCCACTGGAATTGTGATATAGTCAATTAAAAGTGACACAATCGGTCTGTAAACAATTGTTGGAAAGATTACTCGTGTCATGCATAAAGTAGATGTCCTAAATGACTTGCCAAAACTATAGTTTGCTAATATGAAATCTGTGGAGGGATTAAAAAATTAGTTTTAATGACTTCAACCTAAGTGTATGTAAACTTCTGACTTCAACTGAAAAAAACAAAACAAAAAAAAACGCTAAAAAAGCATATATGGGATGATGCCAGTAAACGGGCTAAACTAGCTCTTAGTCTGATTGTTCATATGACAACTAAAGAAGAAAACAATTGCAACATTTTGTAAGGAATTTATTTAATTTAATCAAATCAAATCAAATCACTTTATTGTCACACTACGGTGTACACGAGTGCAACAGTAGGTGAAATTCTTGTGTGCAGTTCCGAGCAACATTGCAGTAATGACAGTGACGAGACATAAACCACTTTACAATAAACAACATATTTACACAAAACAATTTACATAACAAATGTACACATACTTACACAACAATTTACATAACAAATGTACACAATACACACAATGTAGAATACACATACACTAGATACGGGTATAAATATATATAAACACTAATTGAATTGGGAGAATATATTGACAGAGTGATGATTAATAAAGTGCAGTGCTGATTGATGATCGTGAGAGATCATGTGTTCAAAAGTCTTATTGCTTGTGGGAAGAAGCTGTCATGTAGTCGGCTGGTGCGGGTCCTGATGCTGCGATACCGCCTGCCTGATGGAAGCAGTGAAAGCAGCCCATGACTCGGGTGACTGGAGTCTCTGATGATCCTCCGAGCTTTATTCACACACCGTCTGTTATATATATCCTGGAGGGAGGGAAGCTCACCTCCGATGATGTTTCTGGCCGTTCGCACCACCCTTTGCAGGTCTTTGCGGTTGTGGGCGGTGCTATTGCCGTACCAGGCGGTGATGCAGCCAGTCAGGATGCTCTCTAGAGTGCTGGTGTAGAACCGTGTGAGGATGTGGTGGTTCATTCCAAACTTCCTCAGCCGTCTCAGGAAGAAGAGGCGCTGGTGAGCCTTCTTCACAACGGCCTCAGTGTGGACGGACCATGTGAGTTCCTCAGTAATGTGGACACCGAGGAACTTGAAGCTGCTGACTCTCTCCACCGGTGCTCCATTAATGGTGATGGGGCTGTGTTCTCTGTCTTTCTTCCTGAAGTCCACCACAAGCTCCTTGGTTTTACTGACGTTGAGGAAGAGGTTGTGCTCCTGACACCAGCGTGTCAGAGTGTGCACCTCCTCTCTGTAGGCCGTTTCATCATTGTCAGTGATCAGACCTACAACCGTCGTATCGTCAGCAAACTTAATGATGGCATTGGAGCCATCAGTCATGTGTGTAAAGGGAATACAGGAGTGGGCTGAGAACACAGCCCTGCGGGGCTCCAGTGTTGAGGGTCAGTGATTTGGAGATGTTGCTGCCCATTCTAACCACCTGACGTCTGCCTGACAGGAAATCCAGGATCCAGCTGCACAGCGAGCTGTTTAAGCCCAGAGCCCGGAGTTTCTCATCAAGCTTGGAGGGCACTATGGTGTTGAATGCTGAGCTGTAGTCTACAAACAGCATTCTCACATATGTGTTCCTTTTTTCCAGGTGGGAAAGAGCAGTGTGTATTGTAGATGCAATGGCATCATCAGTGGAGCGGTTGTTACGGTAGGCAAACTGCAATGGGTCCAAAGAGGTGGGCAGAACAGAGCAGATGTGATCTCTGATCAACCTCTCAAAGCATTTGCTGATGATGGGGGTGAGGGCAACAGGACGCCAGTCATTTAAGCAGGTGATTTTTGATTGCTTCGGTACAGGCACAATAGTTGATGTTTTGAAGCATGTGGGGACTACAGACAGGGATAGGGACAAGTTGAAAATGTCCGTAAAAACACCAGCCAGTTGGTTCGCGCATGCTCTGATGACGCGGCCCGGAATGCCGTCTGGACCCGCGGCTTTACGGATGTTCACCCGTCGAAAGGATCGGGTTACATCCGCAACAGAGACGGAGAGTGAACCATCATCTGTAGTATCGGCCGCGAGTGCTCTCTCTGTGAGGGCGGTGTTGTTGTCCTCGAAACGAGCATAAAATGTATTAAGCTCGTCCGGGAGAGAGGCAGCGGTGTTCATGGCGGAGTTTTTATTCCGTTTATAGTCCATGATGGTGTTAATTCCCTGCCACATACTTCTGGAGTCAGTGGTGTTAAACTGTTCTTCAATTTTGAGCCTGTACTGGCGTTTGGCTGCACGGATGGAGTTACGGAGGGCATAACTGGCTTGTTTACGCTCCTCCGCGTTCCCGGAATTAAAAGCGGTGGTCCGCGCAGTAAGTGCCGCGCGAACATCACCGTTAACCCATGGTTTCTGGTTGGGGTAGATCCGTATATTTTTTGTCGGAACAACGTCCTCTACGCACTTTCTGATGAAACACGTTACGCTATCAGCGTAAACCTCGATGTCGTCATCGGAGGCAGACCGGAACATCTCCCAGTCCACGTGATCAAAACAGCCCTGTAGCGCAGAGTCTGATTGGTCCGACCAGCACTGGATCATTCTGAGGGCGGGTGCTTCCCGTTTCAGTTTCTGCCTGTAAGCGGGCAGAAGCAGAACGGAAGAGTGGTCAGATTTGCCAAATGGTGGGCGGGGGAGGGATTTGTAGCCATCCCGGAAAGGAGAATAGCAATGATCCAAATCCCGGTCCCCTCGTGTGTTAAAGCTGATGTGTTGGTGGTATTTTGGTGCTATTGTTTTGAAGTTGGCTTTGTTGAAGTCCCCGGCAACAATGAACGCAGCCTCAGGGTGCGCGGTTTCCTGCTCACTTATACTGCCATACAGTTCCCTAAGCGCCCGGTCTGTGTCGGCTTGTGGGGGGATGTACACAGCAGTGATAATGACCGCTGGGAATTCCCTCGGTAGCCAGAATGGTCGACACAGAAGCATGAGAAATTCCAGATCAGGAGAGCAGAAAGACCTGATAAAATGTATATTCCTCTGATCACACCATGATTTGTTGATCATAAAACATACACCTCCACCTCTGCTTTTACCTGAGAGGTCTTTCGCTCTGTCCGCTCGGTGCACGGAGAAACCCGTGGGTTCGATGGCCGAGTCTGGAATCTCCGCGGACATCCAGGTTTCCGTAAGACAGATAACACAGCATTCTCTCGTCTCTCGTTGGAAAGAGATCCGCGCTCTCAGCTCGCAGAGCTTGTTGTCCAGAGACTGAACATTTGCCAGTAGTATACTGGGTAGCGGGGGGCGATTTGCGAGACATCTTAATCTGATGAGAACGCCGGCTCTTTTTCCCCTTTTCCGTCTGCGTTTCCGCGGCCGGGCAGCCCAAACAAAGGGCTCCGCTGGCGTGTTTGTAAACCGCGGGTCGGCATTGAGGAATGTGAAGTCCGGTTTTCGGTGTGTGATTGCCGAACCAATGTCCAAAAGCGTTTGTCTGTCGTACACAATAAGGCAGACAACATCCAAGACAAAAAAACACAGAACTGTAAACAAAACAAACAATAAACTGCAGTGTTTTGACGGAGCTCGCGACGCAGCAGCCATACTCGGCGCCATCTTGAGACCTTAGAAAATTATTGGATTTAAATGTTTGATCAATTTTATGATGAAATAAAAAAAAAGAGTTCACATCTGAGTGGGTATTTTGATAAAATAACTGAAAAACAAAAAGATGCATCAAGATTTATTTTGTAATCAAATCATTATTAAGTTTCTAAAAATGGTAATAACTTTTGATAACTTTTGTCTATTGTCATTGATAGACTCTTTGGCTGATGCCAAGAACAATATATTTTACATTACAAGTGATTCTATTCATTGCTTTTTGAGCAGTTTGCCTAAAAATATTTTACCATTTACCAATTTTTAACATTCCTGTGCTTGGTCCAGATAATTGCTGCTTGCAGCTATATTAATAATAATGATTATTATTGTAAATTCTTTCATCATTCACCATCATGTTCTTCCAAACCTGTATGACTTTCTTTCTTCAATGCAACACAATTAAGGAGATGTCAGACAGGATGTTATCCTCAGTCACCATTTACTGTCACTACATGTTTTTTCCTCCATATTTTAAAAGACAATGGTGATTGTGACTGTCAGTCTCTAACATTCAGTCTAATATCTTTTGGGTTCCACAAAATACAGAAAGTCACACAGGTTTGGAACAACATTAAGGTGGGGAAATGATAACAGAATATTCATTTATGGTTGAACTATCACTTTAAGGATGCTTGTCAGATTTGTATGAATCTGTATATTAGAAGACAAGTTTGGAAACCAGTTTCTAGTCATTATTACAGTGAAATATGTGAACAGTGTTCCACAGGCCCAATCATATATAATGCTGAGTAAAACTAATGAAGATCATGCTTTATTACTTCCACTATTTCACAGCGTTTTAATGTCCTGAATGGATTCTTAGTTCAGTTACAGTATTTTCAGTGTAGAAAGAATATAGATCATTAGTTCTGTACAGTAAGGGTAAACTGCACCGTATTGTTCTATGTATTTGGAAGCGTGTTAGGCTTGTTTTCTGTTATTCATGAGACACGGCGCATCTGTCAAACGCAGAGATGCTGTGCAGAGAAGCACTCCAGTAAACTCGCAGACACGTTAGGCAGAGCAAAAGGCATTTACACTTAACACGGATGTTTACGTGGATTTATACAGTAGGCACTGATATAAAAATGTAAACTTAGAAACTGAGGTCATAAGAGCACATAGTTACAGCATCACCATGAAAAAGACCATCACCACACAGGCACATTATCAAAATGGCCAAAACTCACTGCAACAAGTTTGCTCAAGTTGGAGCTGTGTTGAAAAAGTGGGGGGGGGGGGGGGGGGGGGGGACATTCTAACACCCTGTCTACACCGGACGTGAGTGGCATGGCACGCACTGGTGCTACTACTGACAACACCACAAATAAACGGTTTACAACGTTCATGTCGACTCGTCCAGTGTCTACAGACTCAAGCTGTTGCGTCACATCAACCGATGCACCAGGTTTAGACAGGACATTCTCATCAGCCTCTCTTCACAATATGATCGTTTAAAAGAAATGTATTAGTATTTTTAGCTATTTTTTTATGTTTTAAGAATATGTGATATCATTTGAAAGAAATCATCAAATATTTATAATCATATAAAATATCAATTTATTGATGCTGTCAAACATTTCAAACAGGGCCGGCGATTGCTATAGGCGAACTAGGCGGTTGCCTAGGGCGACAAATGTGTTGAGGGCATGGGCGCCCTCTAGGGTCGCCATTACGCTATGTTAGGAAAGTGCGCAGTTGCTGGCGCGTTGATAAAGAAAATGAAGCGGTCTAATAAACCCTCCGGTGCACAGGGACGAAAACGGAGAAAGGAAGAAGATGAAAGGAAAGCCCAGTATAGAAGTAAGTCTTCTCATCTCAGCCATTAAGGTGTTAAATGAAATAAATTTGCTTAGTATTGTGCATCATCACCTAATATTGAACGTTTCATTGCTGTCACTAAGCTATCACTAGCTAGCTAGTTACTTTGCTAGTTAACTTCACTGATAACCTACATGGATGTAAATGTCAAAATGATTTGGATAATGTATGCATGCTAGTTATGAAAAGTACAGTTGCTCTCTACATTCATTATAAATGCATAAGTTTTGTTTAGTGAGATCACAACTACAGGCTCATACACACACACAGTAACCATTATGGTGATAGTGGTGTTGACATGGTGTTCACCCTTCTGTACAGTTCACCTCCAGGAATATACTAAAATATGTTTTTTTTTTTAATTGGCCATGGCCAGATGCACTCAGGCAATATTTGCAGAGGCCGGCACCTGCTGTAGAAAGGACACCTGATCCTTCATGTTTGCCTCTCTCTGAACTTTGTAAGTACAACTAGTACTATTGTTGCTGTTTTTGTTATTGTTATTATTATTATTAGCAATTATTACTTTTATAATCACATCACATTAATACTACTAATTGTAATCAGTAGTATTATTTAGCCTTGTAGCAGCCTAATAGATTAGTAATAATAGTAGTGGTGGTAGTAATTGTAATTTATCTACTACAAGTTACATGGTCAGAGATAAAATGTATTTGTACAATGCAACTATGTGGTAGGATGATAGAAATGACCAAATGCAATTGTGTAACGAACAGCATGGATGAATTCTGTGTTTAAATACATACAGCTGCAGGAGTAGGGACATCCAGCAGTGGTACTCCAGGGACCAGTGACACACAGGCCAGAAACACACAGCTTGCACTGATGAGCATCAACCAAGAGGTCTCAAGTAAAATATCATTTGATGATACAATCAACGAATTTGTCATTAGGAAGTCCAGACGAGTCAAATTGTAATGCTGCGTCAATTTTGAAGGTGAAAGCCGAAAGGGACTTTTGTTTGTAGAGGGTATAGTTTTGCACAGTTAATGGAGTTTATTATTTAATTTGGTAAATATCCTTGAACATTCTTTGTAGCATTTGTGTATGAACAATTTATTACTGTTGATCCTTCAAGTCATAATTTGCTTGTTGAAGTGTTGGAGTGACGATAAAAGCATTTTTGTTTGTTCATCCATTGTTTGAGTCATAATTAAATGTCCTTGAACATTCTTTGTAGTATTTTTGTATATGCAATTTATTAGTTGGGGGGGGCGCAAAACTAAATCTCGCCTAGGGCAACCAAAGGGCTAGAGCCGGCCCTGATTTCAAACATTGCTCAACTTTGCCAGAATGACAGAATCAAAGCACACACAAAACAATTCCTTAATGTCTGTGTCTAATATGATCTTACCTGAACAATTTCTGAAGCTTGTGTCACCTCTCTGTCTACACTGCCTGTGACTTAGTCACTGTAATTTTTTCTTTTTTTTCCAACAATTGACAGACAGAATGTCTGTCCCCTTGAGTTTTTTGGCTGGTGGTTGTACATGAGACATTATTGGCCATTCACTGTTTCAGTAAAACAGACTAATAATAAAGATGTCAGAGATTTAAAACCTGCTGAAAGTTACCAAAATGTACAATGTTTTCATACATTTAACAACATTAACTTACAATAACTTACAATAGTCAAAGATTTATTCAATTTATTTTACATTAGCCTCTACTGTATTTCACTGTACTTTATTTAATTTTGTATTACATTTTTTGTATTTCATTCCCATATTTAATTTTAATATTCATTTGTATATTATTATATAATTATATTTTCTATTTCTATTTCTATTGTATTTTCTTTATTCCTTTTGTATTCTTTTTATATAATACAGCCCAATCGACCGCTGTTTTTTTTCCCTTTCTTTTTGATAAACAACCATCAGAATAAAATCCCAAAGATATTTAGATAAAATATAGATAAACTGGTGCTTAGATTCAACCCACCGGCTACATATATATTAATAGATATTTTAAATAATTTCAATACAAGTAAATCTCAGACAGCAGCATTTGTGGGATAATGTTGATTACCAAAAAACTCATCCCCCCTTTTCTTTAAAAAAAGCAAAAATCTGCTGATCCTGATTTCCAACAAATGCCAAAGGCTGAAATCAATGTCTATATGGAGATCAACAGGTCCTCAGTATCCTCTGTAGGTGTGGCTTTGGAGGCACTTAAGGCAGTTCTTATGGCTCGGATCATAGAGCATGACTCATTTATCAAGAAATCTAAAGCACGAGAACTTGTGGAGTTGGAAGGGAATATTAAAAGTGCAGAGGCAGAGCTGAAGCACCGAATATCGTCTGATGGCCTCAGAGAATTGACATGAATACAATACAGATATAATAGTATTTTGTCACGGAAGGCTTTTTTTTTGGCTATTCAGGGTAAGATATTCATACTTTGAGTCAGGGAACAAACCAGGGAAGCTGTAGGGCCTTGCCCAATATAAATGGCAGTGGAGAATGCATGGCCCTTTGTTCTATGATAAAAGGTGAGACATTGAACTCAGTTTCCCAGAATGCTTAACAGCTGGATGGGAAGTCCCACCCATGCACCCAATCTCAAACGCCATTGGTCAAAAGCGGCCTATGACCGATGACGTCATCTTTTAAACAAAACTAGTGGACAGATTTGATTTCTGTCTCTCTGCATACAGCTGTGCAAGCCTGCGGTTTAAAGAAGGAAATAAAGGAATTTCCATCCGTCTGGACAAAGAGAGACCACGCTTTTCTAACCTCACCATTTGGCCAAGGTAGAGTAAGATTAACGTCTCGGTTACGTATGAGGTTCCAAAGGTCTGGATGCGGATGCCAGAGCACGCCCCGTCCCTGAGAAAGAAGGTCTTTCCTCAGGGGAATTCGCCAGGGAGGGGCTGTCGCGAGGAGTACAAGGTCCGAGAACCAGGCCCGGGTGGGCCAGTAAGGAGCCACAAGAGTGACTTGTTCCTCATCCTCCCTGACCTTGCACCTGTGCAAGAAGGCTCACTGGGGGAAATGCGTACTTGGCCAGCTGTGTGCCAGTGCATCTGCCCCGAGGGGAGCCTCTGAGTGGGCATACCAGAGCGGCCAGTGGGAGGTCTCTCGGGAGGCAAACAGGTCTACCTTGGCCTTGCCGAACCGTCCCCAGATCAGCTGAACTGAGTGGGGGTGAAGGTCGTGACCAGGATGCATCGGGACACCTGTTGTAAGGGTACTCCTGCCCGTAAGAAACAGAGGTCTGTCCAGGGTTTGAATGTTTAACAGCAGGCGGAGGTGATTGTCACACGAGCGTGCTCGTCTCGGGACTCGGGTCTGAAGCCAGTGTTGAAGCGGTCTCATATGCATCAACCCCAGCGGCGCGACCGCTGCGGAGGACGCCATATGCCCCAGGAGCCTCTGGAAAAGTTTTAAAGGGACCGTTGTGCCTGGCCTGAAGGCGGCAAGGCACCTCAACACTGACTGGGCTCGCTCGTTGGTGAGACGTGCTGACATTGAGACCGAGTCTAACTCCATACCGAGAAAAGAGATGCTCTGGACTGGAGTAAGCTTGCTCTTTTCCCAGTTGACCTGAAGCCCCAAACGGCTGAGGTGCCTGAGTACCTGGTCTCTGTGAGCGCATAGTAACTCTCGCGAGTGGGCCAGAATGCCGGCTTCTCGGAGTGGGGCAAGAGCTGCCTTTGCGACTTTTGTGAAGACGCGAGGGGACAGAGACAGGCCGAAGGGGAGGACTTTGTACTGATACGCCTGGCCATCGAATGCAAAACGCAGGAAGGGGCGGTGTCGAGGCAGAATGGAGACGTGGAAGTATGCGTCCTTCTGGTCTACCGCTGCTAACCAATCTAGATGCCGGACGCAGAATAAGATGTGTCTCTGCGTGAGCATTTTGAACAGGAGTTTGTGCAACGCTTGGTTGAGAACTCGCAGGTCCAAGATTGGTCGTAAGCCGCCGCCTTTCTTGGGTACGATGAAATAAGGGCTGTAGAATCCCTTATTCATCTCTGTTGGAGGGACAGGCTCTATCGCGTCTTTGAACAAAAGAGTAGCGATTTCCACGTGCAGGGACTGGGCATCTTCGCTGTGTACTGCGGAAAAGCGGACACCCATGAAGGGGGGCGGGGGGCCTGGCAAACTGAATTGCATAACCGAGTCGAATGGTCCGGGCCAGCCAGCGAGATGGGTTGGGAAGTGAGAGCCACGCGTCCAACCTCTGCGCTAGGGGCACCAAAGGGACGATTCATTTTTACATACACGGCGGAGCTTCGCAGCGGGGTGGAGCAGGTAGGGCAGCGTCGGGCGGCAACAGGGCGACCCGAGGCTGGGGTGCTGAGAAAAGACTCAAACCACTTACCTTGCTCCACACACCTGGCAGGGGGTGGGTTGGCGACTGAGGAGGAGGTCCAGGGTAGGCATCCTCTAGACTCGTCGGAACCGGCCGGCTGGGGAACAGTCGTCGGGCTGGAGACGGGTGGTCCGTGTCCAGGAAGCCGGAACTGTTGAGATCTGGTAGCAAAGTGCCGTGAGAACGGCATTTGCGGGCAAGGTGACCCAGAGACATAGGAAATAGCTCTTTTATTGAGAATGTGGGTATCGTAAGCCCATCTAAGTGGGGCGGCAAATGAAGATTCTCCTCCCGGCCCTCCACCGGGGGACGGAGCGGTCTTACCACCTCCGGAGCTAACATCTCTGTCGCTGGGTCGTCTGTCTCAGGAGCACCTGGGAGCCTTACGGGTCCTAGAGGGGGTCCGAGAGAAGGGGGGCGTCTGCATCCTGCGTGTGCTCGACGCTGGGACTGAGAGCTGGGCCCGGGTTGAGGCGGAGCAGATTTCTTGGCGGCAGGGGGACGCCCTCGGCGAGCAGACGGGGCAGTGGCCGTGGTGGCAGGTTTGCGGCACGGCAGGATATGTGAGATGGCCTCTGTCTGCTTTTCACAGCAGAGAACTGCTGGGTGAAGTCCTCGACGATGTCGCCAAAGAGGCCAAACTGGGAGACAGGGGCGTCGAGGAAGCGAGCTTTGTCGGCCTAACGCATCTCGACCAGGTTGAGCCATAGATGACGTTCCTGGACCACAAGGGTGGCCATCGCCTGCCCGAGTGCCTGCGCGGTGACCTTCATGGCTCTGAGGGTGAGGTCGGTTGTTGAGCGCAGTTCCTGCAGCACATCGGGGTCAGGGCTACCCTCGTGCAGATCCCTGAGCGCCTTGGCCTGGTGGAATTGCAGGATGGCCATGCATGCAAGGTGGAAGCGGCCTGTCCCGCGGCACTGTATGCTTTGGTGTTCAAAGAGGATGTCGTCCTACAGGCCTTGGAAGGGAGTATAGGGCACCCGCGCCAGGTGGTAGGGTTACCGGGACATAGATGGAATGCAATGGCCCTATTCATCTGGGGATTCGCCGTATACCCGTGGGCCTTTCCACCGTCGAGGGTGGCGAGAGCGGACGAGCAGGGCTTTTGACGAAGGGAAAGCGTCTCCATGAAGACGTCAGCTCGTCATGCACTTCCGGGAAAAACGGGACCGGGGGGGCATGGCTGTGAGCGGCCATCCAACCCCACACTGACGGCAGCCCGGGCAAGCATGTCGGACATCTGCGCATCAGCCTCAGCCTGGGCGTGCTGGCCTGAAGGCGGCAGCCCAGGGGAGTTGTCAGCGTCAGACGCCGCGCTCTCCGATGGAGCGGCGAGCTCATCCAACCTCAAGCTCCAGAGGATAGGCAGACCAGCCCGGAGGCGAGTCGCCATTGCCTCGAGCACGGACGGGGGTCAACGAGCGTGTCGGGGGGTGGGTGGTCCGAGGGGGAGTACTCGGAGGAGCTGCACCAGCTGCCCTCCCCAAATCGCCTCCATCGCCAGCCGCATCGTCCTCAATCCCGTGGGAAGAAGCAGCGACACGGGGGGTGGCTGGAGTGGCGTGCTTTCTATTGAAAGTCGCAGTGAGAACATGAACCATCCACAAATGCTGCCTCAGTGTGATCGGCGCCCAGACACACGAGACAGCGCCTGTGGCCGTCTGAAGCGGAGAGCACTCTACCGCATCCAGGAACTACACAGGGGTTGAATGGCATCTTTAAAAAGACACGTCCTGAAAAGGACGTTCAACGCCGCTGTGTATTGCTCTTTCAGAGAATTAAACTCTTTTACAGAGAAAATTACTGTTTATAGGAAAATATTTTAACGCTGCACTGTCGAAGCGCCCAGGGGCAAACTGCACGCCGTGCAGAGAAGAGAAAAGCTGCTGAAGTGCGCCGTAGATCCAACAGCAGAGTGTCAGAGGATAGAAGCAGGAAACAGTTGTGTCACTCGCAGCTGGCTGCATACATGACCATCGGCTCCGAAGAAAATTACTGAATGAACGAGCATATTTCCCTCGCCTTTATATCCGTATCTGGGGCAGGGTATGCAAATACTGTTCGCCAACTCTCATTGGCCTTTTTTCATAGATCAGCGGCATATTCGGCGCTCAAGAGAGACACCTAGTGTTGCTTCTTTGACACGACGTCGAAGTGAGCGACAGACGGGGAACTTAGCTTTGTTCCAGTCGTATAGTAGTAGAATACTTATTATAACCGGTTAATTTCATTTTCACTACGAGACAACATTGAATTGATTTAGAAAACTATTATAATTTTAATCTTGTCAAAGAGTGGTGCCCCGAGGATAGAATTTAACGAGTTAAATTTTATTATTTAATTTAACTATTAATGAATAATTAATAAACATTAATTATTAGCGATATCTGATAGAAAAACTGATCGAAATAACCAGTGCACCCTACAAAACATTTGGCTAGATAATACAGAGAGTCTTTTTCATTCCCTCAATGAAATCTGCTGGTGGTGAAATTTTTACCTCAGCCATTGATATTAATAATGCCTTTAAAGAATTCTATCTTGAGCTTTATAGTTCCACATCTTTGTATGAAGATATTAGAAACTTTGAGGAACCATTACATCTCCTGTAATGACTGAGCAGAAAAGACTTGTCAAAATATTGTCAAAAATTTTGGCTAACCGATTAAGTTATGATATCTCTTATACATATAGATCAGGTGGGGTTTAGTCTGGGCCGCGGCTCTTCTGATAACATTTAATATCATGTGATCAGTGGCGAATGATCAGACTCTGGTCACTGACATCTCACTTGATGCAGAAAAGTCATTTGATATGGTAGAATGGGATTATCTTTTTAAGATTTTGTAAATATACGGGTTCGGGAATACTTTTACTGGTTGGATTAATTACTTTATAGACATCCGGTAGCAGCAGTACAAACAAATGGATTAATTTCAGATTGTTTTACTTTGGAAAGCTCTTTCCCCAATATTGTTCTGTCTTACCCTGGAACCATTAGCAGCTGCAATAAGAAAGCAGGATGAGTTTCCAGAGTTGTGGCGCATAAGCTTTTGATTTACTCTGATGATTTTATTATTTGTCTCCAACATTTCTAGGTCTCAGTCATACCAATTTCTTTGTGCATGGAACAAACTAAAATTTAAGTCTGACCTAATTTTGAGAAAGATCAAATGAAAGATGAATGAGTTTCTTTTAAGACAAGGTGGCACTGTACTCTAATTGCTCAGATCAGTTCAGGCCATGGTGCTAATAATGTTTTCTAAGTTTCGATTTACTAATGGCGAGTTTGTACTACACGATTTTAAGCCCGATTTTCACTCGCCGACAGTTTTGTGGAGATCGCTGTCAAAGGCTCGAAATCGTAGGCAAATCGGAGCTCGCTCCCATGAGCGACGATCGCAATGTATGAACTATCAAAGACGTGACTTGAGAGAAGCACTGACACGTCGCTGATGTCAGCGAGATATCTAGAATGTTAAATATCTGGATCTGTCTGCGATTCCAAATCATGCAATGTGAAATATGTTTTGCTGAATACAACTGCAGCGTTGACCTACAGCCAATGAGAGCGCAAAAACGGGGCACAGGAATTTTCAGTGGGAGGAGTCCTGATGTATCTGCTACAGAACAACTAGCATGGCTGCGGTATCAAGAAAGTCTCATTGGACCAAAGAAATGGAGGATAAATTAGTGGATGTTGGCAGGAGCACCAGTGCCTATTTGATGTTTCGGGTGGAGAAAGAGAAGAGCTGGAGAGAAATGGCCAATTCTCTTGGACAGTCAGGTAAGAAAATAGGTAGATTTTTCAGTATGAGGTACTTTTTCATATTGTAACCAATAAAATATATGATGACTTTAGGTTATTAAAAACATACACATCATATTCTGAAATGCATAACATATGATTTGTTTTCGTATCTCGTATCACTTCTCGCGTGTACTCTGTTGTGAAACGTAATTTGGAGTCCAGGCAGAGTCGTCGGGGATTCGTTAATAGTGAAATGTTTTGTAATGTGTTCATCCCTGTCGCAGATTGCTTGTGTAATTTGAAAATGCCAAACATTTGTGTAATATGAACGGTACCACGATCCGACGTCTTTGAAAGTCGTGTAGTGTGTAGGAGGCATAAGTTGCACCAAACTGTAAGATACAGCATAATCATTTTTTTTATACATTTTTAAACAGCAGACAGGAGATATGGACACTCACGGAACAATTTGTATCTACGGTTGTTCATACATCCAGTATGACCCAAGAAATCCAAAAACACCAAGCTCATGACAAACGGTTCATAAGTTATGGCCAAAAATAGCCATTCTGAAGAATTCTTGACCCATTGGTGGCACTGTCTTGGCATGCAATCCTCAGTTCACGGTCCAAATGAATCATACCAAGTTCCATATCGACAAGACAAAGCATTGTCGAGGTACAGACTTACTTACAGTTTGATGTCCTTGTCGCGGAATTTGTTGATATGCGGTAAGGAAATGTCTAGCAGACGAATCGAAGAATGTATGATTTATGTAAGTTATTCACTGTTAAAATGCACAAGTTGGTGCTTTTACATCCTGTTTGAAGTTTGAAAGCTCCAGTCTCTATGGGACCAGTACGAAATTTCTCCATTTGTGTTTCATGAGAATGAAAGTAATACGGGTTTGGAACAACATGTGTAATGATGACAGAATTTACATTTTTGGGTGAAATATCCCTTTAAAAGCTTTTGGTCTCTAGTACGACACTCTCTCCTGAGAGAGTGTCGTATTCACTCTCGTATTCACTTTATTTATATTCACTAAAAATAAATAAATATAATAATAATCTCAATAAATAATTATTGAGGACAAGTGAAACTTTGAACTAGCACAAAAACTGAAATGCATTTGTATAAGCACTAGAGTTTCCTTTAGAGTTTCATGTCTTTGGATAAGTCTGGGAACATCGGACATGTTTGCACTGCAGTATTTAGCAGTCTTTATGGGATTGGATGTTCGTGAACAACAAAAAAACAAGATATTGCACAGATGTTTAATAGATTACTACTGACTGTCCATCAGTCATTTAGTTGATGCTTTAATGTCATTATTGCAGGTTCAAACTATCTGGGGTAACCTGAGGATAAGGCCATCATGCTCAATAGCACAATGTTGACTGTTCACCCCTTGTGGGTCTCCAGTCATCCTTTCTGTTTCCAGGCAGGATCTGTACCCTCAAGCCTACACCAGCTCATACAGATGGATGGAGGTTTGGGCCTTTATAGAACACCAGTGATGCCCGCGATCTTATTGTTGAGTTTTTCTGTTAATGTCAACGGCTATCCTCAATAGATTGTCATTATTGTTATTTTACTCTACTACAGTAAATGATATGGTACAGTGACTTTTTCTTGTTTAATCCCATAAAAGCAGCATAAAAATTACTACCAGGATGCATAAATGCTTTACAAATTAAATAATATAACATCAGCATCCTTTTTCACATTCCAGTAATGAGAACTTGGGCTGAAATGTGCTTAATGGTATTAATGTCACAATGTAAAAAAAATGTTTCTTAACGTAAAGAATACAGATTCATCCTGATCTCTTGTGTATATTGAAAGAGTCAAAGCAGACAGGTGTACACATATGCATTCCATTCATTTCGGATGTTAATTTTGAATTACATTTTTCCATGTGTGGCACAGAGCACCTTGCAAAAAGAAGTTTTTGCTATGAACATATTCTAGAAGCACTGTATGCCAACCAATCACGGCCCCAATCCAACCCTGAAATCACAGATAACAGAACTGAATGGACTCTTTTCACATATCCGGGTTTGGAACTTGGAAGTAAACGATTAAAGGGTAATCTTGTGTAATGGTGAATGGGAGACCAGGGCAAATATCATTCTTACCCATCCATTTGCTCCAATAGAGAGATTTTCTGTCACTCTCAGCAGCTGTATTAGAAGCCTCATCGCATATATGGTAAATCGTATTTGAAAAGGAATGCCACTTTAATATAATACAAAGTACAATGCTATACAGTTACACAAAATCAAGAAAAATTCATACAAAGTTTGCTGGATTAATGCTGCAAAATAAGGCGGAAATGTGTCATCACAGTGTGTGAGAAGAATGCATAGAACTGGTTAATTATGCTTATTTTCACATTCATAGCTATATTCGAATATTAAACACGACTAAATATCAGTAAACAGCTGGACAATAATGAAATGGTTCAGCCCAACTTCGGTTGAAAACTGTACATATGTCAGGTGTTTATAATCATACTGACAAACATGTATGAATTGTTTTATTATTATTATTATTATGCACATCATGAGGATGATAAGACATTTGTACATACTCGTCAGGGCGTCTGAGCTGCGGGAAATCAAGAGAACATGAACATGATAAAATAATAAAACATAATCACCTTTTTTCAAATATAATGACATTAAAAAGCTATATTAACAACATTAATCTAATATTGACACTTACATCTGAATTCACAGCTGAACTTGAACAAGGTGCGTAATACCTTGTGAACTGGCCGGTGCCATAACAAAATAATCAATATCTCTTCCCTATACTGACTGAATGCTAATTGATTTATTTATTTCACTAATTGACTTCAGGCTTTCATAGGTTTAATAAGATGTTTCGCTCACGTGCACTTCACCGGAGGCACTCCAACACCGTTGTTGGCCGTTTGTCACAGTGATACTAGCGGCCCTATGCCAGTGCCCAGGGGATGAATACACATCATCTGCCCTCTGTTTGCATCTTGCTTTGCAATTTAACTGGAAATATGTGCAAGATGTTCTACAGTGGAGTGGGTAGTTGGGCACGCAAATTGGTGCACAAGAACATCGCCAGCTGTCAATCAACATCATTGATAACAGCTGCAAATAGTACTCATAACAATCTCCAGTGCTGAATTGACACTTATTATAATACACACAAATGAAATGGAAACTCCTGCTCAAGAACTGGAGATATTTCTTCCACATGAGACAGTTTCCTGATGAAAGCTATTTCAACAAGGCAAAACCTGTCCTACCTGTCCCACCCATATATGATGCCCTTGGCGTAAATATACTGTAAAACAGATCATATTTCATGGGCAAGGAAGAGGCGAGAAACCGGCTTGTCAAATAAATAATAATTTAATGAATAACTTAAAACAAACACATAGGACAGCAGACGTTTGCTGATTAAGCTCTCTCTCCCGATCGCCGTCTGCGAGTGGCCTTTTAACCCTCTTGCCGGCTCAATCAGCCCGATACGGGACCGGGCGTGCGCAATCACGCGCCGGTCCCGCCCTCCACCGTGCCACATATACATATATAAAATACTTATAATAAGCTCATATATATTTATATGTATTAACAATATATTATAATGATTATATACAGGACAAACTCCAACCCTAAACATTATCCCAAAATCTGATTGGTCGACTAGAATGTTGTTCCAGAACAAACAAAGCAGTGTTGTATAAAGGATATATTTGTCATACTTAAGTAAAAGTAAAGATACCATCATGGAAATTGACTTGAGTAAACTCATGAGAAAACGACTTAAGTAAAAGTAACTGATATTACATTTACTTAAGTTTCAATAGTACAAGTAAATTGCATAAATTACGGAAGAGTTCATTAAACCCGTGGCAAATTATCTGACTGGTGGTGCACATAATTTACTCACCCTCATGTCATCCCAGATGTGTATGACTTTCTTTCTTCTGCAGAACAAAATTAAGATTTTTAGAAGAATATTTCAGCTCCATAGATCCATACAATTCAAGTGAATGGTGACCACACATTTCAAGCTACAAAAAGCATGTTAAGGGAGCATAAAGTTATCCATACTAATACAGTGGTTAAATCCATGTCTTCTGAAGAGATTCAGTTGGTTTTGGGTGAGAACAAACCAAACTGTAACTCATTTTTCACTGTATACCTTGCCATTATAATCTCTAGGCACGATCATGATTTCCAGCTTGATTTCACTTTCTAGTGCTTGATGCATTCACAGAGACCTACCTATATGGCGCTACAGGGAGTTTAATCGAGCTTGAAATCATGATCGCCAAGGAGACTGCTAATGTCAGGGTTTAAGGTCGAAAAAGGAGTTACATTTTGGACTGTTCTCACTCAAAACCAATATGATCCATTCAGAAGACATTGATGAAACCACTGCAGTCTTATGGATTACTCTTATGCTGGATTTATGTGCTTGTTTAAGCTTCAAAGTTCTGGCCACCATTCACTTACATTGAATTGACCTACATAATAGCAATATCCTTCGGAAAATCTTTTTTTGGTTGTGTTCTGCAGGAAAAAACTGGATCGAATGAGGGTGAGAAATGTATGAGAGAATTTTCATTTTTAAAGAACTGTCCCTTTAATGGCCCATTCAAGTCACATCAGAATGATCATTTTTAAGGGATGACTGTAAACGAACACCACAGTCCATAAAAATAGGAACATTGAAGGAGCGAGTTAAGTTATATTAGTGACCACAACAAAGACTGGTGGGGGTGGGCTCTTTTCATTTGACAACCACCTAGAACACCCTGACAACTGCAAAGCAATGTGCTGAAACACAGAAAACAACTTAGCAACAGCATAGTAACAACCTGGAAACCACATACTGTAGCAATGCGCCAAAACACACATCAACTTGACAACTGCATAGCAACCATCCAGAAAAACCTAGTTACCACATACTGTAGCATAACTGTGCTACAAAGCAAATGTTGCACTTTAGCAACCACCAGAAGTCTAGTTTAGCTTTGGCAAAGAGCATTCGCATCTTCATAAAATATCAAAGAAATATTGTTGGACATTGTCATAAGCACTGATAATTATTCATACACATCATATCTTGTTTAAATGTAAACACATGTGATTGACTTTTATATGAACAGGTCTCCTGGAAAGGCGGGAGACTGATCGGACAACTTCATTATTTCACAGCTTTCATAACGTTTAAGCCTGAACTTATCAAATTATTGAGTCTAATTATTTAAAATCACGAACACACATGAGCAGTTTCTTGTCTTCTCCAGTAGGGACAGATGACGGAACACATAATCTGGCGCGCTTCGCTTGTGATTCGCGATTCACAAAATGAATCATACAGACTGCTTTTTGAATCTTTATGTTCAGTTCAAAAGAATCAAATTAAAAGATTTGACTCAAATGATTCTTTCAACTAATCACACATCACTATCGTTGCTCTGCACGCATTTTTACACCTACAGCTGTTCATTTATTTTGCTGTGTTCAGTTGCAAAAGTAACGAAAGGATCTGGAGAAATTTATTGGAGTAAAAGTATCAATTTGTGAAAGTAAAAGTACAAAGAAATATTTATAGTCAAGTAAAGTACAAATATTAAAACTGTACTTAAGTACAGTAACAAAGTATTTGTAATTCTTTATTATACACCTCTGCAACAAAAGATATCGATCACGGAACTTGTGAAAATCATGTAAAGTGTGACAACATGAGTGTGTGTGTGTGTGTGTGTGTGTGTGTGTGTGTGTGTGTGTGTGTGTGTGAGTGTGAGAGTGAGTGTTTAACATGAAGGCCACAGATCATGTCCTGAAAATACAGCAGAACAGGGGAAATCTCCAGAACCGACCACTGGAGGTCACACAGGAAGTGATGTACATTTCACTAGTTCTTTTAGCTGTGATCCAGAAGAAGACCACACGAACACATCACACAACAGAATTGCACTGAATGACCTGTGATCCTTAAGTAAACGAGCAGGTATCAGAAGCATGCACACTCACGGTTTGTTTCCTTTGAGGGCGGCGTGATGCAGCAGGTTAAAGCCACGGTTGTTCTGTTGGGTGAAATCAATGTTGGGCACCACAGTGAGAATCTCGATGATGCTTCTGAAGTCTTTAGCGATGGCGTCATGTAATGGTGTATCTCCATACGAGTCCTGACGACACAACAACATGCACAAAAACGATCTTCTGAATGCTATATGTCCAAATGTTGTACATACATTACATATTGTATTTCAACGGAAACATCAACAGGATAACGTCTCGGATTACATGTGTAACCCTTGTTCCCTTAAAAAAGCGGAACGAGATGCTGCGCTTTGCTAAGCGCTATGGGATTGATCCTAGTTGTGACCGAGCTGTGAATATGTGTGTAACATGTCAATGAACATTGACCGGAATTTATAGCCTCGGCTGATGTAGTCATTAGACGCACCTGTGGCCAGGCTATAAATGGATGCGTCACCAGGTGTCGTCAAATACTTATTTTTGAAGAGCAGTCCTGGGACGTCCCAGTGAGGCAAAGAAGCGCAGCATCTTGTTCCGCTTTTTTCAGGGAACAAGGGTTACACATGTAACCTGAGACGCTCCCTTTACAAAAAGCTTCACTATGATGCTGCGCTTGCTAAGCGCTATGGGAACGCAATACCCACGCCTCCGCACTGGGGCTGTCCAGACCCCTACGGTTGTGAAGTGTGCTCACAAGAACGCGAGAGGTCTCAGACATGAGCTTGAGATGTCGACTCAAGGGCATAAGAGCCCGGAGTGGTAAGAACATCCAAACTATAAAAGTCTAATGAATGTGTGCGGAGAGGGTCAACCTGCCGCATCACAGACTTGATTGTACATGAGCTTCAGATGTCGACTCGGGGGCGTAAGAGGCCGGAGTAGCATGAACATCCAAACCATAGAGCCTGAAGAATGTGTGCGGAGAGGACCAGCCTGCCGCATCACAAACTTGTTCAGGCATGAAAGATTTAAGCCATAAGATCTGAGAATGTGTGCGGAGAGGACCAGCCTGCCGCATCACAAACTTGCTTAGACATGAGCGTAGATGTCGACCCAAGGGTATAAGGGCCTGGGGTAGAATGAACATCTAGTAACATGACCATAAAACCAGACGAATGTGTGCGGAGAGGACCAGCCTGCCGCATCAAAAACTTGTAGAGACATGAGATTGAGATGTCGACTCAAGGACATAAAAGCCCAGAGTGCAAAGAACATCCAAACTTATAAGAATCTAATGAATGTGTGCGAAGAGGACCCACCTGCCGCATCACACACTTGCTGCAGAGGGAGACCTCTAGCCAAGGCTTTAGAGGAGTAGAGTGCGCCCTAAAACCTACTGGCGAAGCTTGACCACGCACCTCGTAGGCCCGGGCAATAATGTCCCTCACCTAAAGTGTCATAGTCTGCCAGGAGGTGACCGCCCCCCGGTCATGGCTTCCAAGTGAAGAATTGCTGCCCTGACTTTACACCACTAGCAAATGCGGTGGAAATAAGCCTGAAGGGTACAGACTGGCCAAAGTCTGCGAAGTCTTAGCTGCTCCGGCATTACAAACAGCAGGGAGCAGAAGGCTTAGAATATAACCGGCCAAGGGTCGCGAAAGGCACCTTGGGCAGGTAGTTAGGGTGAGGGTGCAAAGAATGCTTTTGGTCATAGCTGGGGCAAACTCTAAACAGGCCGGCAAAAGAGACAGAGCCTGTAGGTACCCAAGTCTCCTTAGAGACGTAATTGCCATAAGAAAAACCATCTTGAGAGTCAGAAGTCTAGAGGTCCTCTTCTGCCCTGTAAAATCTACCCAGATCAGTTCCGAGTGGAGGGAGCCCTAGCACTTGAAATGGTCTCGATAACCTCAAGAGAAAGCCCTGTGAACCTTAGTTGGTACCCTTAGAGGCCAAGCATGAAAGATTTCACAATTCGGGCCAAGGATGAGAAGGTCATCCCTGTTCGGAATCACCCAAAGCGAGCCGTCGGGGAGAGGTATTCGAGAAACATATCCTGTTCGGCCAGCGCACCGCCATTAGTAGGAGGCAAGACCCTTGCTGGCGAACCTTGCCAAGACTCCCGGGAACAGAAAAACCGGGGGACAAAAACGCATACAGACGCATTCAGGGGCATGTATGTGCCTTTAAGTCCAGACCCAAGGGGGCTGGGTGACTTAGGGAGAAGTAGAGGAGACATTGCGCTATCGTAGAGGCGAAGAGGTCCTCTTCTGCCCTGTGAAATCTAACCCAGATTTGTTCACTACCTCAGAGTAAATCTGCCCCCACACACACGGGCCCCAAGGAGGATCCAACGTGCCAGAAATTAATATGATGTGAACGTGGATCCCCCGATGGTTTACGTAAGAGGCTACCGCTGTATTGCCCACCCGCACCAAGACATGGCAGCCTCAGGAGGAAGTATTTCAGGACCAGAAATACGGCCATCAGTTTGAGACCGTTACTGTGACAACCGAACTGACAACCCTCCTATCCCTTTAAGCCGGACGGCCACTTAAGGCCGCTACCCAGCCCGTCAGGGAGGCGTCTGTCGTTAGCATCCTGCGACGACAAGACGCACCTAGAGTGGGACCAAGTTAAGAACCGGGGTCTGAACCACATAGAAAGGGAACGAAGCACGTGGCGCATAACCCTTATTTGCCTTAGGGGACCGGCCCTCGGATAAAACCCCCTGGCTTATAGCCACAGCTGAAGCGGTCTCATGTGCAGAAGGTCCGAAGGGATCACCGTGGACACCAATGCCATGAGACCTAGTATTCAATGATACTGATGAGCAGTGCAACCTCGACCTAGCCTGACCTTGCTCAGGGTGTTCTGAATGGAAACGATTCGTGCGGGAGACGATTGTGCCTGCATCGTGACCAAATTCCATATAACCCCAAGATGTGTCAAGACGATATCCTTGTGCTGAACTGCCAGTTCTTGGAACTGTGCTAGGATTAATAGGGCTAGACCAAATGGAAGAACCCGATACTGGAAGGCTTCACCCCCGAAAGCGAACCTCAGGAATTTCCTGTGCTGTGGCTCTATATGAAGATATCCATGAGATCGATGGTGACCAGTCAAACGTGATGTTGGGCTTGTGACACGATCATCTTGATAGTCAGCACCTAGGACTTGAACACCCTGACCGAGCGGTTCAAGCCTCGAAGATCTAGAATCGGACGCAACCCCCCACCCTTCTTTGGAACCAGGAAGTATCTGCTGTAATAGCCTGACTCTTTCTCTGGAAGGGGAACATATTCTATGGGCCCTTTGACCAAGAGATTTTGCAGTTCTTTCCACAGTAGACATGCCTGTCCCGGTTTCATGGTAGTGGGAACCACGCCATTGAAACGCAGAGGACGGCGAGCAAATTTAATTCTGTAGCCTCTTTCTACTGTTTCTAGAACCCACATAGAAATACCTGGCAGAAGTTTCCACGCTGCCAGGTTCTCTGAGATGGGTATTATTTCTGACACTTTCTGTTGAGGGGATGTCGAGTGTTCCGCGTCCTGGATCAAGGCAGTAAGCAACGGTACACCCAACTCTTTGTTGGAAGCCTCTATCACCCGAAACACCAAAGGCAGCGGGAGTGAAGAGGTTTCGTGAGGGTATCGGGAGGGCCGAAGTGGATGATACACGCGCCCCGTCCTGAGGGGAACTACCCCCACAAGGCTGGGTATAAGACCGTCAGGGTTTCTTTATATTAGAAATCATGCCCCTGAGGTCTTGCATTGGGGGCTGCTGAGGGTGACGAACTGGACCCCAGTCTTTATGAGGGGGAGCACGATTCACCATGTTTTGTTTTAGAGCCTCCCGTGTAGAAGGACCGGGACGGGGCTGGGTGGCCGACGGCCCCTCCCCTTGAGTGAGGTGCCCACACTCAGGTCCTTCAACAGATTTAGCCTAGTGCGCTTGTAACACTGCCATAGTGTGCAGGGCAACACCAGCCTGACCTGCTGCCTGATAAGCTTTCCCCACAAGCGTGGAAGTGGTTCCTGCACAGCTTTGTGGGGAGAGTAGGTCTCTTTAGCGATGATGCCGAGCCAGGCGAGAGAAAACCCACAGGTGTCTCTTCTACCGGCGGCATCACCGAATACCCCTGAGCTTCAGCACCCATGATAGTTGAATACACCAACGTCGAGGGCATGAAGACACGGGAAGTATAAATTTCCTCCATAAAGAAAATACTTGTTATTGAGGTCATAGAAGAAAGGAAGGGACTGATATAGAGTTCCATTACCTATTTTATTTATTTAATTATTTTGGCCATCAGACAGAAATTTGTCTTCTAGTTTGGAGCGTTTGGGGGAGGTTCTCTTGTTCGCGTGGCCAGTCTAGCTGTGGCCACAGCCCGCGTAATCACCTCGAGTAATTTCTCAGCCGCTTTATTATTATGCGTGAAATGTACAGAGGTTCAGCGCCCAGCCCCCCTTGTGAACCGAAGAGGCGCCGAAGCGCGCTTCGAGATCATGGGAAGGACCAGCTGGGTCTGGGGAGAGAGCGAGGGAAAGGGACAAACCCGTCTCTCGCTCCTCAGCCAGATCCATGCGAGAGCCCATAGCCGCTTTATTATTATGCAGGGGATTTACAGAGGTTCAGTGTTCTCGTGAACCTAAGAGGCGCCGAGGCGCGCTTCAGGCTTACGAGGATCAGCTGGATCTGGGGAGAGAGCGAGCAAAAGGGATGAACCCGTCTCTCGCTCCTCAGCCAGATCCATACGAGAGCCCCACAAATGAAGTGTGGGTGCTGACTCCCGGAAGCAAGCGAGGCGAGCGCAAAGCACTTTGCCTGAAAGCAAATCACAGTGCTTGCACCCGCACTGCTGCAACACGAGAGCAGCGTGCTCTTCCCCCAAACAAACAGAGCAAAACTGATGCGTGTCCTCTTCAGCTATAGAGCGAGAACAGGGGAACACGCATCGTTTACGGCTTTCAGTCATTCTCTCTTTCTTTTAAAAATATATATATTTTCTAGACAGAAGAGAAAGGAGAAAAGGTTCACTGCACACTGCCACACAAATTCTAATTCCTAGCAGAGGAAAGAAAGTTTTGACAGGGTTTGTAAAACACACACACACACACAGAATTGCTCTGAAAAAAGAGGATCTGACGACACCTGGTGACGCATCCATTTATAGCCTGGCCACAGGTGCGTCTAAGCCGAGGCTATAAATTCTGGTCAATGTTCATTGACGTGTTACACACATATTCACAGCGAGGTCACAACTAGGATCGTTCCCATAGCGCTTAGCAAAGCGCGGCATCATAGTGAAGCTTTTTGTAAAGTGAACACTGAAATGCACAGCTTTTCAACACTTCTTTTTATACATTTAAAAGATGCTTATTGGATCAATAAAGGTCAACATTATATTACGTGACAAGGCATTACTTTACGGAGAGCACTAGTCTTGTGTTAAGAACAGCTGGTGCAACTAAATTAAGAACTGACTTACAGTTACAATCTAAGCAGTAGTTACTGAGTGCGACTAAAGTGAGACTTTATCCACAGCTGTTGCAACCCTGTCCTGGATGAGTAGTCAATAGTAACAATGAGAAATCCCTCGCAGTATGTGCAGCTGCTGAAGTGTGTTGTAATAAATGTGAGTAGTGTGCTTCACCTGCAGGTTGATGTCAGCCGAGTGTTCAGTGAGCACTCTCACCACATCGGTGAAGCCTTTATTTACAGCGATGTGCAGAGCTGTACACATGGAGTTATTCAACAGGTTCACACTGGCTCCTTTACTGAGTAGCAGACGTGCAATCTCTGTCTGATTCCTGCACACACGCACACACAGCACACACACAAACAAACACAAGCACATGCACAAACACACACACAAACAAACAAACAAACACGCACGCACACACACACACACACACACACACACACACACACACACACACACACACACACACATATCAGAACACAACACATGCATTATAGCACTGCAGGTAGAACATGTGAGTAAAATGACACAGAACAAATGTAACAGTGTAGCACAGAGAACACAAACATGTTCTTCCTGAAGTTATGAGTAATAAAAAATCAATACAAACTGGCATGAATGATAGATGACAGCGATACATTCAACTGCATGTTCCCTTCTGTCTCTCACTCAACGTTGTGTCGAATGAAGTGAGACAAGGGGTCTTACTTGAGAGCCTCGCGTGCCTCTGATCTTGAGAAAAGGCAGTACACGTAACACGGTGTAGTGCATGGTGCTTTGAAACGGGACCCCTTGTGTCACTACATTCAACACAACGTCAAGTGAGTCACAGAAGGGGAACATCATGGTTACTGTTGTAACCTCCGTTACCTGATGGAGGGAACAAGACGTCCCTTCTGCCACGACACTAGACCTACCACTTTGATTGTCCGTACCTTATTCTTGGCTCCTCAGTGCAAAAACCTGACTGACAGATGCACGCCCACTTCCATTTATACCCATATGTCTGGGGGCGGGACATGCAAATTCTGTCTGCCAATTTCTCATTGGCCTTTTCTCAAGTTCAGACGTATGCGAGGCTCCCAAGAAAGACCTCTTGTGTCACTACATTCGACACAATGTCTCGTTCCCTCCATCAGGGAACAGAGGTTACAACAGTAACCGAGACGTTTCTAGTGATAGACCTCTACTATAAACAAAACTGTCATGTAAAAAGCACAACAAAGTTCATAACATTACAAACTGTAGGAACATTAAACGTGTACTTTATTATCATCAGTGTTGATGAAGCTACTTTAAAACTGTTCTCACAAGTGACTAGTGAGTGACACCACAAGATATGAACAAGAAGTAGCTTCAGCTCAGTTCTGATAGCAGAACTGATTCAAATCCATCTTATGCATTCATATCCATCAAATCCTCCTGTCAGAGCGTTCTCTAGTGGCTAAACTTATTTTAGGGAATTTTATAAATGGAGCCCTGCACCAGTTTTTCTCCCAATGTAATGATATGCCATCATGTCATGTCAACGTTGAAATGCTAATTCTCTTAAAGTGTGAAAGTGTGCAAATTGTTTGGTGTTAAAATACTTTCTTCTATCCCACTTAAATATGCAGAGACAACTATAAGTCATTTGGAGGTTGATTTCCTGGAATACTGTAAACACTGTGTCTCTGTGGAGCAATTCAAAATCCTCTGTTTGTTTAGAGCGGCCCGTCTGGCCCGACACAACAACACTGACTCATCCAATGGCGTGAGTTGGGGCGGGACCATCTGTTTGTTCGATCAACTGCAGACGGGGCATATTCGAGAAGCTGTTTGAAAACAGTGTTTATTTTTACAATTCTATTCAGTGACACAAATGGTGCAGAAATGACCAGGATTCCAACTCTTTTAAAATATTTAGTATTCATGATGAATATTGTGGTTATTTTCTGAATTCCATATTTGAGAATTGAACACAAAAACAACCAAGGTTGAGCAAAGTGCTGTACAATACATATATAGGGTCAGTAAAACAGAAATATAAGTGAACACAGCAAAAACAGGAATACCTCAAAGGTCAGCACATCCAACAAGCATTCACGGTGAATTAAAAGCCAGTGAGAAGAAATTTGTTTTAAGCCTAGTTTTAAGAACAGAAAGAGACAGAGCAGTTCTGATGTATAATCAGAATGATCACCTCTTTGCTTCACTCTAGATCTGTGAACAGAAAGAAGTCCCTGGTCCCTGGTCCCCTGGTCCCCAGATCATATATCCAGATGCTCAGTGTCGTCAATGCATGTTTAAAAGATGATCCAGCTGTCTAGATCAAAGTGATGCTGTATAGTTCCGACAGGATGCGTCAAATAAGGTGATCTGCGGCATCCTCCACTATACAGCGCTCAGAATCAGACCGCAAGATCAGAATTGCACATGCAAGATGCGTCTGATTTGCATAATTTCATTAGTGAATTGGGCACTAAACCAGTGCAGAGATTGTGTGCAAAAATGGCGCTTTTATCGGCCGCAATTCATTCTTAGTGAATCTGCCCCTCAGCGTTCTGCAGAATTCATGCCAGATGAGCAGATGGAAAAATTGTGTTTGTTGCAAATATCAATGAAATTGAACTTAGAAATCAAGTCATTAAAGAAGAAAAGAAGAAGCGTGCGTGCTCACCCAAAGGCGGTGTAGTGTAGTGCGGCATCTCCATCCTCATCTTTAGCTTCAATGCTGCTGTTGGCCTGCAGGAGAACCTTCACCACCTCCACGTGACCCTGATGAGCGGCCACCTGCAGAGCCGTCTTCCCCTGGTTCTTTATATCGACCTAAACGCAGACACACACATCACCTCATGTATCTCCACCACATGTCCACATCAGCTTTGGTTAGCGAGTGACAGTGCAGATGCTGCTGTTGAAGGTTTTTAATGTTTTACTGTGGACGTCATCAGTGGCAGATCACATTACAGAGTTCTCCCTCGCACAACTGTCAGACGCACACTTCTTACGCTAAATGTTGTACATTTCAATTGTATTCATAATGCTGATAAAACAAAACCACTTAATGGATATATATTAAAGCCTATAAAGTCTGTCTCTCTCTGTATATATAAACTCTGTATCTATATATGATTAAAAGGGGTCATGAAATGCAATTTTTTGGTATAATTGTATTATCTTCCCTGAGGTCCACTGATAATGTCAGTTTTTGCACCAAAACTGTTATATAACCCTAATTCTGAAAAAGTTGGGACAGTGTGAAAAATGTTAATAAAAACAAAAATGAATGATGTGTAAATTCTATTCACCCTTTGCTTTATTTAAAGCACTACAACAACACATTGTATGATGCTTTACTTTGTGAATAACATTGTTTTTTAAATGTACAGTAATTTCAATTCAGATGATTGCAACACGCTCCAAGAAAGTTGAGTGTTTAACTCTGTGTAACATCACCATTTCTTCTAATAACACTAATTAAAACATTTGAGCACTGAAGACACACATTTGTTAAGTTTAGAAAGCAGAATCTTCCCCCATTCATCTATTATGCAGGTCTTCAGCTGAGCATGGGTCCTTTGTTGCCAAATTGTGGACTTCATAATGCACCACACTTTCTCAATTGGAGACAGGTCGGGACCACAGGCAGGCAATCTAACACACACACTCTCTGCTTATTCGGCCAGTATGTGGTTTGAAGTTGACTTGCTGAAAACTCCGGGACATCCCTGGAAAAGACGGTGCTGGATGGCAGTATATGTTGCTCCAAAATGTTTATATATCTGTCTGCATTAATGGTGCACTCACAGATGTGCAAGTTACCCATGCCATGGGCACTGACACACCCCTGGCCCATACAGACAATGTCTTTTGGACCTGATGCTAAAAACAGCTTGGATGGCCCTTTTCCTCTTTTGCCCGGATTACACGATGACTGTGTTTTCATAAACTTTTTGAAATGTGGACTTTTCTGACCAAATAACACAGTTTCACTCTTCTACTTTCCATCTCAGATGAGCCCAAAGAAGTCGGCAGCGCTTCTGGACAGTGATGATGTATGGCTTCTCCTTCACATAGTAAAGTCTTAACCTGTATCTGTGGATGCAGCGGCGAATGGTGTTGATTAATAAAGGTTTACTAAAGTAATCCCAAACCCATGTTCATGATATCCATTACAGATGAATTATGTTTTTTAAGACATGTCTAAGGGATCAGAGATCACATGCATTCAGAAGTGGTTTTCGTCTTCCCTTTACACACCGAGATGTGACCAGATTCCTTGAATCTTTTAACTGTAATGTGCAATGTAGAGGGTGAAATGCTTAAAATCCTTCCAATTTGTCTTTGTGGAACACTGTCTTCAAATTACTGGATTATTTGCTGACGCATCTGTTGACAAATTGACAAGTCTTGAATGATCCTTGCTCTCGAAGGGCTGTTTTTGGAGGCTCCATATTTATAATTACATGATTACCTCACATGTTTAACATCTCCTGTTTCACATCGCCTTGTTATTTCAATTCGTCAAATTGTTATTAGTCTTAAATTGCCCGGTCTCAACTTTTTTGTAATTGGGGTTGCAGTTTAGAAATAAATTATCATTTTCCACCCTGTTTCTGGCTCTCTGTCTGAAACGCTAATTTTTAGCCATAGTGTCTCCTTTAAATTGAAATGTAAACAACCACTGTTCTGATTGGCTAACATCATTCAGCCCCTCAAATACAAACATATTTTAAACTCAATCGTAAGAGAATAAATGTGCTTTACACAACATTATAAAACTAAATTTCAGGGTTTACACATAACGTACATCCATCACACTGCATCGAATGTTAACCCTCTGGGGTCGACGGATGCGTCCTGCTGCATTCTTGCGTCATTACAGCGAAAAATTCTCTGTCATTTTGGGGCATACAGATAAGTGTAAGACATCATTAGAGACTATAAAGGGTCTACTTTTATTAGTGTACACTCACAACAAAACCTTGTGCTTTTGTAAAATAAAGAAAATAAAAAGGGTGAGCAGTCAGCAGTGTCTGTTCACAAGCATATATCTGAAACACGTCACAAAAATGAACTGAAACTCCGCGAATACTTATCACACAAACATGAAACATATGTCTAAAGAAGCTTAAAATGTCTACTTTTAAATAAAATAATTACAATTTAAAACAAATATTCTCCAGAAATGCAATCTGTATGAAACAAAGGGATGTTCAGTTTTTACTGGTCTATCTAATTATCTGTAATGTGATCCCAACCACCAGCAGAGGGCGCCATTCATACGTTAATGTGCTGAGACGATCAAATGAAATGGTGAACGCCCCCGATTGTGTCTTAAAAACATCAAGTTCATTCACTTATCTGCATGTTTGAAAGACAGCACGATACACAAGTGAGAGAACTCTTGGATAGTATGGAAGAGTTAACATTTTCCTCAGAAGAAGAGCAGGACTACGACGAACGTTTATATTTTGAAGAGTGACTTGATCCAGCCGAGGATACAATTTCAGATGAGAAAGTCATTTAGTTTTCATTAGTTGACATGCTATTTTATATAAACATGTACATATTTTACTAGTGGGACTGTTTCCAGACTTGCCAGACAGGATTCAGAGTATTGAAATTTGAAATATGTCCTAATAAGCAAGTTTTAGTTACATTTAAAGGCTGTTTCAGCTAAAGCAGGTATTTAAATTGTATGCTGTATGATATAAATATGATATGTAATATGATATAAAATTATATGAATGTTTAGATTGTATTTTAACTAGTGTTTATGCTGCCTCATCTTATAATGATTTCTGAAGGATCATGTGACACTGAAGACTGCAGTAATGATGCTGAAAATTCAGCTTTGACCACAAATTGCATTTTACAATATATTCAAATAGAAAACTGTTCTTTTAAATTGTAAAAAGAGTTCACAATATCACTGTTTTTACTGTATTTTGGATGAAATAAATGCAGCCTTGGTGAGTAGAAGAGACTTCTTTTAACAGTAGTGTAGGTCTAAAATTAAGTCTTGATGTAAAGAAAATATATAGCCAGATTACTTATTTTAACTTAAAACTTGATTTTGATCATTAAGTCTCCTCACATTCATTCTCTTTCTGTCACATTCCTCATTGATAGGCCCAGGGGAGTGGTCTTTTTTCTCCTAAGGTGTGAATTATAATCAATATTCATGATAGTTCATGCCTCCTCGCATATGACCTTTCTTACACTAAAAGTGTCTTACAAAAGTTCAATATTGTTTTGTATGAATGAATTATCAGGATGGTTTTCACATAATTTTGTAGCAAAAAATCTAAGCTACAAGATCCAGTTCTCAAAAGTCTTGTGGACAAATGTTTAGTATGTGTTATATGGCCTTATTTAACAAACATATACATACATGTTACTCACATGTTATTGTAGCCCAGTTTGTGTTGAACACAGCATTGAAAAAAGCACAAGTGTCAAGGCATGTCAAAACTTCTCCAGGGCCCAAAACACCCTCAGACCCAAGAGGGTTAAACTGTTCACTCAAGCACATCAGCACCATAAACTATCAAACAGCCATGACATTTGAAATATTCATTAAACCGTTTACTCACAGTTTTGCTGTCAACTCCAAGTGTTTATAACTGCCCCATTCTTCAATAAAAGTTCCTTTGCAAAGCTTCAATCATATTATGAACGATTCACAAGAACTCCATGATGATATTAGCTGCACATAAAGTATTGTATATAAGATGTTTCACAAAAGCATTTGTCTTAAGATGGTTATTTATATCTTCAGCTTTAGTGTGTCAATAGGAAATCTAAATGTTAGACTCCCAAACATTCCTTTTGCAAATAGAAAAGATTAGAATAGAAGAACAGGGAGCCCTGCAACTGATGTCATGACCCCCACAGAGACCCCCACTGAACATTGTGTCAGTCTGATATTACACAAAGAGACAGAAGCAATTGAGACAGCATAAACAGATAGAAGAACTGTGGTGAATTCTCCAAGAAGCTTGAACATCCGATCTGCCAACGACCAAGAAAAACTGTGTGCAGGTGTATCTAAGAGAAATGGTGCTGTTTTAAAGGCAAATGTGATCACATCAATTTAGCTTTTTTATTTTTCCTGGACTTTTTATGACATTAAGTGATAAATGAAAAATATATATGTCATTATTTTTGAAGACATCCTCACTATGCAATATTTCTCACAAGTGCCTAAAACGTTTACACAGTACTGCACACAGTCCATAGCACAATGAAAAAGATGCACACATGGCCAGAAATGCATCCAAATGGCCACAGACATTCAGCTACTGCTTGTATACATACAACAACAATTAAAATAGTGCAGATGGGCGCAAGAACAGCAAGAAGAGCAGCTAAATTGTAACTGACACTGCATCTTTTAAAAGCAACGCAATAAACATGACAACGGTCAAAGACATCTGTGAAATGCATTTTATATACATAATAAACTTCATAATAGTCCAGCTGGGTCCCCTTTAGTGTTCAAGAATAGTTAGTAACCCTAGTCCTGTCTCTTTCACTCACTTTACGATACACACTGAACGCCAGTGTGCGGGGCCAAGGGAGAGATTACATATTATGGGGCGTGTTTGAGTACAACTGAGCAATGTCTCGTGATGTCACAAACACACAGTTTTGAAAACGAGACATTTCAAACAGGTGGGAAACTAAAAATGCTCTTTTTAGACGGGGAGGAAGTTTGGAGTTCTGAAATTTACAGTTTGTATTTATAGTACAGTTTCCTCTTATACTGTATGTCTAAATATCAAAGAAAATGTGATTTTTCATTTCATGATCCCTTTAAAATATACTGTATATATCTCTGCAATTCATGTCTTCTTGTATTTTATATACAGTATTGCATTTACTGGGTTTATTGTGTATTTAATGTGTATATATTTTTTTTATCCCCTTTTTCTCCCAATTTGGAATGTCCAATTCCCACTTCTTTAGTAGGTCCTCGTGGTGGCACGGTTACTCGCCTCAATCCGGGTGGCGGAGGATGAATCTCAGTTGCCTCCGGGCCAATTTGGTTGCTAAGGAGACCTGACTGGAGTCACTCAGCATGACCTGTATTCAAACTCATGACTCTAGGTGTGATAGTCGCTAAGACCCTTTAATGTATATTCTCTTTAATTGTTTGTATTTATTGTAATGTCTGTTGCACTGTGCAGTCAACCTATTCACGTCTCTGTTTCCCTGCTTACCCAGTAGTGTTGTTGGTCCCTCCCTTTAGAGACTGTACTGAATGAACCCACACAACCTCTTTTGAACCAGCTGTCATCAGTTTCACATCAGTATATTACTGTAGCTCACAGAACACAGCGGTGTGTTTATAAAAGGAAAGGCTCGATCCCTCTGAGATAACTGATGAACAAACCAGAAACAGAATCCAGTTTCTTCAGACGGTGAGAGGAAGTAACCGCTCACACTGACCTTGTCGTGGTATTTCTGCACCAGTTCACGCACTTTAATGGCACTGCCGTGCGCCGCCTCGATGACCAGCCGTCCTGGATGATCCTGCTCTGTGGACTGAGACAGCAACTTCTCCAGGACTGAAATAACTGTACCTGTCACACACAGAGAGAGAAAAGTTAAAACACTGAGGAAAGAAATGATAGGAGGCCCAAATCATTCACCCAAACTGAAAATTCTATCCCTTAAGTCTCCCGTGGGACATTACATAGCCAACCGTTACTGTCTCACAGCTCAAAACCCTTGGAAAAGGTCAGAATGAGTCAAAATGTCAGAAGACACACATATCACAAGCAATCCAGTGATGGCACGTGAGGGACAGAACACAGAAAGATATGTACACTGAAAAACAACACACATGAGAAACAAAGCCTTCATCATGGAAGAAAACAGAAGATTAAATTATCATTATACATGATCTGAGAGAGGAGTGGTGTCTTCAGGTGCTTCCAGCGAGTTCTTACTTCCTGATTCGCTGGAGTTCTCTACTGTCATCAGATTGGCGTCAACTTCACCGGGCTGAGCAGACAGACACGCAGGGTTAAAGGTCCACGTCTGACCTCCGAATGCCACACGCAGGTCACCATCTGCATACACCTTCAACACCTTCCCAACCTGTCCCAAAGCCTGACACACACACACACACACACACACACACACACACACACACACACACACACACACATTAACACATTTATTTCTATAGCACATTTACAAGCAACACAAGTTGGCCAAAACACTGTGCAATAATTTGTGCAATAACTCATAAATACTCCAGAAAAAAAAGAACACGTCCTCAACTTGTGTGTCTGCTGTCAGTGAGTGTGTTTGTTGTCTGTACAGCTGGAGTTGAGCTGACTGCCTCCTGCTGAATGAGACTCGTCCTGATTGGAATTTTGATTGAAATTTAAACGCAATCATGAAGGTGCTACTTCAGGCCAGAGTATGTGAGTGACTGCACAAAAGCATTCTTTAATCACTCCGCTCCAGCTCCACTCCGGGTTGTCCTTTTCCTGCTCCTTGCTCACTCCGCGCTCCTGGATTAGAGAAACCCCGCTCCGTGTTTGCTCCATGTCAAAATTAGCGCCTAACTACCTCTCCACTGTAAAGTTATTTTAGTATGCTTTTTAATATCACAACCTTCCATACAGAAGATGTATTAAATAAAAAATAAACATACAATGCTAGAAGAAAAGTTACAATGTGCTTTATTAGAACACTAACATTAGCCCAAGACTAAATTAATTCATTCTTATAGCTTAATTTTGACAGATATCGGCAGCATTCTCTGGGTTTCATCAATTAAATAAATTGCTAGATGCAAAAAATTTATAAAAACTTTAAATATAAATTACCAAACTAAAAAAATAAATTAGAAATTAATATAAATATAAATAAATTACCAAAAAAAAACATTATTAGGCCTATTTATTATTGCCTATTATTTTCTATTATTGCACTTCTTTAAATTAACCTTGCCCTATAATTCTGTGAACGGAAAAAAAAAAAGTATTCTCAGAATGTTCTACACTTTTCTTTAATCAAAACTAGATAAGACTGTCAAAACTATATGTTTAATGCAGAGTTCACTTTTAGAAATACTAGCGTTTTTAAATCTTCCTCTAATTGCATTTGCTGAGCTTCTTCATCTGCAAATGTATAATGCATAAATTAGCATACGGCACTAAAATAAACTCAGATGTCAATCGATTAAAGTCAAACTACGCAATATTAACATGTTGATTAGTTTAGTTGGTGTTTTGCGTCATTAAAATTTCTATTTAATGTGGGACATAATAGCCTACAGTTAAGATTGTGATCATTACATTAGAATGATATGATTATTACAAATATTTAATAGGGGAGAGATATAGATGTATGTATTGATGACGTTTAGATTTTCTCTCCATATATGAATGGATTATTATCGTCTTTTCTGGACACGTCTTTTAGGATTTCGCAGCAAACCTTTGATCTTGGCAATCACTTCCCCACTCGTGTTCTCCTTCGCCATCCAATCATTAATTTTCAATAAACGGCAGTTGATGCAGGAATAAAGAGACGAGACACAAGCATGTAGTTAAGTCAAGCTTTACAGCAAGATTAACTCAATAATAGGGAGCGTGAAAACAGAAAGCGAAAGTAACCTTTGCACTGGAGGTCAAACATTTCAGAGTGCTACTAGATTTTATATTATTTATTTTTTTATCACATTCTTTCTGGTTATATCATAAATTCCATCTTTTCTTCATTCCAATAGTGTTTAACACGGCTCAACATGTGGTGAATTATTGCATTAAGGTCCGTTAACAGGTGTTTTGCCCACGATGGAGTGTTAGTGGAGTGCTCTTGAAGCGAGAGAAAACAATTACACTCCAATTTTTTAAAAATCCGCTCCTCGCTCCAGGCAAAATCATGCCGCTCCACTCCTCGCTCCGCTCACATACTCTGCTTCAGGCTGACACGATTAGTTGTGTTCATTTGATTAACATGTTGGTTTTTTTTAAGTAATTAAGCACACTGAATTAAAATGTTAAATTGACAGCGTTAAAATAACATTTAATAAAATTCGATTTATTATATTTCTATACATGAGTACAGTACATGGTTGTGCTGCTGGTTTTTTGCACATATCCAGTGAAGAGAACACAAAAAACACTTTTCTTTAGAAATCCAACACTGCACATAATAATGAAAAGCACACTGCCTCTGCCTTCAATTTACGGAGAAATCGCTGGAGATTTTACATCTCCGGTGCCATTGAGCAGCTGTTACTCATGTTTCCATTCAAGTTACGAATTCAGAATCAGAATAAAGCAGCGTTTCCATCCCATGTGTCCAACAGAAGAAAATTGACACTTCTGGGGAAATGAAAATGGAAGTTGAAGCCTTTGTTTTTCGAATGAAATGTAAAAAATGTCTTGCAGGTATTTGATGAACTTTCAGCAGCTGAAGTCTTCTGTCTGTCACAGTTCTGGGAGGTTATAGTAGACAATCATTGTGATGACAGACTTTGACATTTCACAATCACCCGAATAACATCTGAGATGATATTGATGATATTTTGAGGGAATTATGTATTCACATGACTTGTTGAGGCAAAGTCACATGACGGTTTTGATGTGCATCTGTATGTCTTTATCAATTCTGTAGGAATATATTATTGAGTAAATGTGTTTGTCATAGTTTATGCACATGTTGATAAATGTATCCACCTCAAGCGAGTGTATAAGAGTTGTATGCACATTCCGAAGATTTATTGGCATTTTTTATGCAAAGTCCAAAAATACCTGAACTAAACTCAAAATCACCAACTAATTCAAAGCATGAATTCATTTTCTGTCGGCAGCAGATTTACCACAAATAAGTGTGATTATTCAATATATTGGCCAGAGCTTGAGGAACATACTGGAGCCATACTGTCTGTCCACTCTCCATGACCGACCTGTAACCTCTTCACACTGTCCATGTCATCAAGAACCTTCACCAGCTCACCCACCGCAAACGTATTCACCTGCAGAGAGAGACAGACAGAGAGAAAGACAAGTTTGATTAGAGGTGAGATGCTATTAGAGGAACAGCAAATTCCTGAAACAGTGATTAGTCAAAGTCGTCTGAGGCTTTAGCTAATCACTATCACAACATGCACGGTGAGCTATTTACAGGCTGTTTAAACACACAGAGCAGAATTCATACAGCTTTACTGGTTACTAAAACAGCACACAGTTGAAACAGAGATACAGACTGTCCACTAAAACACATTTCCTTGGATTGCACTTACTTTGGTCAGAGCTCCTGGATGAAATGTCCAGCGAATATTGTTGCTGTACTGGACTCTCACATCTCCTCGGTCTGTTATTCGGTGCACCGTCCCGATTCTGGAGATGTACTATTAAATACAATTCAAGAAATCAATAACTGTTTCTCGAGCACACAGACCATCAACCACAGACAGATCAAGGATATTTTGGTTCACGGACTGAATGTTTTTACGAGGGCTGTGATGAGACGTCAATGTGTGAGGATGTGAGGAGTTGTGTGTGACGGCACTCTTTCAGAGTTATGATGGACTGAAAATTTCTATAGGCAAACTTAAAACTGTTCCTACAATCACTACGACGATGTTTTCATCTGACTGTGTGTTTTGATGTGCAGTGTGTTTTACTGGCTGACATCAATTACATATTATATTAATACATTACTTTTCACTATAAGTTACAGAACTTTTCAAATTAAAAAAAGAAGATGAGCAGAAAACATCATGGTTACTGTTGTAACCTCTGTTCCCTGGGGGAGGGAACGAGATGTTGTGTCTAATGAAGTGACACAAGGGGTCTTCCTTGGGAGCGTCGTGTATCTCTGAACTTGAGAAAAGTCCAATGAGAAACTGGCTGACAGAATTTGCAAGTCCTGCCCCTGGACATACGGGTATAAAGGGAAGCGGGCATGTGTCTGTCAGTCAAGTTTTTGCACTGAGCCGAGAATAAGGTACAGCTATTTACAGTGGTAGATCTAGTGCCGTGGCAGAAGGGACACAACGTCTCGTTCCCTCCCTCAGGGAACAGAGGTTACAATAGTAACCGTGACGTTCCCCTTCGTGACGTTCCCCTTCTGGAAAATGCCTGGCAGCCGCGGCCTTTTCTCTCTCTATGTCTAAATATAAAATATGATTCTTTATCATGTTTAAAAATAATTAAATAATAATTGTATTAATAACCCCAGTGAGCAAGCTGAAGGCGACTCTGGCAAGGAACACAAAACTCCATAAGATGTTGATTAATGGAGAAAAATAAACTTGGGAGAAACCAGACTCACTTTGGGGGCCAGTTCCCCTCTGGCTAACATCATGAATATAATGTAAATATTACTTATGTATAGTTAAAATCATGGTTTAAAATTATTAAACTTATTAAGTGTTAAGTGTTACAAACACGGCGACCGGGGGCAGTGGGACTGCCCAAGGGAGACGTAGGTCTGCCAACAGGGGGACTGTACCACAGAAAATACATCACAGGGAGTTGCCTGAAGAGGGAATTAAGCCTGTGGAGCCCTACCCCATTACAGAACACTTGTGGCTCGTAGTGGATCTGGTCACGAATTGCTCCGCTGAATTCATAGTTACCGAGTTCTACTGGTTCAGACCTGACAAAACACAGGACGAGACCGACTTAACCCTGAGATTGTAAAATCTTGTAAAGGTATTGGGTGTTGCCCAGCCTGCTGCTCTGCAGATGTCTGCTAGGGAGGTGCCATTGTCCAGTGCCCACAAGGATGCCACACTTCTCATCGAGTGTGCTCGAATCCACAAGGGGGGCAGGCACGGGCTGGTACTGGTAAGCCAGAGAGATGGCGTCAACAACCCAGTGAGCTAACCTCTGTTTAGAGATGGCGTTCCCTTTCCGCTGGCCACCAAAGCAGACAAAGAGCTGTTCAGAAAATCTAAAGCTCTTCGTGCGTTCCAAATAGATATGCAAAGTACGTACCAGATACAGCAACGAAAGGCCTGGGTCTGCCTCCTCCCAGGGCAGCGCTTGCAGGTTCACGACCTGATCCCTGAAGGGGGTCGTAGGAAACTTGGGCATGTAGCCCGGTCGTGGTCTCAGGATAACGTGAGTATGTGCCGAACTCCAGGCAGGTGTCGCTGACAGAGAACTCTTGCAGGTCCCCAACCCTCTTGATGGAAGTTAGCGCTATCAGGAGGGCTGTCTTCAAGGAGAGGGCCTTGAGCACAACTGAGTCAAGTGGCTCGAAGGGCGGTCTCTGAAGGCCCGAAAGGACCACTGAGAGATCCCAGGAGGGGAATAGTCTTGGCCGGGAAGGATTCAGTCTCCGGGCGCCTCTAAGGAACCTGATAATCAAGTCATGCTTACCCAAGGACTTGCCATCCACTGCGTCGTGGTGGGCCGCGATGGTGGCTACATACACCTTCAAGGGGGAGAAGGACAGCCTTCCCTCCAGCCTCTCTTGCAGGAATGAGAGAACTCACCGAACTGCACATCTCTGTGGGTCTTCAGCTCGGGAAGAACACCAATTCACGAACAAGCGCCACTTCTGGGCATACAGTTGCCTGGTGAAGGGAGCACTGGCTTGATTGATCATGTCTACGACTGCAAGTGGTAGGTCACTCAGATCTTCCATGTCCCGTTCAGACGTGGAGGTTCCAGAGGTCTGAGCATGGGTGCCAGAGGGTGCCCCATTCCTGAGAAAGAAGGTATTTCCTCAGGGGAATTTGTCAGGGAGGTGCTGTCGTGAGGAGTGTGAGATCCGAAAACCAAGTCTGGGTGGCCTAGTAAGGAGTCACCAAGGTGACTTGTTCCTTGTTTTCCTTGTTTTCTGGGACTCCGGTCCGCAGAAAACAGAGGTCTGTCCAAGGGTTGAAAGTAAGACAGCAGGAGGGGGTGATTACCACATGGTATGTGCCGCGGTGCCATGCCCATCTTGGGTCTCGAGTCTGAAGCCAGTGCTGAAGTGGTCTCATATGCATCAACCTGAGTGGCGTGACCGCAGCTGAGGATGCCATATGCCCCAGAAGCCTCTGGAATTGTTTTAGAGGAACCTCTGTGCCCCCTCAAAGAGAGCGAGGCACCTGAGCACTGACTGCGCACGCTCGTTCATGAGGCGTTAAGACTGAGTCTAACTTCATGCCAAGAAAAGAGATGCTTTGAACCAGGATGATCTTGCTCTTTTCCAAATTGACCTGAAGCCCTAGATGGCTAAGGTGCCTGAGCACCTGGTCCCTGTGCGTGAATAGTAACTCTCGAAAGTGAGCTAGGATGAGCCAGTCATTGAGGTAATTGGGAATGCAGATGCCCACTTGCCGTAGTGGGGCAAGCGCTGCCTCTGCGACCTTGGTGAAGATGCGAGTGGACAGGGAAAGGCCGAACCGTGAACCAATCTAGCTATCGAAAGCAGGTTAGAATCTGTCTCTGTGTGATCATTTTGAACGTTTGTGCAAAATTTGTGCAAAGCCCGGTTGAGAACTTGCAAGTCCAAGATTGGTCACAACCCACCACCTTTTTGGGTATGATGAAGTAAGGGCTGCAGATACCCTTCTTCATCTTGGCTGGAAGGACAGCTCTATCGCATCCTTGAGAAGCAGAGTCATGATCTCTGCCCGTAAAGCGCTGGCTTTTTTGCCACGTACGTAGGTGGAACGAATAGCGCTGAAACGAGTCGGGAGCCGGACGAATTGAATCGCGTAGCCGAGTCGGATGGTCCTGGTCTACCAACGTGACAGGTTGGACAGCGAAAGCCATGCATCCAGAAAATGTGTACTGAGGCTTGGGTGATGAGAAAATACTCAAAGCACTTACCTTACTCTGCGCACCCGGCAGAGAGCAAGTTAGAGACTGAGGAAGAGGTCCTGGGAAGGCGTCTTTGGAACTCGTCAGTGCTGGCCTGCCGGGGCTGAGCATTCGCGGGTGCGACAGGACCGTAGGATTTTGTAGCCTGGGTGCCGTGACACTCTCCGATGCAGCGGTGATGTCCTCATCCAATTCCGGGGGCTCAAGGGAGAATGCTGGCTGGCTGCGAGGCGAGCCACACTCATTCAGAGCTCAGACGGAAGCAAGCAAGCATGCCGGGAGGCGGGTGGTTCGTGGGGATTTACCTGTTGAAACCGAGCCCGTCGTCATTCCCAAGTCGCCTTCATTGTCAGCAGGGTCGTCCACAAACACGTGGGAAGGAGCAATGCGGGGGGTGGCTGAAGTGCCGTTCACCTTAAGAAAAGAGAGCAGTGACAGCAACGCTGCCATGGTCATGTTCTCGCAGTGAGTACATGAGCCATCCACAAACTCCGCCTCAGTGTGATCACTGCCCAGGCACACGAGGCAGTGTCTGTGGCCATCGGTCTTGGAGAGATATCGACCGCATCCAGGAACTACACAGAGGCGAAAGGGCATCAAAGGCACGTCCTGAAAAGGACGTTCAACGCCTGCTCGTGTATTGCTCTTTTATGAGTGAAAACAAACTCTTTTAGAGAAATCAAAACTCTTTTAAGGGGGAAAGAGAGAGGGAACGCTGCTGGAAATGTGCCGTAGGATCCAACAGCAGTGCTTCTTGACAACAGAGGTAAGTGTAACAGTGGTGAACTTCAGCTTGCTAATGCACAACCGCTCGGAAATCTGACTGACAGAAAAATGCCCACTTCCCTTTATTAATAATTAATTTCGACACAACATTGAGTGAGTGACAGAAGGGGAACTTGGAATTCTTTAATGACATTTTTGTGGTGTTTTCTGATGGCAACTGGTCACTGATTTCTTACATTATACTAAAAAGAGCAGGATGAACAGTGAACATCTGCTTTTATTTTCCACAGCTGAAAGGACATCATTCGGGTTCGAGAGAACGTACATTTTTACATTTAGTGAACTAGTCCTTTAAATAGGTCATGTGTTCAGACTGCCACTCCTGAAACGTTGCAGTGTGTACTCGAGTTTCACCTCAGCCATCTTGGGGTTCCAGCCTCCATGTCCTTCTTGCATTTGTCTGAGGATGTCCACCTCCAGGAGACACCTGACCTTATCACCCTGCTGAAACGAGTGAGTGTCTGCACTTTCCTGACGCTGCAGCTCTGCATGCTCTCCTGCACACACACACACACACACACACACACACACACACACACATGTTGTGTTTCTATGTTTAATGGGGACTTTCCATAGACATGATGATTTTTATACTGTACAAACTATATATTCTATCCCCTAAACCTAACACAACCCCTAAACTCAACACATCCCATAAACCCAACACAACCCCTAAACCCAACACATCCCCTAAACCCATCACATCCCCTAAACCCAACACAAACCCCTAAACCCAACACATCCCCAAAAACTAACACAACCCCTAAACCTAACCCTAAGAGAAACATTTCTGCATGATTTATAAGCTGTTTTCCTAATGGGGACAAACAAATTGTCCACACAACGTTTACAATTTGGGGTTTTACTATACAAATGGAAACATTGGAAACACACTCACACACACACACTGATACACAAACTCACACAGACACACAAACTCACACTTTCACACATACATACACACACACACACACACACAAACAAACTCACACTTACACACACACACACACACTCACGCATGCACGCACATGCACACACACACACTCACACACACACACGCACACACACTCACACTTTCTCATACACAAACACTCACGCACTCACACACACGCACACTTAAGCACTTCACACAAACACACATGCACTCACACACACGCACTCACACAAGCACAAAGACACACACACAATCACACACACAGAAAACAAGCATGCACACATGCAAGCACACGCACAAACACACACAGACACGCACAAGCAGACAAACAGACGCACGCAAACACACAGAAATAAACACAGAGACACACACACAGTGACACACACAGTGAAACATGCACACACACACACTCACAAATGCACACACTATCAATCACACAAACACACACACAAACACGATCCATGAGGACTTTCCATAGACATAATGATTTTAACTTTATATTCTATCCAATAAACCCAACCCAAACCCTAAGCCCAAACAAATCCCTAAACCTAACACACCACCAAAACCCAACCCAAACACTAAACCCAACAATACCCCTAAACCTAACACAACACCTAAACACAAAACAAACCCTAAACACAACACATCCCCTGAACCTAACCGCAAAACCCAACACAACTCCTAAACACAACACACCCCAAAATCCAACAAAAACCCTAAACCCAAAAAACCCAAAAACCCAACACACACCCTAAACCCAACCCAACCACTAAACCCAACACACCCCAAACCAAACACATCCCCTGAACCCAACACAACCCCTAAAACCAACACAAACCCCAAAATCCAAAACAACCCCTAAACCCAACACATCACCTGAACCCAACACAACCCATGAACCTAACCCCAAAACCCAACACATCCCCTAAACCCAACACAAACTCTAAACCTAACACAACCCCTAAACTCAACACATCCCCTAAACCCAACACAAACTATAAACCAAACACAACCCCAAAAACCCAACACACCCCCTAAACCCAACACAAACTCTAAACCTAACACAACCCCTAAACCCAACACAAACTCTAACCCCAACACATCCCCTAAACCCAACACAACCCCTAAACCCAACACATCCCCTAAACCCAACACAAACTCTAAACCTAACACAACCCCTAAACACCAACACAAACACTAAACCCAATACAACCCATAAACACCAACACAAGCCCTAAACCCAACACAACCTCTAAACACCAACACAACCCCTAAACCCAACACAACCCCAAAACCCAACACAACCCCTAATCCGAACACAACCCCTAAACCCAACACAACCCCTAAATATAACACAACCCCTGAACCCAACCCAACCACTAAACCTACATCAATCCCTAAACACAACACACCCTCAAACCCAAAACAAACCCTAAACCAAACCCAACCCCAAAACCCAACATATCCCCTGAACCCAACACAACCCCAAAACCCAACACAACCCCTAAACGTAACACAACCCCTAAACCCAACACAACCCCTAAACACCAACACAACCCCTAAACCCAACACAAACTCTAAACCCAACACAACCCCTAAACCCAACACAACCCCTAAACCCAACACAACCCCTAAACCCCAACACAACCACTAAACCCAACACATCCCCTAAACCTAACACATCCCCTAAACCCAACACAAACTCTAAACACCAACACAACCTCTAAACACCAACTCAAACCCAAAACCCAACACAACCCCTAAACCCAATGCACCCCCTAAACCCAAGACAAACTCTAAACCTAACACAACCCCAAAACCCATCATTTCCCCAAAACCCAACAAATCCCCTAAAGCTAACACAACCCCTAAACCCAACACACCCCTTAAACCCATCAAAGCCCCTAAACCCAACACAACCCCTACACCCAACACAAACTCTAAACCTAACACAACCCCAAAACCCAACACATCCCCTAAATCCAACACAAACTCTAAACCTAACACAACCCCTAAACTCAACACATCCCCTAAACCCAACACAAACTATAAACCAAACACAACCCCAAAAACCCAACACACCCCCTAAACCCAACACAAACTCTAAACCTAACAAAACCCCTAAACCCAACACAAACTCTAACCCCAACACATCCCCTAAACCCAACACATCCCCTAAACACCAACACAAACACTAAACCCAATACAAGCCATAAACACCAACACAAGCCCTAAACCCAAAACAACCTCTAAACACCAACACAACCCCTAAACCCAACACAACCCCAAAACCCAACACAACCCCTAATCCCAACACAACCCCGAAACCCAACACACCCCCTAAACATAACACAACCCCTGAACCCAACCCAACAACTAAACCTACATCAGTCCCTAAACACAACACACCCCCAAACCCAAAACAAACCCTAAACCAAACCCAACCCCAAAACCCAACATATCCCCTGAACCCAACACAACCCCAAAACACAACACAACCCCAAAACCCAACACACCAACAAAACCCAACCCCTAAACCCAACCCAACCACTAAACCCAACACACCCAAAAAACCCAACACAAACCCTAAACCCAACACAACCGCTAAACCAAACACACCCCCAAAACCCAACACACCCCAAAACTCAACACACACCAAAAACCATCACAAACCCAAAAAACCCTACACAACCCCTAAACCTAACACAAATCCCTAAACCTAACACAACCCCTAAACCTAACACAAATCCCTAAACCTAACACAACCCCTAAACCTAACACAACTCCTAAAGCTACATCAACCCCTAAACCCAACACAACCCCTAAACACAACCCAACCCATGAACCAAACCCAAACCCTGAACCCAACACAACCCTTGAACCCAACACAACACCTGAACCCAACACAACCCCTAAACCTAACACAACCCCTGAACCCAACACAACCCCTTACCCAAACACAACCCCTAAACCTAACACAACCCCTAAACCCAACACAACCCCTAAACCGAACACACACCCTAAATCTAACACAACACCTAAACCCAAAACAACCCCTAAACACCAACACAACTCCTAAAAATAACACAACCCCTAAACCGAACCCCTAAAAGCAACACAATCCCTAAACACCAACACAACCCCTAAACCCAACAAAACCCCTGAACCCAACACAACCCCTGAACACAACACAACCCCTAAACCTAAAAAAAACCCTAAACATAACACAACCACTAAACATAACACAATCCCTAAACCTATATCACCCCCTAAACCTAACCTAACCCCTAAACCCAAAACAACACCAAAACCCAACCCAACCCCTAAACCCAATACACCCCAAAACCCAATACACCCCCTAAACCCAACACAACCCCTAAACCTAACCCAAATCCTAAACCTAACACAACCCATAAAATAAAATGAAATCCTAAACACAACACAACCCCTAAAACTAACCCAAACCCTAAACCTAACACAACCCCTAAACCCAACACAACCCCTAAACACACACACAAACAATAAACCCAACACAAACTCTAAACCCAACACAACCCCTAAACCCAACACAACCCCTAAACCCCAACACAACCCCTAAACACAACACATCCCCTAAACCTAACACATCCCCTAAACCCAACACAAACTATAAACACCAACACAACCTCTAAACACCAACTCAAACCCAAAACCCAACACTACCCCTAAACCCAATGCACCGCCTAAACCCAACACAAACTCTAAACCTAACACAACCCCAAAACCCAACACTTCCCCAAAACCCAACACATCCCCTAAACCAAACACAACCCCTAAACCCAACACAACCCCTAAACCCCAACACAACCCCTAAACACAACACATCCCCTAAACCTAACACATCCCCTAAACCCAACACAAACTATAAACACCAACACAACCTCTAAACACCAACTCAAACCCAAAACCCAACACTACCCCTAAACCCAATGCACCGCCTAAACCCAACACAAGCTCTAAACCTAACACAACCCCAAAACCCAACACTTCCCCAAAACCCAACACATCCCCTAAACCAAACACAACCCCTAAACCCAACAAAGCCACTAAACCCAACACAACCCCTAAACCCAACTCACCCCCTAAACCAAACACATCCCCAAAACACAACACAAACTCAAACCTAACACAACCCCAAAATAAAATACATCCCCTAAACCCAACAAAAACTCTAAACCTAACACAACCCCTAAACACCAACACAAACACTAAACCCAATACAACCCATAAATACCAACACAAGCCCTAAACCCAACACAACCTCTAAACACCAACACAACCCCTAAACCCAACACAACCCCAAAACCCAACACAACCCCTAATCCCAACACAACCCCTAAACCCAACAAAACCCCTAAACATAACACAACCCCTGAACCCAACCCAACCACTAAACCTACATCAATCCCTAAACACAACACACCCCCAAACCCAAAACAAACCCTAAACCAAACCCAACCCCAAAACCCAACATATCCCCTGAACACAACACAACCACAAAACCCAACAAACCACCAAAACCCAACCCCTAAACCCAACCCAACCACTAAACCCAACACACCCAAAAAACCCAACACAAACCCTAAACCCAACACAACCGCTAAACCAAACACACCCCCAAAACCCAATACACCCCATAACTCAACACACACCAAAAACCCAACACAAACCCAAAAAACCCTACACAACCCCTAAACGTAACACAAATCCCTAAACCTAACACAACCCCTAAACCTAACACAACTCCAAAAGCTACATCAACCACTAAACCCAACACAACCCCTAAACACAACACAACCCATGAACCAAACACAAACCCTGAACCCAACACAACCCTTGAACCCAACACAACCCCTGAACCCAACACAACCCCTAAACCTAACACAACCCCTGAACCCAACACAACCCCTAACCCAAACACAACCCCTAAACAAAACACAACCCCTAAACCCAACACAACCCCTAAACCCAACACACACCATAAATCTAACACAACACCTAAACCCAAAACAACCCCTAAACACCAACACAACTCCTAAAAATAACACAACCCCTAAACCGAACCCCTAAAACCAACACAATCCCTAAACACCAACACAAGCCCTAAACCCAACACAACCCCTGAACCCAACCCAACCCCTGAACCCAACACAACCCTTGAACCCAACACAACCCCTGAACTCAACACAACCCCTAAACCTAACCCAAACCCTAAACATAACACAACCACTAAACATAACACAACCACTAAACCTATATCACCCCCTAAACCTAACCTAACCCCTAAACCCAACACAACCCCAAAGCCCAACCCAACCCCTAAACCCAATACACCCCAAAACCCAATACACCCCCTAAACCCAACACAACCCCTAAACCTAACCCAAACCCTAAACCTAACACAAACCCATAAAACAAAATGAAATCCTAAACCCAACACAACCCCTAAAACTAACCCAAACCCTAAACCTAACACAACCCTTAAACCTAACACAACCCCTAAATCCAACACAACCCCTAAACACACACACAAACTCTAAACCCAACACAACCCCAAAACCCAACACATCCCCTAAACCCAACACAAACTCTAATACTAACACAACCCCTAAACCCAACACATCCCCTAAACCCAACACAAACTATAAACCAAACACAACACCAAAAACCCAACACACCCCCTAAACCCAACACAAACTCTAAACCTAACACAACCCCTAAACCCAACACAACCAATAAACCCAACACAAACTCTAACCCCGACACATCGCCTAAACCCTACACAACCACTAAACCCAACACATCCCCTAAACCCAACACAAACTCTAAACCTAACACAACCCCTAAATACCAACACGAACACTAGATCCAATACAACCCATAAACACCAACACAAGCCCTAAACCCAACACAACCTCTAAACACCAACACAACCCCTAAACCCAACACAACCCCAAAACCCAACACAACCCCTAAACATAACACAAACCCTAAACCTAACCCAAACCCTAAAAATAACACAACCACTAAACATAACACAACCCCTAAACCCAACCCAACACTAAAGCTAACACAACCCCTAAACTCAACAAAAACCCTAACCCTAACACAAACCCTAAACCTAACACAACCCCTAAACCCAAAAAAACCCTAAACCCAACAAAACACTGAACCCAACACAACCCCTGAACCAAACACAACCCCTAACCTAACAAAAACCCTAAACCTAACACAACCCCTAAACCCAAACCAAACACTAAACTTACATGAAACCCTAAACCCAACAAAACACCTAAATCCAACACAACCCCTAAACCCAACACAACCCCTAAACCCAACAAAACCCCTAAACCCAACACAACCCCTGAACCTAACCCAAACCCTAAACCCAACACAACCCCTAAACCCAACCCAACCCCTAAACCTACATGAAACCCTAAATCCAACAAAACCCCTAAACTCAACACAACCCCTGAACCCAACACAACCCCTGAAACCAACACAACCCCTAAACCCAACACAACCCCTAAGCCCAACACAACCCCTAAACCTAACACAACCCCTAAACCCAACACAACTCCTAAACATAACACAACCCCTGAACCCAACCCAACCACTAAACCTACATCAATCCTTAAACACAACACACCCCCAAACCCAAAACAAACCCTAAACCAAACCCAACCCAAAAACCCAACACACCACCAAAACCCAACCCCTAAACCCAACACAACCGCTAAACCAAACACACACCCAAAACCCAACACAACCGCTAAACCAAACACACCCCCAAAACCCAACACACCCCAAAACTCAACACACACCAAAAACCCAAAAGAAACCCCAAACCCAAAACAACCCCTAAACCTAACACAAACCCTAAACCTAACACAGCCCCTAAACCTAACACAACTTCTAAAGCTACATCAACCCCTAAACCCAACACAACCCCTAAACCCAACACAACCCATGAACCCAACCCAAACCCTGAACCCAACACAACCCCTAAACCCAACACATACCCTAAATCTAACAAAACACCTAAACCCAACACAACCCCTAAACACAAACACAACTCCTAAAAATAACACAACCCCTAAACCCAACCCCTAAAACCAACACAATCCCTAAACACCAACACAACCCCTAAACCCAACACAACCCCAAAACCCAACCCAACACTAAAGCTAACACAACCCCAAACCCAACAAAAACCATAAACCTAACACAAACCCTAAACCTAACACAACCCCTAAACCCAACACAACCCCTAAACCCAAACTAACCACTGAACCAAACACTACCCCTGAACCAAACACAACCCCTAAACCTAACAAAAACCCTAAACCTAACACAACCCCTAAACCCAACCCAAACACTAAACTTACATGAAACCCTAAACCCAACAAAACCCCTAAATCTAACACAACCCCTAAACCCAACAAAACCCATAAACCCAACACAACCCCTGAACCTAACCCAAACCCTAAACCCAACAAAACCCCTAAACCCAACCCAACCCTTAAACCTACATGAAAACCTAAACCCAACAAAACCCCTAAACTCAACACAACCCCTGAACCCAACACAACCCCTGAAACCAACACAACCCCTAAACCTAACACAACCCCTGAACCCAACCCAACCACTAAACCTACATCAATCCCTAAACACAACACACCCCCAAACCCAAAACAAACCCTAAACCCAACCCAACCCCAAAACCCAACACACCACCAAAACCCAACCCCTAAACCTAACACACCCCCATAACCCAACACACCCCAAAACTCAACACACACCAAAAACCCAACAAAACCCCTGAACCCAACACAACCCCTAAACCTAAAAAAACCCTAAACCCAACACAACCCATAAACCAAACACAAAACCTAAACCTAACCCAACCCCTAAACACAACCCCCAACTCAACCCCTAAACCCAACACAACCCCTATACCCAACATACCCCCAAAACCCAACATAACCCCTAAACCTAACTCAAACCCTAAACCTAACACAACCCACAAACCTAACACAACCCCTAAACACAACCCAACCCCTAATCCTACATCAACTCCTAAACCTAACCTAACCCCTAAACCAAACACAACGCCTGAACCCAACACAACCCCAAAACAAAACCCATCCACTAAACCCAACACAAACCCTAAACCTACATAAACCCCTAAACCTAACACAACCCCTAAACCCAACACAACCTCTTAACCCAAAACAACCCCCAAACTTGACCCAAAACCTAAACCTAACACAACCCCTACAACTAACACAACCCCTAAACCTAACCTAACCCCTAAACCTAACACAACCCCTAAACCTAACACAACCACAAAACCCAACCCCTAAACCTAACACAACCCCTAAACCCAACACAACCCCTAAACCTACATAAACCTCTAAACCCAACACAACCTCTTAACCCAACACAACCCTTTAACTTATCCCAAATCCTAAACCTAACACAACCCCTAAACCCAACACCCCCCCAAAACCCAACTCAACCCCTAAACCCAACCCAATCCCAAAACCCAACACAACCCCTAAAACTAACCAAAATCCTAAACATAACACAACCACTAAGCATAACACCTAAACCTACATCAACCCCTAACCAAACACAACCCCTAAACCTAACAAAAACCCTAAACCTAACACAACCCCTAAACCCAACCCAAACACTAAACTTACAAGAAACCCTAAACCCAACAAAACCCCTAAATCTAACACAACCCCTAAACCTACATAAAAACCTAAACCCAACCCAACCCCTAAACCTACATAAAAACCTAAACCCAACAAAACCCCTAAACTCAACACAACCCCTGAACCCAACCCAACCACTAAACCTACATCAATCCCTAAACACAACACACCCCCAAACCCAAAACAAACCCTAAACCCAACCCAACCACAAAACCCAACATATCCCCTGAACCCAACACAACCCCAAAACCCAACACACCACCAAAACCCAACCCCTAAACCTAACACAACCACTAAACCTAACAGACGCAAAAAACCCAACACAACCCCAAAACCCAACACACACCAAAAACCCAACACAAATCCTAAACCCAACACAACCCCTAAACCCAACACATCCCCTAAACCCAACACAAACTCTAAACCTATCACAACCCCAAAACCCAACACAACTCCTAAACCAAACACATACCCAAAACCCAACACAAACTCTAAACCTAACACAACCCCTAAACCCAACACAACCCCTAGACCTAACACAACCCCAAAACAAAACCCATCCACTAAACCCAAAACAAACCCTAAACCTACATAAACCCCTAAACCTAACACAACAACTAAAACTAACACAACCCCTAAACCCAACCTAACCCCTAAACCCAACCCAACCCCTAAAGCTAACACAACCCCAAAACTCAACCCAACCCCTAAAGCTAACACAACCCCTAAACCCAACACAACCCCTAAACCTACATAAACCTCTAAACCCAACACAACCTCTTAACCCAACACAACCCTTAAACTTAACCCAAATCCTAAACCTAACACAACCCCTAAACCCAACACCCCCCCCCCCAAAACCCAACTCAACCCCTAAACCTAACCAAAACCCTAAACATAACACAACCACTAAACATAACACAACACCTAAACCTACATCAACCCCTAACCCAACACAACCCCAAAACCCAACACACCACCAAAACCCAACCACTAAACCTAACAGACGCAAAAAACCCAACACAACCCCAAAACCCAACACAACCCCTAAACCTAACCCAAACCATAAACCTAACACAACCCCTAAAGCTACATCAACCCCTAAACCCAACACAACCCCTAAACACAACACAACCCCTGAACCCAACACAACCCTTGAACCCAACACAACCCCTGAACCCAACACAACCCCTGAACCTAACACAACCCCTGAACCCAACACAACCCCTGAACCCAACACAACCCCTAAACCCAATGCATCCCCTAAACCCAACACAAACTCTAAACCCAACACAACCCCTAAACCCAATGCATCCCCTAAACCCAACACAAACTCTAAACCTAACACAACCCCAAAACCCAATACTTCCCCTAAACCCAACACAACCCCTAAACCCAACACAACCCCTAAACCCAATGCATCCCCTAAACCCAACACAAACTCTAAACCTAACACAACCCCAAAACCCAATACTTCCCCTAAACCCAACACATCCCCTAAACCCAACACAGCCCCTAAACCCAACACAACCCCTAAACCCAACTCATCCCCTAAACCAAACACATATCTAAAACCCAACACAAACTCTAAACCTAACACAACCCCAAAACCCAACACATACCGTAAACCCAACACAAACTCTAAACCTAACACAACCCCTAAACCCAACACATCCCCTAAACCCAAAACTAACTCTAAACCTAACACAACCCCTAAACACCAACACAACTCCTAAACACCAACACAACCCCAAAACCCAACACATCCCCTAACCCCAACACATCCCAGTAACCCCAACACATCCCCTAAACCCAACACATCCCCTAAACCCAACACACCCCCTAAACCCAACACAAACTCTAAACCTAACACAACCCCAAAACCCAAATCAACCCCTAAACCCAACACATCCCCTAAACCCAACACAAACTCTAAACCTAACACAACTCCAAAACCCAACACAACCCCTAAACCCAACACATCCCCTAAACCCAACACAACCCCTAAACCCAACACAACTCCTAAACCAAACACATACCCAAAACCCAACACAAACTCTAAACCTAACACAACCCCAAAACCCAACACATCCCCTAAACCCAACACAAACTCTAAACCTAACACAACCCCTAAACCCAACACATCCCCTAAACCCAACACAAACTCTAAACACCAACACAACCCCTAAACACCAACACAACCCCTAAACCCAACACATCCCCTAAACCCAACACAAACTCTAAACACCAACACAACCCCTAAACCCAACACAAACCCAAAACCCAACACAACCCCTAACCCCAACACAACCCCAAAACCCAACACAACCCGTAAACCCAACACATCCCGTAAACCCAACACAACCCCTAAACCCAACCCAACCCCTAAACCTACATGAAACCCTAAATCCAACAAAACCCCTAAACTCAACACAACCCCTGAACCCAACACAACCCCTGAAACCAACACAACCCCTAAACCCAACACAACCCCTAAGCCCAACACAACCCCTAAACCTAACACAACCCCTAAACCCAACACAACTCCTAAACATAACACAACCCCTGAACCCAACCCAACCACTAAACCTACATCAATCCTTAAACACAACACACCCCCAAACCCAAAACAAACCCTAAACCAAACCCAACCCAAAAACCCAACACACCACCAAAACCCAACCCCTAAACCCAACACAACCGCTAAACCAAACACACACCCAAAACCCAACACAACCGCTAAACCAAACACACCCCCAAAACCCAACACACCCCAAAACTCAACACACACCAAAAACCCAAAAGAAACCCCAAACCCAAAACAACCCCTAAACCTAACACAAACCCTAAACCTAACACAGCCCCTAAACCTAACACAACTTCTAAAGCTACATCAACCCCTAAACCCAACACAACCCCTAAACCCAACACAACCCATGAACCCAACCCAAACCCTGAACCCAACACAACCCCTAAACCCAACACATACCCTAAATCTAACAAAACACCTAAACCCAACACAACCCCTAAACACAAACACAACTCCTAAAAATAACACAACCCCTAAACCCAACCCCTAAAACCAACACAATCCCTAAACACCAACACAACCCCTAAACCCAACACAACCCCAAAACCCAACCCAACACTAAAGCTAACACAACCCCAAACCCAACAAAAACCATAAACCTAACACAAACCCTAAACCTAACACAACCCCTAAACCCAACACAACCCCTAAACCCAAACTAACCACTGAACCAAACACTACCCCTGAACCAAACACAACCCCTAAACCTAACAAAAACCCTAAACCTAACACAACCCCTAAACCCAACCCAAACACTAAACTTACATGAAACCCTAAACCCAACAAAACCCCTAAATCTAACACAACCCCTAAACCCAACAAAACCCATAAACCCAACACAACCCCTGAACCTAACCCAAACCCTAAACCCAACAAAACCCCTAAACCCAACCCAACCCTTAAACCTACATGAAAACCTAAACCCAACAAAACCCCTAAACTCAACACAACCCCTGAACCCAACACAACCCCTGAAACCAACACAACCCCTAAACCTAACACAACCCCTGAACCCAACCCAACCACTAAACCTACATCAATCCCTAAACACAACACACCCCCAAACCCAAAACAAACCCTAAACCCAACCCAACCCCAAAACCCAACACACCACCAAAACCCAACCCCTAAACCTAACACACCCCCATAACCCAACACACCCCAAAACTCAACACACACCAAAAACCCAACAAAACCCCTGAACCCAACACAACCCCTAAACCTAAAAAAACCCTAAACCCAACACAACCCATAAACCAAACACAAAACCTAAACCTAACCCAACCCCTAAACACAACCCCCAACTCAACCCCTAAACCCAACACAACCCCTATACCCAACATACCCCCAAAACCCAACATAACCCCTAAACCTAACTCAAACCCTAAACCTAACACAACCCACAAACCTAACACAACCCCTAAACACAACCCAACCCCTAATCCTACATCAACTCCTAAACCTAACCTAACCCCTAAACCAAACACAACGCCTGAACCCAACACAACCCCAAAACAAAACCCATCCACTAAACCCAACACAAACCCTAAACCTACATAAACCCCTAAACCTAACACAACCCCTAAACCCAACACAACCTCTTAACCCAAAACAACCCCCAAACTTGACCCAAAACCTAAACCTAACACAACCCCTACAACTAACACAACCCCTAAACCTAACCTAACCCCTAAACCTAACACAACCCCTAAACCTAACACAACCACAAAACCCAACCCCTAAACCTAACACAACCCCTAAACCCAACACAACCCCTAAACCTACATAAACCTCTAAACCCAACACAACCTCTTAACCCAACACAACCCTTTAACTTATCCCAAATCCTAAACCTAACACAACCCCTAAACCCAACACCCCCCCAAAACCCAACTCAACCCCTAAACCCAACCCAATCCCAAAACCCAACACAACCCCTAAAACTAACCAAAATCCTAAACATAACACAACCACTAAGCATAACACCTAAACCTACATCAACCCCTAACCAAACACAACCCCTAAACCTAACAAAAACCCTAAACCTAACACAACCCCTAAACCCAACCCAAACACTAAACTTACAAGAAACCCTAAACCCAACAAAACCCCTAAATCTAACACAACCCCTAAACCTACATAAAAACCTAAACCCAACCCAACCCCTAAACCTACATAAAAACCTAAACCCAACAAAACCCCTAAACTCAACACAACCCCTGAACCCAACACAACCCCTGAAACCAACACAACCCCTAAACCTAGCACAACCCCTGAACCCAACCCAACCACTAAACCTACATCAATCCCTAAACACAACACACCCCCAAACCCAAAACAAACCCTAAACCCAACCCAACCCCAAAACCCAACACACCACCAAAACCCAACCCCTAAACCTAACACACCCCCATAACCCAACACACCCCAAAACTCAACACACACCAAAAACCCAACAAAACCCCTGAACCCAACACAACCCCTAAACCTAAAAAAACCCTAAACCCAACACAACCCATAAACCAAACACAAAACCTAAACCTAACCCAACCCCTAAACACAACCCCCAACTCAACCCCTAAACCCAACACAACCCCTATACCCAACATACCCCCAAAACCCAACATAACCCCTAAACCTAACTCAAACCCTAAACCTAACACAACCCACAAACCTAACACAACCCCTAAACACAACCCAACCCCTAATCCTACATCAACTCCTAAACCTAACCTAACCCCTAAACCAAACACAACGCCTGAACCCAACACAACCCCAAAACAAAACCCATCCACTAAACCCAACACAAACCCTAAACCTACATAAACCCCTAAACCTAACACAACCCCTAAACCCAACACAACCTCTTAACCCAAAACAACCCCCAAACTTGACCCAAAACCTAAACCTAACACAACCCCTACAACTAACACAACCCCTAAACCTAACCTAACCCCTAAACCTAACACAACCCCTAAACCTAACACAACCACAAAACCCAACCCCTAAACCTAACACAACCCCTAAACCCAACACAACCCCTAAACCTACATAAACCTCTAAACCCAACACAACCTCTTAACCCAACACAACCCTTTAACTTATCCCAAATCCTAAACCTAACACAACCCCTAAACCCAACACCCCCCCAAAACCCAACTCAACCCCTAAACCCAACCCAATCCCAAAACCCAACACAACCCCTAAAACTAACCAAAATCCTAAACATAACACAACCACTAAGCATAACACCTAAACCTACATCAACCCCTAACCAAACACAACCCCTAAACCTAACAAAAACCCTAAACCTAACACAACCCCTAAACCCAACCCAAACACTAAACTTACAAGAAACCCTAAACCCAACAAAACCCCTAAATCTAACACAACCCCTAAACCTACATAAAAACCTAAACCCAACCCAACCCCTAAACCTACATAAAAACCTAAACCCAACAAAACCCCTAAACTCAACACAACCCCTGAACCCAACCCAACCACTAAACCTACATCAATCCCTAAACACAACACACCCCCAAACCCAAAACAAACCCTAAACCCAACCCAACCACAAAACCCAACATATCCCCTGAACCCAACACAACCCCAAAACCCAACACACCACCAAAACCCAACCCCTAAACCTAACACAACCACTAAACCTAACAGACGCAAAAAACCCAACACAACCCCAAAACCCAACACACACCAAAAACCCAACACAAATCCTAAACCCAACACAACCCCTAAACCCAACACATCCCCTAAACCCAACACAAACTCTAAACCTATCACAACCCCAAAACCCAACACAACTCCTAAACCAAACACATACCCAAAACCCAACACAAACTCTAAACCTAACACAACCCCTAAACCCAACACAACCCCTAGACCTAACACAACCCCAAAACAAAACCCATCCACTAAACCCAAAACAAACCCTAAACCTACATAAACCCCTAAACCTAACACAACAACTAAAACTAACACAACCCCTAAACCCAACCTAACCCCTAAACCCAACCCAACCCCTAAAGCTAACACAACCCCAAAACTCAACCCAACCCCTAAAGCTAACACAACCCCTAAACCCAACACAACCCCTAAACCTACATAAACCTCTAAACCCAACACAACCTCTTAACCCAACACAACCCTTAAACTTAACCCAAATCCTAAACCTAACACAACCCCTAAACCCAACACCCCCCCCCCCAAAACCCAACTCAACCCCTAAACCTAACCAAAACCCTAAACATAACACAACCACTAAACATAACACAACACCTAAACCTACATCAACCCCTAACCCAACACAACCCCAAAACCCAACACACCACCAAAACCCAACCACTAAACCTAACAGACGCAAAAAACCCAACACAACCCCAAAACCCAACACAACCCCTAAACCTAACCCAAACCATAAACCTAACACAACCCCTAAAGCTACATCAACCCCTAAACCCAACACAACCCCTAAACACAACACAACCCCTGAACCCAACACAACCCTTGAACCCAACACAACCCCTGAACCCAACACAACCCCTGAACCTAACACAACCCCTGAACCCAACACAACCCCTGAACCCAACACAACCCCTAAACCCAATGCATCCCCTAAACCCAACACAAACTCTAAACCCAACACAACCCCTAAACCCAATGCATCCCCTAAACCCAACACAAACTCTAAACCTAACACAACCCCAAAACCCAATACTTCCCCTAAACCCAACACAACCCCTAAACCCAACACAACCCCTAAACCCAATGCATCCCCTAAACCCAACACAAACTCTAAACCTAACACAACCCCAAAACCCAATACTTCCCCTAAACCCAACACAGCCCCTAAACCCAACACAACCCCTAAACCCAACTCATCCCCTAAACCAAACACATATCTAAAACCCAACACAAACTCTAAACCTAACACAACCCCAAAACCCAACACATACCGTAAACCCAACACAAACTCTAAACCTAACACAACCCCTAAACCCAACACATCCCCTAAACCCAAAACTAACTCTAAACCTAACACAACCCCTAAACACCAACACAACTCCTAAACACCAACACAACCCCAAAACCCAACACATCCCCTAACCCCAACACATCCCAGTAACCCCAACACATCCCCTAAACCCAACACATCCCCTAAACCCAACACACCCCCTAAACCCAACACAAACTCTAAACCTAACACAACCCCAAAACCCAAATCAACCCCTAAACCCAACACATCCCCTAAACCCAACACAAACTCTAAACCTAACACAACTCCAAAACCCAACACAACCCCTAAACCCAACACATCCCCTAAACCCAACACAACCCCTAAACCCAACACAACTCCTAAACCAAACACATACCCAAAACCCAACACAAACTCTAAACCTAACACAACCCCAAAACCCAACACATCCCCTAAACCCAACACAAACTCTAAACCTAACACAACCCCTAAACCCAACACATCCCCTAAACCCAACACAAACTCTAAACACCAACACAACCCCTAAACACCAACACAACCCCTAAACCCAACACATCCCCTAAACCCAACACAAACTCTAAACACCAACACAACCCCTAAACCCAACACAAACCCAAAACCCAACACAACCCCTAACCCCAACACAACCCCAAAACCCAACACAACCCGTAAACCCAACACATCCCGTAAACCCAACACAACCCCAAAACCCAACACAACCCCTAAACCCAACACATCCCCTAAACCCAACACAACACCTAAACCTAACCCTCAGAGAAAACTTTCTGCATTTTTACATTTTCAATTAAATATTGTTTAGTATGATTTTAATTTGATTTGAATTATGGGGAAACTAGAACTGTCCTCATAAACCACATTTATAGCATAATACCCTTGTAATTACTAGTTTTTAACAAAAAATTATTCCTCGTAACCACTTAAGCCTGCGCACACACACACACACAGTTGATGAGCTTCACCAGGGCCTGTTTTACTGCTGTTTGGCGTGTTTACCTAATTTGGGCAGATGTTCTTTGTAGTAGAATCCTCCTTGAACATCAGACACGTATTTGAGATCCACCTTCCCCTTGTGACCCATCCTGTAGACGTTTGTAGTGCCGTTGGTCCATGTGACGCTCGCCACACTACGGCCTGATTCCTGATCCCAACCACGAATGTCCACCACCTTCCCAACCTTTCCCTCTCCTCCTGCTCACACATACAGACACACACACAAACACACATACAAACATGGACACACAAACACACATACAAACATGGACACACAAACACACACACACACACACACACTCATACAAACACACACACACAAACACTCATACAAACACACACACACGTACACACACACACACACACACACACAGATAAACACACACTCACACACCCACACACACAAACATGGACACATAAACACACTCACACACACACACCCACACACAGATAAACACGCACACACACACACCCACACCCACACATACAAACATGGACACACAAACACACACACACACACAATCTCACACACACACACACACACACACACACACACACAGATAAACACGCACACACACACACACGCACGCACACACACATACACATACACACACACACACACACACACCCACACCCACACATACACATACAAACATGGACACACAAACACACACACACACAAAATCACACACACACAGATAAACACGCACGCACGCACGCACACACACACACACACACACACACACACAGATAAACACGTGCACACACACACACACACACACACATACACACAGACAGACAGATAAGCACGCACACACACAGATAAACACGTGCACACACACACACACACACACAGACAGACAGATAAGCATGCACACACACACACACACAAACATGGACACACAAACACACATACGCACACACACATACACACACACAGATAAACACGCACACACCCACACCCACACATGGACACACAAACACACACACATGCACACACACATACACACACACACAGATAAACACGCGCACACACACACACACACACGCACACACAAATACACCCATGCACACACACACACAGATAAACACGCACTCACACAAACGCACGCACACACACACACACCCGCACACACAAATACACACATGCGCACACACACCCACACCCACACACACACACACAAACATGGACACACAAACACACACACACATGCACACACACGCACACACAAATACACACATTCACACACACACCCACATACAGATAAACACGCACACACCCACACCCACACACACATACAAACATGGACACACACACACACACACACACACACACACGTAAACAAACACACACAGGGTGTAACGACAGGCAACGAGAGAGGATCTAAGTGCAGCATTTTATTTAACCAAAAACAAGAAAACTCGGAATAAAGAAAACCACAGGGAACTTGGAAATCATATTAAACATGAAATAACAGACAAAAAGACAGGGGGACAAGGGGAAACAAGGAACACCTGGGAAAACAATCAGAGAAAGGGAATCAATCAGGGGAAAACCAATAAGAAAAAGAAACTACAAAGGACTACAAAAACCAAAAAGGAAACAGGAACAAAACAGGAACTTCAACATAAAAGCACAAAAACAAAAGACAACAGTGAACATGACACAGGGCAGGAGTCTAAGAACAGAGTCAGCAGCAGATGAGGATATAAACATCTGAGAGGAAATATATGTCAGTTCAGGTTTATCCATTAAAATGAATCTCATGTTTTAAATCACAGAATATTGCTGTTTTTGTTGCTTTTTCATTCCAGTAAGTTCTTCATCATATGACTTGGCAGTTCTACACATGAGCAATTCACCTGATACAGATCCAACAAGTGTGAGCCCCGCTCAAAAACAACTACAAATACAGGAGAATCTCACTAAATATGGTCAGGTTATATTTCACCATAAAATCTGACAAACATTTTTTTTTCCTCCCCAATTTGGAATGTCCAATTCCCAAAGCGCTGTAAGTCCTTGTGGTGGCGTAGTGACTCGAATCTCAGTTGCCTCCACGTCTGAGACCGTCAATCCGCACATCTTATCAACTCACCACACGCCCCACCGCGAGCAAGAAACACATTATAGTGACCATGAGGAGGTTACCCCATGTGACTATACCCTCCCTAGCAACTGGACCAATTTGGTTGCTAAGGAGACCTGACTGGAGTCACTCAGCACACCCTGGATTCAAACTCACGACTCCAGATGTGACAGTCAGCGTCAATACTCGCTGAGATACACAGACCTCAATAAAATCTAACAAATAATAAAAACAGAAATAAGAAATTGCATTATATGTTTCATAAAGAAAATTAAGATTTTTATAGGATAGACTTGGTTTGTCTTTCAAGACCAATTAAGCAAGTTTACCTCAAATTCTCATTAACACAATCAAAAATAAAAAAACAAAATAATAAAATAAAAAAATAAAAATAAAGAGACAGTATCATCCTAACATCTAGTTAGTGCTTCTAATTAAACTGCCTTTATTTAATATGAATACAAATAATCATTGTATTACAGTAATCCTTAAAAATAAGAATCATGATTCACGACTGAAAATAATTAGTATTACTAAAAACTCAAAATAAAATGGTTAGATGCACAAATCCCCCAAATACTCATAAAAAAAAAAAAAAAAGAAATTTCCCCAAAATGTTAAAATACTTACACATCCTGGTAGCTCTTATTGTACTGCATTTAATTTATCAGCATTATGAATAATTAGTATTACTAGAAATGTGGGTGAAAATGACAATGCAAAACCTCTTAATGGTCCTACAAGAGGCTTCATTTCCTTTATCAATTTCTTTCTTTTGGATGGTTGGGTGAAATATAACCCCAGAAATGTTCTTCACAGGTTTGATGAGATTCACTTAGAACTCTCAGCAGCAAACACAAGTGTTCAACAACAAACTAATCAACAGTAAAAACTCAGCCATGACAAATGACTGCACTAACTGTACTTTGCTATACTCTCAACACAGAACCAAACCACTTCACAGACTGTTAAACATCTAAACCAACCACATGATTTCAACTCATTCAGCATTAACGTCTTCATGACAAAACCCTTAAAATGCCATTTTCAAGTGCAATCTTTACAATGGTTCCAGATATTCACATGAGCGCATGCATGTTATTACAGGAAACAACATTTGGAGGAGAAAATATGAAGACGGTATCCAGCGCTCACAAAAATATAGGATTTTTGCCAAGCTTCTGCTATAAATTGTTTCCATTTCACAAGTCCTTTATACCCCATGTAAAAACACCAACAAAGTCATGTATCACACTTCCAATGATAAATTGATAAATGAACGATTCTCTGTTAAACTAAGAGCCGAAACATGAAGTACCTTAAAGCAAACGCTGCACAACTGCATTTCACAAGTTAAAATAGTTTGCACCCTTAGCATTGCCACAAGGGGTGCTATAGCAAGCAGTAAACTGTCTTCTTCTAACTGAACAGAATCAGATGAAGTTAAAATGAGATGAGTGGGACACGTTCCCTCACCGTCTTGATTGCCCCAGTCCCAGTCAGGTCCTCGGACCACCTTCACGCCCTGGAAGATTCCCTTCAGAATGATTCTGGACAGGTTCTGTCGTGGCGTCAAGCTCACTCTGAGTTTCAGAGAAGAGAAGAACATTTTAAGCCGAATTTCTCCCGTAAATAAACAAAGATCTGAGAAATGATATTTTGCTTAATGAAGGCTAGTTTGAAGACCATTAAGATTTTTTGTATAGTGGCATTATTTTCATGCCAATTAAGCAATTATCCCTCAATTCTCATTACCGTTTATACATCATAATAGTATTTCTTGCGCTGCCTTTAATGAATTAAATAATGTCAACTACGATAAATGTTGTTAACATGAATTCAAATGAACAGAACTTTCACAGCACACATTGATCTCAGCCAACGTTAATATCTTAATATATGAAAGTTGTGTACGTTAACATTAGTTAACATTATGATGCATTATGAACTAACTCTGTGATTGGCTAAAACGTTAAATTGAACTATTCCGATAATCTTGAATTCCCCCTGTTGAACACTGACACTTGTCCTTTTAAACAGTTTGAATTTGAGACATTTGTATTTGGACTTCTGAATTGCTTCTTTAAAAGAATATTTGTTCTGTCATTTTGTAATCTGAATATTTACAGCTGACACAAAAATTGTCACTATTATGAGTTTTACTCAATCCTCCCATGTTCATATTACTCAAAATAATGTATTTAACCAAGGGAACATCTAGGTTAATACTGAAAGGAGGGAACGAGACATTACGTCGATGATCAATGGTATGGGTCGCTCCCGAGAGCCCCGATCTCCGATGGTTTTCCATCACAGCAATTTCATTGGCAGGTGTCTTTTGAAGTCCTGCCTTTTATACACTCATTGAACATGAAAGACAGCCTCCTCAGGACATTATACTGAAGAGACAAGAGGATCTCTAAACCTTTTCAGTGGCAATCTACATTGTGGCAAGGCTGCGTAACATCTTGTTCTCTCCTTTCAGGGAACCGGGGCCACAATAGTAATCTAGACTCTATAGCATACAAAGAGCTGACCTGAGAGCCTAAGCTGGCGTGTATGCTCAATGTAAATGCGCAGCGCTCGCACTGGGCAGATCGTGTGCAATAAACTTTCTTCCTCCGAAAAGGAGGGGGGAAAGAAAGTATTTAAGGGTATCACCTGTGCACTGAATGGGGTGGATAAAACCTTATGAATATTGTCTATTTTAGGCTTTAAATGCTTCACTGAAGCGATGGCTAGTATTAATGCAGCCTATAACATAGTGCACGCAATTGTACCGTTTCCAGTGGCTCCAATAGAGAGTTGTGTAGTGCCTTTAGCACTAAGGACAGGTCCTACAATGGGACTGTAACGGGGCAAGAAGGTCAGAGACATCTCGCATCATGTAAAAATTGCTCGCTTATCAAATGTTGCTGTCAGGGTCATGGAACGCAGCGATAGCTGCAACATATACTTTCAGCGTGGATGGGGAAAACCCCCCGCATCCAAGCCCTCTTGCAGGAAGTGAATCAATTTTACCAAGCAATATGCAGGGTTTTCATACTGTGATGAACACCAGTCAGTTAAATCTCACATCCAACTTGAAATTGGATCAACTGCATAAAAAGAGATGTTTGCCGAGAGGGAACACTCTTTCATGTAGGTCGGGATGGGGTTAAACTTCCACATGTGACTTCTTAGTGCAACGAGCCTTATGGGGTATTTTACAAAAAATATGTCACAAAAGCGGTAAAAGCAGCTATTGTGCTCATTAACCCAGGGACAGTTGTTTTACCAACTGGGAAACAACCTTCTATGCGGTTTGAGAGCAAAGACTTAAGAGACATTCAAATTGTACCTATCCCAATGGGGGAGAATACAAAATTGTCATGAGGCAGATTCTTCAGCACTGTTTCATGCTTATCAGCCACCTGTTTAAACTGCATAACAAGAGGTGTTTGCCAAGAGGGAACACTGTTATGTGCAGGTAGGGAAGGGGTTAACCTTCCCGAGTGACTTCTGTATTTAGGCCTTATGGTTTTATATACAAAAAGATTCATGCCACAATTAATTAGTAGCATGGTAGTGTTCTGTGGAATTAGTCAGTGATTCAAGCACCATGGACAGTTCCTATGGAGTAAGGATGAGGGTGCTTTCAGCACCAAGGACAGATCCCACAAAGACAGGGCGAGAATGCATTAGGGTTGCAACGGCATGAGATTTTCACAGTATGATAACCGCCTCAGAAAATATCACGTTTCACGGTATCACGGAATTACACAATTACTATTATCAGTGAAAACAGAAGGATTATTTTATTTATTTATTTTTGAGCAAACACTTTATTATAATTGAAACTTGAAACCATTTATTTTATTGATGTACAAAAAAGTCTCCCTTTTGAAAATAAAATAAATAAGAAAACAGAATTAGAATAATAAACCGAATTATAAAATGATGAAAATAGCATGTAAATATAACATGTTAGTTTACATGTTAAATGAACTACTAAATGAATAATAACATCAGCTGTGTGAGGTTTTGAAGTAATGTCCTATGATTATTAACAGTTAACATATACTGTAGGTGCGCGACAGTGAGGCCAGACTGCTCCTGTCTGTACCTTTAACTCAGTGCTTCTCAACTGCTTTTGCTTCAGAACAGATTTTACACTGGACATCAAGTGTTGACCTGCCATAGATTAAACATAACCTTTTATCTTGTTTTATCAAGTATAAGAGCATGCATCCAGTGACATTATTTCTGCCATTGATGTCAACAATAAAAAAAATTCTCTCCCCCCTTTTAAAAATGAGAGAATATTTATTTATAGGTTATGAGCCCATTATTATCCTGTTTGTTTTTTAATTTCATACAGAATAAAAACAGATCATACATATTACACAGGAGGAAAGGCTCCTCATTACCATGGTTAGGTCAATGTAGCTAGTCTAAAATATTAGTAATAATATTAACGAATGAGAAAAATAAATACTAACTGAAACACATCTTGAAACTTTAACTATAAGTGTCACTGTTGATATAAAATGAGGTCTGATTCTACCTTAGTAGATATTTTGTCAAAACATAACAGTTACTTTTACTCATGTAAAATCCTGAAACAAATTTGTAAAGGTGATGGTGTGTAATTTATTTATTTATTTAGGCGCAGAGCACAGTTGCTCTTTTCCTCCTCAGTGCTGTTTGGCATGTCAGGGCTGCTACTGTTGAGAGGTTCGAATTGACAATCTCCGTAACACTTTAAACTAGAAAAGTCTCACTAGAATTGAAATTGGTCACATCAGTTTTGATGTCTGCGCTCCACAATATCGAGGGAAGCCCAGTTGTTGCACGTGTGCCCCAGAGAGAAGAGCATATGATGATCGCGAGCTCATAACACTCGTGAAATTACAGATGAGAAGTCTTTAGCTGTTTGCGAGATTATAATTAAATCTGCCTCGTAAATAGGCTATCACTTGGGTGGCCACCAAAATATCTTCAATGGCATTGTTCTTTCCCAGTTCGAATAGACCAGTTGAGAAACACTGCTTTAACTCACACACACACTCACTTATATCAGACCCCCTCACCTCACTTCTCTCAGACATTTTCTCTGCTACGTGTGTGTGTGTGTGTGTGTGTGTGTGACGCAAGTTGATGAGTGACAGGCAGACAAGGAGGAAAGGGGATGCGCTCTTGCATGTGAGATTCTCTTTTTTATACAAAAGTTCCGGTCGGAATGATTGCAGAGCTAGTAATTTAAACACTTTATATGCCATTTTAGCCCAATTGAACTTGTTCGTGGTGATCATAATGCGTTTGGTGTTCTTTTCAAGTAGACAGCATGGCTGATTAGCGAGATTTCATGACATGCGTTCCATAACACTGTCATACGACCCACATTGAAGGGGTCTCATGAGCAGTGAGCCCAGCGGTGTGGCAGCAGCTGAGGTGGCCATCAACCCTAGTGCTCTCTGAAATGTTTACAGAGGAATCATTCTTTCCAACTTGAAGCTCCTCAAGTGATTGAGATTAAATTAACTGTGTGTGGCTACGAAGGCACGCATGTTGTCAAATGCACTATGCCTAGTGTTTTTGAATGGAAACCTTAATAGAATTCAATAAATGGTTGAACAACTGCCGTCTTACCTGTTGATGCTCATTAACCCCACCCATGGGTTTGTAAGGTGCTAGCGAGTCTGGGCTACCCCTCGGGAGAACAAAAGGCTCTCATGAGAATCAAAATTTGAACTGTCTCTTGCATATGTAACAGCAACATCCGAGACACAGCCAGCAGGGGCTCGCACCTCACTTCTACCATCTGATTATCTTCCCCTACTCCCCCCTCTCCTCCTCACTTAGAACTCAATAAAAACCTATACAATGTCAAGTGTGTACAAAAAAGTAACTATAACATGTTTGGTATCATTTAAAGTGTCTCAGTGCGCCTGGTAAACTGGTCTCATCCTCCCAGCTATGGGAGTGCTAAATGAAAAGCTAAAAGAAGTTATAGAATATGAGAGATGTAGTGTGCCTCTTAAAGGTGTGCCCTCCCCCAGATCCTCTATATGTAAATGTACAGGAACCTACTCAATAGTGCACCCAAATCTAGTTATAATGACAGACACACCATTTGGTTAGCTTATTGAATTATCTGGGTATTTAAGGAGATGTGGCACATCGTTCGTGGTTCTCTGTAGTCAGACGATCCCGCACAGTTTACTGTGTGTAGTTTATATCAGGCAACTGCGATGGACTTGTTATGTTACCTGGTCAATAAATTGTAAACATTTGATTTTATTCTGACTGACTCTGAAATTGTTTTTCCCAAACAGATTGAGCGATTCGTATGTTACCGCAAGTCTGCGTCAGATTAGTGACGACTAATATTTGGCATCAGTTCAAGTGTACTTGGTTTGCAAAGACAGAAAGTGTGTTTCCGTTTAGAACAGCTTAATGCTGCTTGACCAATCTAAATTCGGGTGTGTCTTAAATCTGTTTTAATTTGATGTTTCTCCAGATAAGTGTACACGGGAAACCACGCATGGCCAATCCAAAGCTATTATAAGAGAAGTTATGTTGGTCAACTTACATCTGTAATAGTGGTCGTGACCTCTACTGAAGAAAACGTTAAGTTAAATTCAAGTGTATGCAATTCCATGGGGGCTATACTGAAGTATCTTTGATTGTGTATACATGAACGTGACCGATCTCAGGTATATAGCAATTTACCTCTGTTTGATGATTCAATACTGACCACTTGTGATCGTGAGACCCGCAGTGTAGAGAAAACACGCGAGGACCTCAAAGCGACATAGTTTCCTAATCTGAACGGGTAAAGTATAATTAAAGGAGTTAAAAGAATTTTGCCTATTAAAAGTGTTGAGGGAAGCACAGACGCACCCCATATAGACACATTTTGTAGAACGGGTCGGAATACCCACTGTTAGACCGGAGACCGAAAATATCCGGTTGGGCAAAAGATATTAGACAAAACCATATGTAGCGGCAGGATACGAGAAAATAAATCTCTTGATCTGCAAATTAATGATCTCTTTGTTCGCACAGACGACGAGAGATCAGACTTATTGTCAGTCGCTATTGTTTATGTACTTTGCTGCAACGAACTTGCAACATTTCAAAAGAATGAGCGGGTAGCAACTGTAAACAACTGAAAAGTAGCGACTGAGATATAAATACTGCAAGTCGATGTGTTTGCATATGAAAAGCAGGATTGGGCGGGACAGAGTGATGTGATAAAAAAAAAAATCATTTATTTTTAAAACGTAGTAACAACAGAAATGTTACTAGTTTATAAATCAATAAAGATTACTTAAGAACACTCTTTGCACATTGCATCACCTCTGACTCTGCCCGGCCCCCTTTTCATATTGAAATAGATTTGCATGAGAATACACCTAGTGGCATCTTAACTCAAGAAAATGAGAAAATTGCAATTGCAAAATCTCTACACCTTGAGCAGAAGTTTGACCCATGTGAATATGTACGTACAGTCATTGGATGTTTACAGCAGCATGTCCATCAAAGGCTTTCAGCCTGACATGTTGCTGTACACACAATGCACATGCTCATGGATCTGATACAGGGCCACATCAAAGGCATGTATTCTCAAAACAGCAGCGAGATGACAATTATCTCATTCCAGAAAACCTCCAGAGACCAGTAATAAAATTATTTTAATTTATACTATTTTAATATAATATAGTTGTATTATAATCACATTATAATATGCATTATATTATAATGGCCAAGCATGGCCATAGACGGGGAAAGGTAATGCATGGCATTGCAGATGTATACTAGACATGTATATTTGTAATGACAGTGCCAACCGAACAACCTTACCGGCACTGAAAAATTCTTGATTAAATTTCATTGGTTATTTTATCAGTGCCAAGAGGGAGGGTATACGGTAGTTGTTTGCTGTGCATCAATGCTGTAAAAACAGTGGCACATGATAACGAACCAAATCAATTCTCGCTGAGAAGCACCAATTTAATTTAAATCTGATCAAGGGATCCATTCCACTGGGTGGACAATGAAAAATGTGTGTGTAAAATGCTAAACATCAGGCAAAAAATTTCATAACCTTGACAGACCACGCTGACAGAGATCATAGATGATAAAACGTGTGAATAGCACCCTTAAAAAATGCTAAGCAGAAAACACATCACCAGAAATGTGAACTGATTCTTTGACTACAGAGTTGTGTTGGGAGCAATAAAACAAAGCTCAGAAAGTTCCCCAACAGAACTGGGGCCTATATTGCTCACAACAGCAGACTGTGCAGACTCAACTGCGAGAGCAGCTTAAGGTGCTTCACACTTCAAACTGCACTAAAATATCAGCAGTTATTCAGATCTCACCAAAGATGTTAAGTCTAATTTGATCTCTGAAATAAAATTTGCATTAGACATTGTAATGGTACATGTTTTTTAAACAAAATGCTTCTTCCCCCTGATGACACAACCCATACAGTGAGAGATTAAAACTGTCTGTAACAGTTTGGCTTTGACCATCAGAGGAAAATAAAGAAAGTACCACATGTCTAAATGCAAATGTTATAAAGGTCAACATTAACTGTTTTCTCTCTCTGTGGTTGTTCCCATTTCAGGTTGCAATCTCATGAGGGACAGAGGCCAAAAGGCTTCTGATCCCCCTGCTTCAAGCCAGGACATCAATTTGGCCATGCTGGAGATAGGTGGGAAAGCAAATCTAACGGGCCATTCACACCTCACAGCTCTACAAAAAACAAAAAATAGCTATATGGCCTCCCGGTTTAGCACCGGAACCAAAATTGTGCAACACCAATTGCTCTAGATCAGGTTCCACCCATCTCCTAAACATACAGAGCACACACTTTTATTACTACTAACAAAATAATGGCCAAGATTCTGAAAATACTAATCCACTGAAGATCTGGCCTGCCTCTCACATACACATAGCCTCTCACACATAGGACATTAAAATCCTGTTTCCATAAAACAGTCACTATTTACAACTTCCCCTTTAAATACTGTAATATACATGGGACATGTGCATGGCTACAGTCACACATCGATGATTTAATTACTAATTGCAAGCAAACTTGCCACCCAAATTTCAACATTTCCACCTGCATATAAATCAAACCAATTGATTGTTGTTGGAATGGTTGCAGACCAGAGGGCCCCTGGTTTTCAACACATCGCTAATAACAATATAAAAATAGAAGTTGACGATGTGAAATGCAGACACTTCTATCGATCCACTACACATTTTGAAAATAGGCATATATCATCGATTGTGACAGCCACCAAATCACACACATTAGATAATTTTGAATTAACACCGCTATTATTATATATGTCTGTAACTGATTCTACAATCATAGAATTATTATTATTATAACTATATGTTTAATGATGCATGTCACTGGTGAAGATACTAGTTATACTGACTTTGTGGTATGTTTCCTTTAATCTATTATCCACTGTAATAATGAATATTGATGATATATGTTCAAATTGCCTTGAACTCTGTGCCACCTTTCCTGTAATTAATTCAAATTAAATATATCTAAATTCCACTACCACAAATCACAATGGTAGTAAAAAAATCAGATTAATTAGACCCCTTTGCATTTTCAAAGACACACTTGAGACCTGGATTACCACTCGCACTTGTGACATTGATTCATTGTTTGTCTTTTCATCATGTATTGATGTATTACTCAACCCTTTTCTCATGTCAGTATAACATTAAGTTCTTCAGAGTTTCATCTCTACATGGTCATCTAAGAAGCTGTTCAGGTGTATATGCATTCCCAGTGAGAACTCCTTCACCTAATTGAGGTCTGCCCAGAAGACCACCACTGGAGGTGGCAGAGAATTCTTCAAAGAGTCAGATCATCATTAAAGGGAAGGTGCAACCAGAAGCAGATGTTTCTCCATGATGGAATGACATGTCCACTGAACAAGCCACAAAAGCCTTGATGGACTCTATGAACGGAACACATGTGCTAACCTAAACCAGACACAGTGTTCCGACTTCTTCAGATGCCTCCTCAGGTCTTTCCGGACATCAACTGACATTGCGCTAACTCTCAGCCTCTTACAGCTGCCCACCTTACAAAGACTGATGTGACACCGCAGGAAACCCTGTGAGTGGCCCACGGTGCCAAAGCGGGGAAAACTGTAAGGTGCTAGCGAGTCTGGGCTACCCCTCGGGAGAACAAAAGGCTCTCATGAGAATCAACATTTGAACTGTCTCTTGCATATGTAACAGCAACATCCGAGACACAGCCAGCAGGGGCTCGCACCTCACTTCTACCATCGGATTATCTTCCCCTACTGCCCCCTCTCCTCCTCACTTAGAACTCACTAAAAACCTATACAATGTCAAGTGTGTACAAAAAAGTAACTATAACATGTTTGGTATCATTTAAAGTGTCTCAGTGCGCCTGGTAAACTGGTCTCATCCTCCCAGCTATAATGAAAAGCTAAAAGAAGTTATAGAATATGAGAGATGTAGTGTGCCTCTTAAAGGTGTGCCCTCCCCCAGATCCTCTATATGTAAATGTACAGGAACCTACTCAATAGTGCACCCAAATCTAGTTATAATGACAGACACACCATTTGGTTAGCTTATTGAATTATCTGGGTATTTAAGGAGATGTGGCACATCGTTCGTGGTTCTCTGTAGTCAGACGATCCCGCACAGTTTACTGTGTGTAGTTTATATCAGGCAACTGCGATGGACTTGTTATGTTACCTGGTCAATAAATTGTAAACATTTGATTTTATTCTGACTGACTCTGAAATTGTTTTTCCCAAACAGATTGAGCGATTCGTATGTTACCGCAAGTCTGCGTCAGATTAGTGACGACTAATATTTGGCATCAGTTCAAGTGTACTTGGTTTGCAAAGACAGAAAGTGTATTTCCGTTTAGAACAGCTTAATGCTGCTTGACCAATCTAAATTCGGGTGTGTCTTAAATCTGTTTTAATTTGATGTTTCTCCAGATAAGTGTACACGGGAAACCACGCATGGCCAATCCAAAGCTATTATAAGAGAAGTTATGTTGGTCAACTTACATCTGTAATAGTGGTCGTGACCTCTACTGAAGAAAACGTTAAGTTAAATTCAAGTGTATGCAATTCCATGGGGGCTATACTGAAGTATCTTTGATTGTGTATACATGAACGTGACCGATCTCAGGTATATAGCAATTTACCTCTGTTTGATGATTCAATACTGACCACTTGTGATCGTGAGACCCGCAGTGTAGAGAAAACACGCGAGGACCTCAAAGCGACATAGTTTCCTAATCTGAACGGGTAAAGTATAATTAAAGGAGTTAAAAGAATAATCAAACATTCGCTCACTTTTAATGATGCTCAGATATCATTAAAAACCTTTTTCATTTATGGAGTCAGATGAAATAACGAGGTAATACATGAGAGAAAATGTATTTCATTTAATCTGGTTGTGTTGCGTAAAAAAAGACAGTAACGCGCAGAGACCTTCACCCGTATTATTGGAGACCGCCATTGGACCGATAGACGGGCTTACAGGTTTGACTTTAATTTGCTTAAATTAGTTCACATTTACTATATAGTGTGCTGTTCAAAATTGTTCATAATATTGACAAATTATACATTTGTCAACATTATTAACTCTTTTTTGACTAGACTACATAGTAAATGTGAACTGATTTAAACAAAGTGACATCAGTTCTGGGGGTGGGGGAGCATGCACATCAACAGGTTAAGAGGTTCTTCACATCTTAACACAGTGTAAGCATGTCCTGCACTCACTCGTGGAGGACATAATGCCGATAGAAAGTGGCAGCAGCCTCTTGCATTGAACTATATAGTCGTACATCATGGTTCTCTCCTGGAAATGCCTGGTAACACCCTAAAAAGTGTACACGTAAAGTGTGAGAATGCACAGAGTCTCTGTTTCAGGCTGAGAACATGTGCATGAGGAGGAACATGGAGGAAAAGATCTCTTTTTCGAGTATGTAACTACATCCCTGGGCAACAGCTTCGAGGTGTGTACTCTTATTTTTATGTTTGCAAGAACACATGATTTCAACTCTCTCAAGGCAGTTACTGCGGGGATGAACTAAGCCTTCTTTTGCGCCAGGGCATACAATGGTTTAGGACTCTGGTTTCCTCTTTTGTCCTATCTGACATAGTCAGGAGCACTTTGGCTGGCTCAGGGATTTTTCACCACCGTGGCGCGAGTCTGGCCGAGACACTTTACGTCTTATGGGCAATGTAGTCTCACTACTTGCCTGGTGCCGCTTGATGGGACTGAAGCTGGAGGAGCATTCGTTTTGTCATAAATGACATCGGTATCTAGTTTTCCTTTATCTCGTTCTATAGCACTTTTCATAATGCAAATGGTTCCAAAACAGCAATCATAACATTTAAGAGAAACGCCATTTAAATGGCAAGGTTCATTTTGTGGGAAATTAGTCTTGGTTTCCTTTAACTATGAACGAAGGAAAAAAATATGAAAATAAGAAACCAAAATGTATATTACAATCATCTTAATAGAGATTTTTCGAAAAACACTAAAGTAGTGCAACTCAAGCACTGAAAACATCTCATCGGCTTGTAGCTGAAGAATATTTTCTACTAATTTTTTTTTTACCAGATCACTGATTTCACATTCATTTAGCGCAATGAGAAGAAAACAGCATTACTACAAAGAGAAAACAAACAAACAACAGTGGGAATGAGTGCACAGACAGAGACAGCAACAATAAACAGAAAAAGAGCCTTTGCAAAAGCATGGAAAGATGATGAAACTATATTTGATTGTTTCTCAAGAGTCCATCTGGAGTTTTATATTTCTCATATGTGAATGTGTACTTGAGCATGCTACGACAGGTTTTTTACAAATGCAGCATGATTTGAAACACATGCTCACAATACAGTTAATGACTGACAGGCCGCCTAGTGACAACAAACTAAAGAAGACTTGGGAACTCTTCAAGTTCTTCAAGAGCGAGTTCCGAAACATCCTGGCAGAGCTCCGTGCTCAACTCAATGGAATAATGGCGAATAACACCAAGTACCTTATGGTAAAGATCTGATCTGATTGTGGAGCAAAAGAACTGCCTATTCCCATAATTCATCAAAACGCTCAACCATCAACGTTTGCTCTTCAGATGGAACTATTCCAACTCCAGACAATTCATCCAATGCAGCTCCAAATTGGTAAAGAGGCAGCAAAGGCAAAGACCTTTGCTCTCTTTTGGCTGTTTCCCCTCACACGGCTCTCATTTTCTTACTCTAGAGAGTGTGGAACAGTTGTGTTTGTCCTGACGCTGTCTCTCGCCATATGACACCACCTGGTCCATTCGAAGGCTTAAAACAGCATCAGGATAAATCCTAAGCAGTCTCTTGCATCTAAGGTTTGTGCCCAAGATCAAAGGTAATCCACAGACGCTGTGCGTGTTGATGTGAGTACACGCAACAGAGATGAACAATCACAAATCTGAATGTCTTGTCGAGAAAAGCAGCACAGTTTTTTTGGTTTGAATTGCTAAAACAATAGATTCAGTGTTAAAAATAAGTCAGTACTGTGGCACTTTCTGGTTGTTAAATGTAAGTGTCTCATGTTGAAAGTGAATGTGCTGAACTCCACACTTATATGCATGGCAATAGCAACAAACTCTTACATATTCTCATCCAGGCAGTATATTTGGATGTTTAAAACAATGACTGTTCAACATGTTTTTATCTTCATTATCGTGTATTAATATCTCTGTGTCGCATCGCACCTGGTGTGGACGGACAGTCTGCTTGTCGCTGGAATCTTATAGCGTCACGTCTGGTTAGCTCAAGGTGTAATGCAATATATTTCAATCTGAATGTCTAATTCATTGTATTTATAATTGGAGTCTATCTGAATTTTTTTTTTATTATTATTTATATTTAATTATCTTTATTCATGGGCCTTTAAGCAATTATTGATATGTACTTAATTTGATTAATTAATCAGCATGTCATGCAAATAATTAAATTAAAATATACAAAAAATACAAATAAAGTTTAATTGATTGACAGGCCTAATATTCCTATATAGTTTTCCTCATAAGATGATGTTGAGAAAGACACAATGACCTCTTTACGTGTTGGTTTGAGGGCTGATGTACAATCACGTGACCACTTGTGTCCCCAATGCCGCTTGTGTGTCTGTGTTTGACATGAGAAAGATTAGTGAAGACACAAGACCTGAACTGTCTATTGTTTCCTCCTCATTTTACTTTTGACTTAACATTTGAGAATATGGACTGACTAAAACGTTTTATTTATTATTTATTAACGATGTCCGGCTTTGGCAGTCAGAGATCACTAAAGATAATGTTAAAGAGGTGTGCGAATTTGCAAAAATGATGTCAGACACTGTAATATGCTCTGGTCCCCTCCCTGCTCGTAGTTTTTGATGAGGTTTATAGTAGATTAGTGTCACTGAATGGCTGGATGTCTGAGTGGTGTCTGAAGAATAAAATAGGATTTATAGACAATTGGAAGAGTTTTTGGGGTAGACCTGACCTGCTAAAGAGAGACGGACTCCATCCCTCCAGGGAAGGTGCCGCTCTCCTCTCTAGTAATTTGGCTCATAGTCTTAATAAAGATAGTATTTGACTAATGTTGAAACTCAGAGGACAGGATATAAATGTAAGTCTTTTGACTAATAATGCTTAATGTGACACCGTCAGATATAAATAAAAAAAACATGTCGTCTTTTAACCTTGCTACAGTGTATAGATCACCTGGGCCTTATTCTGATTTCCTTGGTGAATTTGCAAATTTTTTATTACTGTAGATAGAGCTTTATTTGTTGGTGACTCCAACATTCACATAGATAATGAACATGATACATTGGGATTAGCATTTATCAATATTCTCAACTCTCTTGGAGTCAAACAAAATGTAATGGGACCAATTCATCGCCATAATCATATGCTACATTTTATTAATTTTATTCATATTGAGTTGATGTTGATAATCTAGAAATTCTGCAGCAGAGCGATGACATCTCGGATTATTACCTCATCTCTTGTATGCTGCAATCAGCTAATGTTACTCAATCTACACCACGCTATCGTTCAGGTAGAGCTATTCTTTCGACCACTAAAGATAGCTTCACTAATAATCTTTCAGATCTATCTCATTCACTCAATAAACCCCAAAGCCCAGAAGAACTTGATGAAATAACAAAAAATATAAATGCAGTCTTCTCTAGCACTCTTAATATTGTCGCCCCACTTCGATTAAAGAAAATTAAAGAAACAAGCCCTGCACGATGGTACAATGATCATACTCATGTTCTCAAGAGAGAAGCTCGGAAAATGGAGCGCATGTGGAAAAATTAGAAGTATTTCTTGGTGCATGGAAGGATAGTGTCTGTAGATACAGACAGGCACTAAAAGCTGCCAAGTCAGCATATTTTAGTAAGTTCATAGAAAATAACCACAACAATCCTAGATGTTTATTCAGAACTGTGGCTAAATTGGTTAGGAATAAAGCCTCAACAGAACCAGATATTATGTCGCAGCACAATATTAATGACTTCATTAATTTCTTTACAGACAAAATTTAAATAATCAGAAATAAAATTGGAATTATGCAATCATCTGTCATAGCACCTCAGAAAACAGTGTCTAAAAATTTTCCTCATGTGCAACTTCAATCCTTCTCTGTCATAGATCATGAAGAGCTAACAAAACTTATCGAAACATCAAAAGCCACAACATGTTTGTTAGATCCTATACCAACTGAGCTCTTAAAAGAGGTATCTCCTGTAATTTCAGAACCTCTTCCTAATATTGTTATCTCCTCGCTATGCTTAGGACATGTCCCAAGAAACTTTAAAATGGCAGTTATCAAACCGCTTATTATGAAGCCACAATTTGATCCTGGAGAACTGGCTAATTATAGACAGATTTCAAATCTCCTGTTTATGTCGAAAATACTAGAAAGGTAGTATCCTCCCAAAAATGTTAATTTCTACAGAGAAATAGTTTATACGAAGAATTTCAATCAGGATTTAGGCCTCATCACAGTACAGAGACTGCACTTATCAGAGTTACAAATGACTTGCTCTTATCATCTGATCGCGGCTGCATTTCTCTTCTAGTGCTTTTAGATCTTAGTTTTGCATTCGACACGATAGATCACAACATTCTCTTGAATAGGCTGGAGAATTATGTTGGCATTTGTGGAGTTGTATTAGCATGGTTTAAGTCCTATTTAGCAGACCGCTATCCCTTTGTCTATGTAAATGAGGAATTTTCAAAAACAAACAAAAGTAAATTATGGAGTGCCACAGGGATCAGATTTAGGGAATCGTGTAATAAGTTTCCACTGTTATGCCGACGATACACAACTTTCAAAAAAGATTTCACAATTCTCATAATTAGTAGAGTGTATAAATGAAATAAAAGATTGGATGGCCAGAAATTTCCTTCTACTCAATTCTGACAAAACAGAGGTACTAATTATTGGACCAAAAAACTCTAAAAATAAGCCACTACAATATAATTTGACTCTCGATGGATGTACTGTTACATCGTCCTCTACTACGAAGAACTTGGGTGTTATATTTGATACAATATGTCCTTTGAAAATGAAATTACCAATGTTTGTAGAACAGCATTCTTCCACCTAAGAAATATTGCTAAATTAAGGCATATGCTCTCTGTTGCTGATGCTGAAAAACTAATTCATGCGTTCATGACCTCAAGACTAGATTATTGTAATGCATTACTGGGAGGATGTCCAGCAAGATCAATAAATAAACTTCAAATGGTTCAAAATGCAGCAGCCAGAGTGCTAACAAGAACCAAGAAATATGATCATATTAGCCCCATTTTATCATCGTTACATTGGCTGTTAAATTCCGTATTAATTTAAAAATTCTGTTAACTACATACAAAGCTTTGAATGGTCTAGCTCCGCAGTACTTAAGTGACCTTCTACCACGCTAAAGTCCATCACGTTCATTACGATCGCAAAATTCTGTCCTGTTAATAGAATAGCAGAGAAAGCTGATGACAACAAATATCATGTCTCTTGTACCATTCTCAAGATATAAAAGTTCATGATTAAATATGCACTATTTTTGAGCGGTACATTTTTAAGAGTCTGAAACAAAGGACCATAACTGTCGGAAAAGACAGCCCAGTTGACCATGTGACTCTGAAAAGTCACTTCTGATTGGTGCAAGACACCTTTGGGGATGAATTAATCATAATTCACTTATTAAAGCTAATTCCTTACAGTAGAAATTGTGACCGGATACAACTAGACGTTGTATTACGATTTCAATGGTGGAGAATCTAAATAATCTAGTTATTTGTTATTTATCTAATGGGTGTTGAACGTGACTTATTCCATTATGCACTGCATTACCTAATAATGTACAATAAGGACTGTTTAATTTAGTTCATAGCTCACATATTTCTAGACCCTAAATTCCCTTCTAAATTTAGCATACCAAATATCCTTACATATAATGGTGTGGGAATGAGTTCAATTTAAAGTTCACTTCTAAATGTCGCATACCAAATAACCTACACATACAAACATGCCTCATAGCACATACAACCTCTGACACTTTTATTACTCATATGTTACACATACTTCTCCAAATGAAGGAGTGAAACTGTGTGCCGAAGGCATTTTGTTTGTTCATTTTTAGTCCATATTCATTATACACATCCTTTTTTTTTGTTTACTTCACTGTGACGAGGAGGAGGCTGGGGCCAGGCCATGACTACACATGCCCCGCCCCCAATCGGGCTAATCAGCCAAGCAGAGGGATAAGTGCAGCGGGATGCGGCCGTTTGAGAGAGAGCCACATGCAGCTGCCAGTGTGTGTGTGTGTGTGTGTGTGTGTGTGTGTGTGTTTTGTGTCTTTTTGTTTCATTAAATATTATTTTGACTGTTCAGCCGGTTCCAGCATCCTCTTTTCCCATCCTAACCTTGTTACATCGGTTCCAAAGCCCGGGAAGGAGGAGAGATACGCTGTCGTAGAGTCCTCACCACTGCCATCCACCCAAAGGAGCCTTGCCCTTGCCCTTTCCTCCTTTTTTGTTTTTGTTTTTCCCTCCACTCGTCCCCCTCCCCAGCTCTAGAGAGGTGGGGAAAAGCCTGCCGGTAGGTCGGGGCCAGAAGGGCAGTGCCCAAGGAGGTGGGGGGGAAGTACCCTGGCCTGAGGAAAAGGAGGGAGGAGTGTGACGAGGAGGAGGGCTGGCCATGACTACACATGTCCGGTTCCCAATCGAGCTAATCAGCCAAGGAGAGGGATAAGTGCAGTGGGACATGTCAGTTCAAGAGAGAGAGAACTATAATGGTGTTACAAATGATGTGCACTTGCTAAAAGATGAAGAATAATGACTGGTTTACAATATTTACATTTGGCACTTTTTACCACTAAAACATTTGAGAGTCGTAAAACCAGAGCATAATTAAGATTTTTTTTTATCTTTTATTTTATCTTACATTTGTATTTAAATGTGCCAGGGCTTTTGTGATCCACTTGTTTACTTTTTTTGTGTGGGTGTTGGTTGTATCTCTTCAAATATTTGAGATGTTTGCTGCCCTGCCAAAGATGCAAAGTGATTTAATAGTAGTCACAGCTTTTAGTTTTTACACTATTTTAATAAGTTACAAGGCAACTGAACTTGTATTGTTTTGTTAAGGCAGATAAAGCATGTTTGCACAGTTAAAAGTGTCCGTTATGTTATTCTACTTTTGTTAATAAACTATTCTTGGTGTCTGTGTATCTCAGCGAGTATTGACGCTGACTATCACACCTGGAGTTGTGAGTTTGAATCCAGGGCGTGCTGAGTGACTCCAGTCAGGTCTCCTTAGCAACCAAATTGGTCTGGTTGCTAGGGAGGGTAGAATCACATGGGGTAACCTCCTCGTGGTGGTGATTTGTGGTTCTCGCTCTCAATGGGGCGTGTGGTGAGTTGTGTGTGGATCGTGGAGAGTAGCATGAGTCTCCACATGCTGTGAGTCTCCGCGGTGTCATGCACAACGTGTCACGTGATAAGATGCGTGGATTGACGGTCTCAGATGTGGAGACAATTGAGACTTGTCCTCCACCACCCGTATTGAGGCGAGTAACCACACCACCACGAGGACCTACTAAAGAAGTTCATGCTCACGGGCAAGGAAGAGGCGAGAAACCGGCTGTGGCACGGTGGAGGGCGGGACCGGCGCGTGATTACGCACGCCCGGTCCCCTATTAGGCTAATTAAGCCGTCAAGAGGGATAAAGGCCACTCGCAGACGGCGATCGAGAGAGAGCTCAATTACGGATGTCCGTTATCTTATGTGTTTGTCTTTTGAGTTCTCCATTAAACCTTTAGTTTATATGTCAAGCCGGTTTCTCGCCTCTTCCTTGCCCATGAATATGATTTGTGTTACACCGGCTTAACATATAAATTATAGTTTTAATGGTAAACGCAAAAGACAAACACATAAGACAACGGACATGTCCGTGAATGATCTCTCTCTCGCGCCCGTCTTCCGCGGTCGGCCTTTAACCCTCTCGGAGGCTTGATTAGCCTAATACGGGACCGGGCGTGTTGAGTCAAGACCCAGCCCCGCCCTCCACCGTGCCACATGCAGGCTTCAGTCATTGTTGGGATACTCTTCAAGCTGGCAGCATTATCAAATTATATATTGTAATGAATATCGATATTGATCAATATGGGAAAAAATATTGTGATTATACTTTTTGCCATTTCGTCCAGCCCTTTTCCAGAAGAGTTAATAAATAGAGAGTGGTGGATTAAGAGAGTAAAGTGGGAGAAGATGCCAAATAAGGCAGAAACACATCATCACACTCTATTAATAAGGTCTATAGGGCCTCCACTTCAGTGCACTAATAAAAACAATATATTGACTTCTACAGCCGATTATCACAATAATGCAATATATTTCAATCAGAATATGTAATTTATTGTATTTATTATAGGCCCTACATAATACATTTATAATTATCCTATTTTAATTATTTATATTGAATTATCTTTATTTGTCGGCCTTTTTCAGCAAATAATGATATGTGTCAGGGGTCGGCAACATATGGCAATGCTGGAGGGGTAATCACTGGCACGCCAGCAACGGTGAGAGAAGAGCAGACTATTTTATTCATATGAAATTCTGCACCTGCATTCCAATCTACATCTTGATGTAATCCTTCCTCATGATCACGCAGTGTGTTTTAATGAGCTGAATGGGAGGCTAAACAAAAGTTCAAATGTGACGAGACCGCAGTATACCCAACAGACAAGTGCAGCGCGTGCAAGCCATTTGCACATCACGAGACGGCAGCGCTTCACTTTCTGTTAATCTTGTGAGTAAATGCGCCCGCTTCGCTTCTATGCTTGCTTCGATGACAGCCTACATTCTGTGTTTCATTTGTTCCTTATTGCTTTCAGAATAACACGTGATGTAATAAGATAAACACCACCATTAATCCTTGAGATTTCCAACCTAGCATACAGGAAACAGGAACACAGGAACACCCAAACAAAAACAATTCCTAAAAATGTATATCCACATATGTAAACAGTGGGAGTAAGATGTGAAATATTAAAATATCAAGCTATAGAAGGTCCATCAAATATCAATTTTCCATCAATTTTCCATCAAATAGTTTATTATGTGTGTAGGAGTGTTGATTATTCATGTTTTGAGACGTTACAAACATTACATTAGAAATGAGCATAGAAATAATTTATTCTCAATGTGATAATACACAGTAAATATATAGGAATGCATTTATTACTGTTAATGAATAGAACTGTATTGCACAGTGATAACAAATCAAATATAACATTTATATTAAAATGAAGCGAATAGACCCACAGATGTGTTCATGTTCAAACATATTCAACTTTTGAGGGAACGTGGTCCTATTTTCCACATATGTGGACTTCATGTTTATCATGTTGTGTCACATGACTGTGTGGCAGAAGTTTAACGCTTAAACGACAGTGTAGAGTGTTCATTTCATTTCAGTTATACGTTGCGTATAGTGAAGCCAAAATGCAAAGAGGACAATCATCATATTCAAATTACTTTCTCTTTTTTATCTCTCATAAATGACATCGGTATTTATCAGTTACGTCTTTAGTTACGTTTATAGTCAGTCAATATAAAGGACAGCATTTTGCAATTATCCATGAATGTTTTAAAAATGTGGAAACATCTGTATTACATCACCATTTATTCCAGTCACTTTACAGTCCGGAAGAAAACGAGGAAGAATTTGTGCTAAAAATCTGTCACTCGTTATTTGAAACTGATCCTCCGCTATCAGCCCCGCTCAGACGACGATGCCGTCAAACGATCCTACCGGCATCTGTTCTGCCGCAAACATGGAGAGAGAGACACAGTCCCACTGAGTAAATCAAGTGCTGTGCATCGCCAGCCACCTGCCGATACGTAAAGCGATTCATATGTCATGCTTCGATACATCAAAAAATCAATTCAATTCTGATTCACAAGTTTCAATTCCAATTCATATGTGTATATTTCAGTTATAATGTCCATTTTAAATTTATACATAATAAATGTAATTTCTTGAAATTGCATATATTATCTGCATTTATATAGTTTGTTAAATGTTTGTTGACATGCCTAATCTGTACAACTGAATATTGCTATGTAGAACAAGTGGTAAAACCATACTGTCTCTTTAACACCAGCGTCAGCGGCTTTTTGTCATCGATGAGCTGCCTCAGTCCTCTCTCTCTCTTTAATTATCCGGAAAACAGTGAGCAGTACATTGTTCAAAGTTTCTGCTTTTGTGTTCAGCTGAAGAAAGGAAGTAGTGTGTGTTTGGAACGACATGAGGGTGAGTAAATGATGAGAGAATATTCATTTGTGGGTGAGTTTCCCTCCCAGCAATGTTATAAAAGCTACAAGTCTGCGTGTGGAGTTGTGAATGCGAGCGCTGGTCTGACATTCACACATCTCTAAGGCGTGCAGAAAAGAGAGAATACGGGACTCACGGTTGTGAATGTGCCGTCTCGTAGCGCTCGAAGGCGTGTGTCAGGTCATGCTTGTTGTTCATGTAACATTGAGTGCACAGGTCATAATCGAAACACACCTTACACTTCCAACGCATTCCCATAATGCCGTGCTTCTTACAGCTGTCACAAATTATATTTGAATGTCGGACACCTAAAAGTAAAAAGAAACATGAATTTGAATTATTATTAAATAAATAAATTGATCAATTGTCAGACATTATACATACATTTCTGCATATATACAGTGAAATTATTTATTTTTCACATATCGCAGCTAAGCTGGGGTCAGAGTGCAGGGTCAGCCATGATTCGGCTCCCCTGGAGCAGATAGGATCAAGGGCCTTGCTCAAGGGTCACACAGTGGTGTCTTGGCGGTGCTGGGGCTTGAACCCCCGACCTTCTGGTCAGTAATCCAGAGCCTTAACCGCTGAGCCACCACTGCCCTAAATGAACTACATCCTTAATGTCAATGTACAGCTGAAATGTGCAGAAACGCTCAATGCTAAAACAGCAGTGTCTCTAAAAGTGGCCCTTTAAATTCTGTCATCATGTCTGCTTTCACTCCATTAATCAGAAACATATAATTTGAGCCAGATTTTAATGATGCGCCAAAAGCATTTCAATTTAACGTTAAGTATTGCTTTAGTTGAGTCATGAACACAACAGCCTCAGTCACTGCTGAAGACCTGTTTGATAACCAATATTAACATGCTACTCCAAAGCGCTGAAAGTATAACATAGAATTACCATAGCACGTGTCAGAAACAGGGTAACACCATGGTACTTTCTTGTTAGTGACAGACAGATATAACATGCACTGCTAACCCCTAATGTTGTCATTACTGGAAAATTCTAATTTAAAAATGAAATATTCCTTGAAATGTCACGTTTTGGGCTCATAACTCAAAAATCTATGATCCTTATTTTTCTTTATAATCCATAGACTTAAGATTTTGTGTGTTAATAACTCAAACTATTGAGTACAAAATTGAGGCTCTGGAGAATACCCACAATAACTTGCACTTGAATTATTTAATTACACTTCCTTGGTCAAAGGGAATATATGGGGACATTTTAGCTCTTTTGTAGTATTATTTATGTTTGTGTGATGTCACCATTTGTGTGATCTGTGTCCCCTTTGGTCAAGTTGGACCCTGTTAGCACTGTGTCAGTTCCCCTTGTGAATGTGCAAATTAAGTACATGGCATATATGCAATTCTGTGGAGAAATACGTTTATTTAATGATTGACCAAGAATCAATTTTAATGTACATTTGTTAAGCTGTGTTATTATGTGACCTAAATTTTAGTCCAATCAATTAAAATTAATAAGTCAAAACAACAATATTTAAATAGCAAATCTGAGTTAAGTCTTCTTGCATCTAGTTACCTTAACTTATATAGTTATGTTCATTCTATATGATCACCAAGTTAAGTGAACTTTATTGCACAAGTCTTGAAGACGCCATTACTTAATTCAATTTACTTAAGTCGGGTGCACTCTGTACGATTTTGTCCATGATTCTGTCTGAGACAAATTTCAGGAATCCTAAAGGATTTCTCTCGTCGCAGGGCAAAATCAGCAATCATACAATGTTTAGTGGGACATGTTCACAGACGGCCGATTAATAGCATTTGAAAATATGCTATTAATTTGAAAAGAGGCGACGCACACGGAGTGGGACAGGGCAGAAATGATGCATGTTTGGTGCTAGAGAACAATATTCAAGATTACAGAGCAGAAAGATCAGAGCTGTTCCACATCACTGTTGTTCTGTCGCGCTCTTCACTAGAGACAATGAGAGAGCGCAACCATTGTCATGAAGTCTTGCGGTGTGGATGGAATCAATCCAGTGTATGACGTAACCTAATCATTAGCAAGGCAGCTAGCATTAGCAAGTTCATCCAGTCTGACCCTAAGTTACCACTGGCGCATTGTGAGCGAAGCTGAGAGCGTTTTCAATTAATTCCTGTGAATGCCGAGCGTCATGCTCGCAAGGTGGATCGTAGGATTGGCAGCGGTGCGGAGCAAGCTCTCTCCTAGCGCTGTGAGCACCTTTGAGCGGATTTCGCCCGCCCCAGTGGAAACGCAGCCTGAGAAAGCCGAACTGCATGTGTTTTATTCCTCAAAAGCTTATTGTGGATTTTCTTTATCGTGATATATATTGATATCATTTCATCGCCTAGCCCTAGTCTCTCATAATTAACCATAACCCAGAAACGCTACATTATCTCAAACCCGTCACAGAAAGTTTGGATATAGGGAATCTCTGATCAGCATTTTTATAGCCAATACCAAATACACATTTTCATGTTATCTGATCATGTAATCCTGTTAATTTATTAACCTTTTATCTCTGTCATAACTGGTTATATGTAAGATTTCAGCATTGTCACTGTAACTGATATTTATACAATTTTAATTTGTTATTACTGTTAATTGATACTTGGCTGAAAAAATACTGTAGATTGATTAAATGATAATCAAATAAAAATGTGGCTGTGGCCAAGCGACGTCTGTGGAGAGTGAGGCAGAGAGAGGAAAAACGGAGAGAATTGACACTTGTGGGAAATTATTTCTCACAGCTATTTGTGTTTGCAGTGAGAGATGGAAGGAATAAAAGGGCAGTCTGAAACGCCAGACAGAGAGAGAGAGACGCATGCAGCAGAGTTGGAGCAGCAAATCCAGGTGCTCTTTCAGGCTCAAGCAGAGGACCGGCAGGTACTAGGGAGCTTGGTACACTTGGAGCCATGACCTTGGACCCACCTATGGCCATACCTGACGTCAGGCTCACCAAAATGGGACCTCAGGACGACCTGGAGGATTTGATAGAGCTCTTCGAGCGGACAGCAGACAAACATGGTTTGTTTTCATGCCTGCATGGGTGTAGGCATGAAGTTCGGGCTGGTCTGATGGAGCTGAGGGGGAGCCAGGGCACTTCCAGGTATTCCAAGTATTAACGGGGGACATATCAAGCCTTGGTGGATTAAAGTTGTAATCAAACCTCCATTCACAAAAGCTTGGTTAAATCCGAGGCTTTAGAAACAAGTCAGTGGGTGAAGTTAAAGTGTGTACACAGGGGATATCCATAATTACCCTGTAGTGATGGTCACTATTCAATTTCGGGGACAAAAAGATAGTGTCGAGGCTGCGGTTAAATCCCGCCTCACCCATCCACTAATCTAGGGAACTACTTTATTAAGGGGAATGTGTGTGTGGGTCTTGCAACAAAGAGTATCTGTGTGTGGTGTGTGACTCGCTGGCTGGGGAAGCTATGTCAGCTTCACGTCAGGAGGATGTCAGGAAGAGAGAAGTGTCGGCTTCCCCAGCCCTTGGAGGATTCCCTGCTAGACACAGAGTGATGGTCAAGTTTGAATCCAGGGCATGCTGAGTGAGTGGTTCTCGCTCTCGGAGGTGTGCATGGTGAGTTGTGCGTGAATGACGTGCAGGAAAGCATGAAGCCTCCACACACACTAGATCTCTGCGGTAACATGCTCAACAAGTCTCATGATAAGAAACGCAAATTGATGTCTCAGACGCAGAGGTAACTGAGATTTGTCCTCCGCCACCCGGATTGAGGTGAATTACTATGCTACCAAGAGGACTTAGAGTGCATTGGGTATTCAGCATTCCAAATTGCGGAGAAAAAAGGGGAGAAAGCAGTTGACCTTGTTAAATGCAATGTGAATGTAACTTTGGCACTTCAGGACTAAATTACAGGCATCAATGACAACACCAGACCCACTGCAGACAAATAAAGTCAGTTTCCTTTGAAGTGCATACTCATGAGACAACTGAAGTGGCTAAAATAATGGTAAAATAATGGTAAAATTTACTTTCTAAGCAGTACTCAATTTGACCTGAACAAATTTTTTTTTATTTTTTTATTCATACAGTCTCGAGGGTTGAAAGGGGTTAATGTTCTATTTAATAATTTTTTGTCACATTGTAATAGTTTAGTTCAAGAGCATCTCACCTATCTGTGCATTGTCGTACAGAAGCAGGTCATACGCAGTCTGGTAACCGGTGCGGTAATTGGTGCGTGTCCCGCTGTCCCACTGCACCACCACAGTTTTGTCGGGTGTAGTGGTGCTGCCCTGCCGCCCGATCTCCACTACCGTGCCCACATGACCCTCGCCTTCATCCTGGTTACCCCACTTCCAATCCGCTCCGCGGAGCACGCGCATGCCCACCTCCATGCTCCCACGCACTGGCTGGCCGCCGTGGCCCACTTCACTGTGTTTCCTGTGGGAGTGTGTGAGGGCAACGTTCACTGCTTGGGGTCGAGGCACTGGGAGCGGATGCATGCCGAGTAGGGAGGTCTCTGGAGACAGATCAGGGTTGACTGAAAACACAAAAGATGACAAAGAAACATTTGAAATTCACAGATATAAACTAAAATAATTAGTCAGAGCAAATTCTCTCATTTTATGGTCTGCACTTATATAGCGCCTTTTAACCTTAGCTGTATTCAAAGCGATTAACACTGCGTCTCATTCACCCATTCACAAACACTCACACACCAATGATGACAGAGCTGCCATGCAAGGCACTAGTCTGCCATTGGGAGCAACTTGAGGTTCAGTGTCTTGCCCAAGGACACTTCGGCATGTGGAGTCGTGTGGGCCAGGTATCTAACCACCAACCCTACGATTAGTGGACAACCCGCTCTACCACCTGAGCCACAGCCACCCCATTTCATGAACTTAAAGGTACAGTTGAGAGGCGCAGCTGAAAAGCAGTGCAGGAAACTCCTGTACAGGTATAAAGCAGGAAATTTGATTCCAGTCTTAAACAATTTTACAGGCCTACATCACAGAATCAGTGTATGATTATAGTAAGCATGACATTCCCCTGATCCTGATCTGTAGGGCTGGGTAAAAATATAGATTAATTTTGAATGATCTGGTTTCAATCCTAATAACCCAAAGGTGGCTCTGTAAAAGTATGATTGTATTTGAATGGTTTATTTTTCCATTATGTGCAGCACACCTCTAGTCCTGCAGGTGTTGCCATGAGCTGAATTTCTACAGTGAGAGAGTTTCCTTCAAGGGTGAGAGAGAACAGTGGCTGTGCATTCAGAGCTGAATTAATAAAACCTTTTATATTGTAATTAAATTCCTACATTCGAACTGAGCACAGCAAAAAGTCAAATAAAATTAAAAAAGTAGAAAGCAAATTATTATTTTTTAATTTTTAATGTTATGTTGGATCTATATCTCACAAGCAAGCGTGCTGAACAGAACTTTTCATCAATGTTTTCATTCAAATAAGACCAATGTTGTGTTTTAGTGTTTAATATTGTGAGGATCTTTGCTGAAGCACTTCATAAAAGAAAATGCAACTCTAAAAGTAATTGCTCTATTTTCATTTGATTCAAGTTTGGATTCATTTGGACTTGAAACTTGAAAGCTTTTTGAGAAAAAAAAAATCAATAGAATTTAGAACTTTAAGCAATGTTTCCTTAATTCGAAACACTTTAAGGAAACATGCATTTGTTTTCATTTATTATTTACATTGAAATGTAAAATTTTAATAGGCCAAAGGTGTGCGTTCAATAGTAAATTACCAATTTTTCTGTGGTATTGAAACTGGTTTGAAGAATTGTGAAATTTGACAAGAGCTTAGACTAGAGACGCTGAAAACTAGTGAGACGCTCCAAACATGTCCGTCTGATGCACGAGTACAAAGACCAACAATTCAAAATCAAACAGAGGGAAGTAAGTCAATAATAATGTTATGATCAATGATATAGAAATAAAACAAGCAGTATTTTGACTTTTAAAGACACCTGTTGTTTTGTATAAATGCTTTACTTGTCTGCTGTTTCAATCTATGATGTATTTGAATTATCTGAATGTTAATACCTATTTTTACAATTATTTTGATTGTACTGTATACATTTTTTTTTTAATAAATGTCAATGTACTCCTAGTGTTGATGTTAATATTTATTTTATAAACTGTTTTATCTGAAAACAATGTGTTGTGATGCTGTATGGCAAAATTCGAATCCGTTTTAATGCCATTAAAAGTGTTAATTGTTTTAAAAGTACAGCTTGAGGGAAAATGTCAAATAAGTTAAGAAAGTTTTTTTCTACATATCGAGGAATAAATAGGCAGCATTATTCAAAATGTATGATGTAACCGTTTTGTTGCAAATGTTGTGTTAGATTAATTAAAATTCTCTGTTGTGTAACTGGATTTTTATTTTATTGCGTTCAGTAAATTTATCTTCCTGGCATTCCAATTCAAACTCCAATTTACTGCCATGATTTATTAAATGATAAAACATTTTACTAATAGTCAAACTGTCGTGGTTTGTGATTTTGTGTGATTGCAAATAGTAGCCTAAACCCTGTTTGTTACTTTAATATTGTTCAAAAGCCTAAACAGTGATCAAAAAACATGATATACATTGGTGTGCTCGTCACCACTTCCATTAAACGTGATCCTGCGGCTATGCCATGAAGAAATACCCACAACACAATGGCTATGTTTGCATGTACACTGTACTCTGGAACCTCTTCAATCCCGTTTACATGCTACTTGCCATTACTCGCATTATTTGCTGGGTAATGTGATGTTTTAGTGCTTTTTTATACATTAATATTTATTACAAAAAACATCTTGTTGCAATTATGGATCTTTAAATACAAATTGGCATGAGGAAAATTAGCCAGTTTGTGAGTTTTTTTGAATGATTTATTAAAAGAACCACTTCATTAGTCATTTCGACTACACTGGAAGCGCTGTCTGTTGTGATTTCTTTCAAAATAATTGATTCATAAGAGTCATTTGTATTTTAATCAGAATACACACGCTCTATGTTGTTGTTTTCCATTTGCGAGGACAAACTCATTTGAAAGAAGTGTTTCCTTGCCATTATTTTGAGGTATATGACACAAAATGTTCAAAAAACATTCAATTCAGACTGCAAACGGACATTCACAACTTGTGTTTTCTTTTGCCGTGGGGCTGATGATAGAGAAGCACCACTGCTGGAAGACAGTGCAAGAGAAACTAGAGAAACTAGAAAGCAGAGAAGTAAGTGCAGCTTCTGTTTTGTGATGTTTTTGAACTTGTTCTTGAGTGGAACATGATCCGTCTCCAGCAAGGGCTCAGGAGTAGTTTGGTTAGAGTGGAAGAACTGTGATTAAAGCGTTTACATGCCAGTATTAAGCGATTCAAATACTCCACAGATTTTACTGCGATTATCATTACTCTGATTATTAGCATAATCACAGTATTCTGTTGTAACGGATTCACACGATGGGCAAGGAGGAGGCGGGAACTGGCTGAGCAGTCAACATAAACTTTTAAATAAACATATGAACAAAGCACAACATAAAACTGTGACTGCTTTGTGCATCTCTCTCTCTCTCTCTCTAACTGGCATCGCCAGCACCTCTTTATTCCTCTCCTGGCTGATTGGGCTGATTCTGCGCTGGGCGTCCATCATTACAGCCCGACCACGCCCTCCTCCTCATCACATCTGTTTACATGAGGAACAGTTTAACCCTCTGGGGTCGACGGACATGCCGGCACATCCTGCTGGATTTTTTCATCATTACAGCGGAAACATCATAAAATTCTCTGTCATTTTGGGGCATACAGATAAGTGTAAGACATCATTAGAGACTATAAAGGGTCTACTTTTATTAGTGTATACTCACAATAACAACAAAACCTTGTGCTTTTGTAAAATAAAGAAAATAAAAAGGGTGAGCTGTCAGCAGTCTCTGTGTTCACAAGCATATATCTGAAACACGTCACAAAAATGAACTGAAACTCCGCAAATACTTATCACACAAACATGACATATATGTCTAAAGAAAGCTTAAAATGTCTACTTTTAAATAAAATAATTACAGCTAATTCAGCTAATACACTAGATGACCTTTACGCTCTCTCCGATAGTAAAAACACAATGCAAGGTTGTTGCATTGGCAAAGGTTGTGACCACCTTTGCCTTTAAAACAGCACCAATTCTCTTAGATACACCTGCACACAGTTTTTCTTGGTCGTTGGCAGATCAGATATTCAAGCTTCTTGGAGAATTCACCACAGTTCTTCTATCCGTTTATGCTGTCTCAATTGCTTCTGTCTCTTTGTGTAATCTCAGACTGACACAATGTTCAGTGGGGGTCTCTGTGGGGGTCATGACATCAGTTGTTCAAAAGGAATGTTTGGGAGTCTAACATTTATATTTCCTATTGACACACTAAAGCTAAAGATATAAATAACCATCTTAAGACAAATGCTTTTGAGAAACATCTTATGTGCCTAAGACTTTTGCACAGTACTGTATCTCGGCTTCTTCAAGTGCAAGCAGGTGATTCTCAAGGTGCCCTCATGCCCTTAAGGAACTAATCAGCCAAACAAGAAAATGTATTGAACTCAGCAAAAATATATCGGTTGCACACTACTTTAAACTACACATTGCACTTGCAGTGTCAAAATAAAAGCTCTAGCTGAAGGTGAAGTAAAGAGGACATTTACAGAATATTACTTTTATATAAACAAAACTAATTCTCAAAATAAAAATGATAATTTAGTATTATAATATAATAACACCACTGACTGAGTCCCAAAGTAATAATTTAGTATTAATGCAAAGTTCAACTGGGTTAAAAAATAAGTTCATTCACTAGAGATGTTTTGATAAAAATATATGAAGGTAAATAATGTTTTTATTAGCTACTATGTATCATTATATATACCTTTTTTATTTTTAAATAGATTTTTATTCAATGCCTTTAAAAATATTGTAACTACTTAGCTACAAAAGCTGTTTGGATGAATGATGGTTCCTCTGATTAAAAAACACTGTTGAGCCATTTCAGAGCGAGTATAGAATTATCATGATATATATTGAATATCATAAATAGGGTGAAAAGAAATCGAGGTATAATTTTTATTGCCATTTCACCCAGCCCCACAAGCTGTTCTGACATTCACTTCAATTAACTAAGCTAATATATGCCAGCTGTTTGCACAAAATCATCCCATCAAACTTGGTCTCAGATGCACAAGAGACAAAGAGTAAAGCATGTTGTGCCATTACAGGCCGTGCAGTGCCGGCTCTGAACACTCAACCTGTTGGACAAATGAATCCTATAAACAGAAGGACGTGCTCTACAGTGTGTATGAAGCAGCATTCACAGACGTACACAATCTCAACTCAGTGAACCCCACTGGCCTTCTTAGGCATCAGACAATGCATGGAAACTAAAGTTTCTCATAAAAATTACAAGCTAGAAAAACACTCATACACTAGATGGCCAAAAGTTTATGGACACCAAATGAGCTTGATAAACATATACTAAAAACTATCATTGTTTTTAGTGTGTCTATAAACAGTGCTTCACTTGTTTTAGATTATTATTTATTGCTAAAGTTTAGCATTGTTTGTTTGCAGTGTACCGAAGTCGCGTTTGCAAACCTTAGATTCGGTTGCCCACGTGACTAGCTTTGTTGGGATAAGCAGCTTTAAGGCACGTCCAGCTTTTTTTACTTAACCTGTGTATATATTTGAAGTGAATGCTGATACAGAAGTGGCAGTGGAATTGATAGCCCTAGTCTAAGCCCTCCTCGTGTAAAGACCTACTAAAGACCAGATACTGTATGTCCAGTGGATACAGCAACACCTGCTGCTCTCTCCAACAACTTCTCCTTCTCCCACACCCCTTGACACACCAGTAGGGGTGGGGGAAAAGGTTTGCTCATTCAAAACAACTGAACATTTTCACCACACTACTCTCTATGTAACAATACCTCTTTTGAATTCCATGCTATTACTTCTATGCAACCCACACAAATCCATGTTGTTGCCATCTATAGCCCTTCAGGTTAGCTGGGAAAATTTCTCAAGGTGTTGGATGTCCTGCTGTCCTCCTTCCTGGAAGATGGAAAGCCACTTTTTGGAGATTTCAACATACACCAAGACAAGCCCCAGGCTACTGAAATTCATGCTCTTCTGGCCTCGTTTGACTTGGAAAGACTAAGCACTTCAGCAACACCCAGCTGGACCTCATTTTTAAACGTAACTGTACCAACTGAAATATTCTTGTATCTCCTTTACATGTCTCTGATCACTACTTTATTAGATTCAACATGATTCTCCCATCTACTTTAAAACAGACTCCACCTTTGGTTTCCTTTCGCTGTAACCTCCATTCTCTTTCACCCTCTTGCCATTCCACTGCTGTCTCTACCTCTCTTCCCACAATAAACGTATTTTCCATGCTTGATGTAAACACGGCCACAGACACAGTTAGGTCTACTTTAACAACCTGTCTAGACAACATCCGTCCTCTCACCTCTAGGCCAGCACATACTACACCACCCAGCCCCTGGCTGTCTAATGTCCATTGTGAACATCGGACTGACCTCAGGGCAGCTGAGAGGAGATGGCGGAAGTCTAAAGATCCAGCAGATCTAGGAAAGTATCAGCATCTGCTTTTAACTTTTGCAGATAATGTTAAATCTGCAAAAACTTCCTATTACCAGAACAAGATCAACAGCACCACAGACACTCACAGCTTGTTTAGAACATTCAACACTCTTCTCTGCCCTCCCCCTCTACCATCTGACACATCACTAACAGCAGATTTCTTCGATACATTTTTTACTAATAAGGTTACAACCATCAGCAACACATTATCAGCACCACACCCTGTCAAACACCCAACTCCTGTATGCAACTCTTCTCTCTCTATGTTCTCTCCTTTAACTTACACTGAGGTCTCTAAACTCCTCCTCTCCAACCACCCCACCACATGTTCTCTTGACCCCATTCCATCATGCCTTCTCCAGGCCATCTCTCCGTCCATCCTACCTGCACTCATAGACATACAGTGCATCTGGAAAGTTTTCACTGCGCTTCACTTTTTCCACATTTTATGTAATGTTACAACCTTAATCCAAAATGGATTAAATTCACTATTTTCCTCAAAATTCAACAAGCAATACCCCATAATGACAATGTGAATGAAGTTTGTTTGAAATCTTTGCAAATTTATTCAAACTTTTAAAAAAAAATCACGTGTACATAAGTATTCACAGCCTGTGTTCAATACTTTGTTGAAGCACCTTTGGCACCAATTACAGCCTTAAGTCTTTTTGTGTATGATGCTACAAGCTTGGCACACCTATTTTTAGGCAGTTTCTCCCATTCTTCTTTGCAGGACCTCTCAAGCTCCATCAGGTTGGATGGGGAGCGTTGGTGCACAGCCATTTTCAGATCTCTCCAGAGATGTTCAATCAGGTTCAAGTCTGGGCTCTGGCTGGGCCACGCAAGGACATTCACAGAGTTGTTCTGTAGCCACTCCTTTGTTATCTTGGCTGTGTGCTTAGGGTCATTGTCCTGTTGGAAGAAGAACCTTTGCCCCAGTCTGAGGTCCAGAGCACTCCGGAGCAGGTTTTCATCAAGGATGTCTCTATTGCTGCATTCATCTTTCCCTCGATCCTGACTAGTCTCCCAGTTCCTGCCTCTAAAAAACATCCCCACAGCATGATGCTACCACCACCATGCTTCACTGTAGGGATGGTATTGGCCAGTTGATGAGTGGTGCCTGGTTTCCTCCAGACATGACGCTTACCATTCAGGCCAAAGAGTTCAATCTTTGTTTCATCAGACCAGAACATTTTGTTTCTCATGGTCTGAGAGTCCTTCAGTTGCCTTTTGGCAAACTCCAGGTGGGCTGTCAAGTGCCTTTTACTGAGGAGTGGTTTCTGTCTGGCCACTCTACCATACAGGCCTGATTGGTGGAGTGCTGCAGAGATGGTTGTTCTTCTGGAAGGTTCTCCTCTCTCCAGCTCTACGAAGAGTCTTGGTGGTTCCAAACTTCTTCCATTTATGTATGATGGAGGCCACTGTGCTTACCCTTCCCCAGATCTGTGCCTAGATACAATCCTGTCTCGGAGGTCTACAGATAAATCCTTGGACTTCATGGCTTGGTTTTTGCACTGACATGCACTGTTAACTGTGGGACCTTAAATAGACAGGCATGTGCCTTTCCAAATCATGTCCAATCAACTGAATTTACCACAGGTGGACTCCAATCAAGTTGTAGAAACATCTCAAGGATGATCAGTGGAAACAGGAAGCACCCAAGCTCAATTTTGAGTGTCATGGCAAAGGCTGTGAATACTTATGTCCTTTTTTTTTTTTTTTCGTTTTTTATTTTTATAAATTTGCAAAGATTTCAAACAAACTTCTTTCACATTGTCATTTTGGGGTATTGTTTGTAGAATTTTGATGAAAATAATGAATTTCATCCATTTTGGAATAAGGCTGTAACATAACAAAATGTGGAAAAAGTGAAGCGATGTAAATTCGTTCCGGATGCACTGTTTATAACACATCTCTACTTACAAGCAATTTTCACACTACAATTAAACAAGCTCTACTTGTCTTTCCAGCCCAACGACACCACAGTGACTGCTCAAATCTCAACCTGATTGGCAGACAACTCGGCCTGGATGAATGAACACCACCTGCAACTTAACCCAGACAAGACTGAGCTCCTTGTCTTTCCAGCCAACCCCGCTGGTGAACACATCACCATGCAGCTGGGTTAAACTACAGTAACGCCTTCCAAAATGCTAAGAAATCTAGGGGTAACTATCGATAACCAACTGGATTTCACAGACCAAACCTCAAAGACCATGTAGCACTCTACAATATCAGGAAGATAATACCCTTCCTCTCTGAACATGCCACACAACTTCTTGTTCAGTGACTTGTCAAAACTAGACTGGACTACTGTAACGCTCTCATTGCAGGCGCCCTGCATGCGCACTTAGACCCCTGCAAATGATCCAGAATGCAGCAGCACGTTTGGTTTTAATGAAACAAAGAGAACGCATGTTACACCACTCCGTCTCTCTTCACTGGCTGCCGGTTGATGCATGTATCAAATTCAAGGCTCTGATGCTGACATATAGAACAGTCACTGTGTTTGCATCAGCATACCTAAAATCATTTCTGCAGAGCTACATTCCCACCAGAAGCCTGCGGTCGGATAAGGAATGGTTACACTTACATGTTACACTTTAATCTGTCTTGAATACGACTGTTCTGATGCTAGTGAAACTTTGTAATGCAGCACTTTTCGTACCACTGTCTCCTTAAATGATTACATTGTATTCCTCTTTTGTTGCTTTGGATAAAATCGTCTGCCAAATGAATACATGTAAAATTTAAATATACATTTAAAACCAACAGCATCAATTCCCCCTTGTGGTAATAACAGCTTCCACTCTTCTGGAAAGGCGTTTCATTGTATGTACTGACGTGGCTACACAGTTGGCATCTTTCTTCCAAAAGATGGTCAGTGGGGTGCAGGTCTGGGCTTTGTGCAGACCAGACAAATTCTTCCAGGCACAGTAAAACATGTCTTTATGGACCTCACTGTACACATACAGTTACATTGTCATGCTGTAATAGAACAGGACCCTCGCCAAAATGTTGCAACATGTTTAGATCTTAGATCTTGTATTATAGCATTGTGTGTAAGTCAGAAGAAAAAAATGAATTTTTTAACCACTTCACAGATTTAATATTAGCAAACTATAGTTTTCTGTATATATAGATATACAGTTGAAGTCAGAAGTTTACATACACATTAGCCAAATACATTAAAACTCAGTTTTCCACAATTCCTGACATTTAATTGTAGAAAACATTCCCTGTCTTCGGTCAGTTAGGATCACTACTTTATTTTAAGAATGTGAAATGTCAGAATAATAGTAGAGATTTTTAATGGACCCTCCAATACCTTTTCAGTCCCTTCTGCAGCAAAGCACCCCCACAACATGATGCTGCCACTCCCATGCTTCACGGCTGGGATGGTGTTATTCGTCTCGCAAGCCTCACTCTTTTTCCTACAAACGTAATGATGGTCAATATGGCCAAACAGTTCAATTTCTACAAAAAATAAGATCTTTGTGCACTTGCAAACTGTAGTCTAGCTTTTTTATGCCATTTTTAGAGCAGTGGCTTCTTCCTTGCTGAGCAGCCTTTCAGGTTAGGTTGATATAGGACTAATTTTACTGTGGATATAGATACTTGTCTAGATACTTGGGGGTGGCTGTGGCTCAGGTGGTTGGCCCCCGCTAATCGCAGGGTTGGCAGTTCGATACCTGGCCCACACGACTCCACATGCCGAAGTGTCCTTGGGCAAGAGACTGAAGCCCAAGTTGCTCACAATGGCAGGCTAGTGCCTAGCATGCAGCTCTGCCGCCATTGGTGTATGAGAGTGAGTGTGAATGTCTGGGTGAATGGGTGAATGTGACACAATGTAAAGCGCTTTGGTAACCTCTAAGGTTAATAGAAGGCGCTATATATATTCAGACCATTTACCATTTGTCTACCTGTTTCCTCCAGCATCTTCACAAGCTCCTTTGCTGTTGTTCGCGGACTGATTTGCTGTTGTTCTCGGATTGATTTGCACTTTTAGCACCAAACTATGTTCATCTCTAGGAGACATAATTTGTCTCCTTTCTGAGCGGTATGACGGATGTGTGGTCCTATGGTGTTTATACTTGCGTACTATTTTTTGTACAGATGAACATGGTGCCTTCAGGCATTTGGAAATTGATCACAAGGATGAACCAGACTTTTTTTTTATGAGGTCTTGGCTGTTTCTTTTGATTTTTCCAAGATGTCAAGCAAAGAGGCACTGAGTTTGAAGGTAGGCCTTAAAATACATCCATAGGTACACTTCCAATTCAGTACACCTCCTATCAGAAGCTAACTGTCTGAAGACTTGACCTAATTTTCGGGAATTTTCCAAGCTGCTTAAAGGCAGTTAACTTCTGACCCACTGGAATTGTGATGAAGTCAATTAAGTGAAACAATCTGTCTGTAAACAACTGTTGGAAAAATTACTTGTGTCAAGCACAAAGTAGATGTCCTAACAACTTTCCAAAACCGCCAGTTCTGTAAATTAGCGCATATAAACGAGAGACTCGAATGGCTTCATCTCATCTATGCTATGTGTTTAGAATTAAATGTTTCTGACTGTAAAAAAACTGAAATGACATTAAGAGAATTTATTCAATGACAAATGGATTGTGTGGATCTCATCTTTGGACACACAGAACTATCAAATCAAACTTTTACTCTACACGCAGTGAAAGGATCTCACTGCTGAACTTCTTTTCCACTATAATACACAATCACTGCAGAGAGAAATCTGAACATTTACCAGCCAGTGGAGAATCACACACATTTTATTCACATCTCTCATTGAAGTGGAGGATTGCAAACAGTGTAAAAGATTGTTCTTGGGATTTAAGAATGAAGATCGCGATGCATCAGAAAATCAATAATATTACCCAGTCCTAATGTATATATTGAGTTGGAATGCATTAAAAAATTACACATCACTTTCAGCTACACTGGTGGCCAAAAGTTTGGAATAATGTTCAGATTTTGCTGTTTCGGAAGGAAATTGGTACTTTTATTCACCAAAATAGCATTCAGCTGATCACAAAGTATAGTCAGGACATTACTGATATAAAAAACAGCAACATCACTATTTGAAAAAATAATTTTTTATCAAATCGAGACAGCAGACATCACTCCAACACCTTATCCTTGAGTAATTATGCTAAATTGATCATTTGGTACTAGAAAAATCACTTGCCATTATATCAAACAGTTGAAAGATATTTGGTTGATTAAATGAAGCTCAACATTGTCTTTGTGGGTTTTTTTTTTAGTTGCCACAGTATACAATAGACTGGCATGTCTTTAGGTCATTATTAGGTCAAAAATGAAACCGCTTTCTCTAGAAACTCATAAATCAATCATTGTATTGAGGAATGAAGGCTATAGAATGCTTGAAATTGCAAAAAACTGAAGATTTCATACAAAGGTGTACACTACAGTCTTCAAAGACAAAGAACAACTGGCTCTAACAAGGACATAAAGAGATGTGGAAGGCCAGATGTACAACTAAACAAGAGGATAAGTACATCAGAGTCTCTAGTTTGAGAAATGGACACCTCACACATTCTCAGCTGACAGCTTCATTGAATTCTACCTGCTCAACACCAGTTTCATGTACAACAATAAATAAAAGACTCAGAGGTGCAGGCCTTATGGGAAGAATTGCAAAGAAAAAGACACTTTTGAAACAGAAAAACAAAAAGAAAAGGTTCAAGTGGGCAAAGAAACACAGACATTGGACAACAGATAATTGGAAAAGAGTGTTATGGATCTTAACCCCACTGAGCTTTTGTGGGATCTGCTAGACTGTAAGGTGCGTGAGAAGTGCCCGACAAGACAGCCACATGGACAAGTGCTACAGGAAGTGTGGGGTGAAAGTTCACCTGAGTATCTGGACAAACTGACAGCCAGAATGTGAAAGCTGTCATTGCTGTACATGGAGGATTTTTTTCATAAGAACATTTTGAAGTAGTTTAAGAAGTGCTGAACATGTTTTTTTCATGTTTTAATTGAAAAAGTAACTTTTCACATTATTAATGTCCTGACTATACATTGTGATCAGCTGAATGCCACTTTGATGAATAAAAGTACCAATTTCTTTCCATAAGACAAAAATATGTACATTTTTCCAAACTTTAGGCAGCCAGTGTAAATATGAGCATTAATTGTAATTGCATTGCCAAAACTGAATCAGCAAACTCAAAACTGAATGTCAAGGTTAGTCAGTCAAAGTCGTAAGGTCACATTCATTACCATCCCCTGACTGAAGAAGACCTGACACAGCTAAATAAGTAAATCTCAGAAACAGGAACTGCTCCCATGCACTTCCTGTCGGTCAGTGGTCTCAATGCAATGACCATATATAATCCATCAGACTGTCAAACTTCCTCTTCTCTCTCTCTCACACACACACACACACATACACACACACACACACACACACACACACACACACACAAGCACGTGTTGCGTTTCCATGTTTTATGGGGACTTTCCATAGACATAATAGTTTATATACTGTACAAACTTTATATTATATCCCCTAAACCCAACACATCCCCTAAACCTAACACAACCCCTAACCCAACACAACCCCAAACCCAACACAACCCCTTAACCCAACACAACCACGAAACCCAACACAACCCCTAACCCCAACCCCAAACCCAACACAACCCCTAAACCCAACCCAACCCCTAAACCCAACACACCCCCTAAACCCAACCCATCCCCTAAACCCAACCCAACCCCTAAACCCAACCCAACCCCTAAACCCAACCCAACCCCTAAACTCAACACAACCCCTAAACCCAACACAGCCCCTAAACCCAACACAACCCCTAAACACCAACACAACCCCTAAACCCAACACAGCCCCTAAACCCAACATAAACCCTAAACCCAACATAAACCCTAAACTCAACACAACCCCTAAACCCAACACAACCCGTAAACCTAACCCTCAGAGAAAACAATTTAGTATGATTTATAAGCTGTTTTCTTCATGGGGACTGACTGATTGTCCCCACAATGTCAACAATTTCGGGTTTTACTATCCTTATGGGGATCACAAAGTGATAAATACATGCTCTCACACACACACACACACACACACACACACACACACACACACACAAGCGGCCTTGAGTCAAGTAAAGCACAGTGAAAAAGTCTGGAAGCTTCCACATCCAAATATAGAAACAAACAGGTCAAAGGGCACAAAAATGTCCACAACAAAAATATTTCAAGCAGTAAAGACACGTGTGCTAGAATGACACAAGTCGTACTTTGGTTTGTTAAAGTTCAACATCTCCTCTGACAGAACTGGCAGTGCGCTGCTGTAACTGGCTTTCATCAGACACATTCAGTGAGCCATAGTTTAAAGAAGAGAGATGAGAAATCAACAGTGATCCAGTATAAACATACACACTGAAGAGGGATTACATCAACCCTCCAGAACCGTGCAAAACACATCCATTCCACATGGAAAACAGACTACGGAGGCTGAAAGTACCATTAAAGAGTCATTCACTTAATAAGTCTTCTGAAATTATAGAAAACACTTTATTCAGTGAAAATATGCTGATCTCAAATATTATTCACACAAGCACACATCTAAACGGTGTCTCAGAACTTTGAACTGCACACAAAATTTATCTTTTTACATCCCATGAAAGGATAGTTTTGAATGGCACGAGGGTGAGTAAAACATGACATACGGTACATTTGTGGGTGGAGGATTCCTTAAAAACAGGTGTGTCAAATATAGAGTCTCTGGGTCTAAAATGGCTTGAGGAGGAATCCAAATCAGGATGATTTGAGAAAAACACTGAAGTAAAACATGATTTAAAAAAAGAAAAAGAAAAAAAGGGTCCATTAATTATATCAGTATCATATAACCTATTCTAAATATTCAACTGATGTTACAGCAGAAAGACAAACTGTTGAATTGATTTTTATTTATATCTTGAATTATATGTATATCTATAGAGGGTATTTGCACTTGCATTTGCATTACTAGGACTGTCAATTGATTACATTTTTTAATTACATATGCTGTATAGCTTATATAGTTAAATAGTTTAATTGACATTACATTATTGTAGCAGACAAATAAAGCACTGATTAGATAGACTTCTAAAGCCCTTTTGTGTACTATCTCTGGCCTACTGTTCACAGCAATCTACTGTATTTTTCAGCTGAATTCATCCGTCTGTCCGAGGTAGACATGTACGAGCTTGCCTAAGGATGCGTCAATGTACACATGCATCAGACGGGCATGGTCATAAACAGCCTTTATAGGACACTGTGCCAAGTTCAAATCTTTGAAACTTACATCTAGAGACTCCTGCATTCAGAGATGTGCTCCATCCAGCTATGTTTGAACGCAAGAACGTGTCCTCATCTTGTGCTGTCTGCTGTCAGTGAGTGGGTTTGTTGTCTGTACAGCTGGAGTTGAGCTGACTGCCCCCTGCTGAACGAGACTCGTAATAATAAAATGAAGGTGCTACTTCTTTAAGCTTGAATTGAGCTTAATCACAGTAGAGCCAGATTAGATTTTAGACGTGATTGAAAACGAGGCTGTGAGGGATCGTCTTAGCATCTCTTCAATGCACTGTATAAAGCGTCATAAAGCTCCTAGATCACATCTCATTGTCCAAAGTCATGTTTTATGTCTTTTTGTTTTTTATTTTTGTCGAATGAAAGTTCTTGGAAATAATTTTTTTTAAATGTTTTGTCAGCAGAATGATCCAAAACTCTTAAAACAACAGTACAACCCATTTAAGATTGTGCAAGTCTATCCCTCACAGCCTCAAAGTCATTCCCATCAAATAAGATGGCACTGCTGTGAGAAAGGTCCTTTGATCCAATAGTAGGAATTTGAAATTACAATCTGGTAATGATTAATTGTATTATTTTTCATACAATTTATTGCACAGAATCCACATGTTCTATAGACAGCCCTAGCATTTACTGATCAAATGACCATGACAAGACCAAGAATAATTGCTCTCCAAGACACATTCGAGATAGAGAGCGATCTGATTATTACATAAGACACAACTCAGCCAAGTGTAAAAGGATTTGGTTGTTCAAGCACATAAATAAACCGTATTCTTCCCAAATATAACTACATTAGCATACAGAAGTTTTAGAGCCCCGCAGGGGTGGGTTGGCCATTGGGAGAACAAGGACTTTTCCCGAAGGGCCGGCCGCAAAATGGGTCCGAATGGGCCGCGATAAGCTGAAATGGGCCGCCACGTTATGCAGAATGGGCCTTTTGTACCGCACACGTTGAAACAATTATAGCCGCCTCCTGTTTGACTTTTTATTATCAGGTCAAAATTCACAGAAGTTACAAACACACCTCTGGTGTATGAAATTGGTCAATATCTTGTGTTCCTATTTGTTTTACTCTAGTATTAAAGCTGCATAAAGATGATTCTGGACATTATTAGCATGTGTTGTGCATGAGTCAACTAAGGTTTGACAAATTTGTAAAAAACTAGGCCTGCAAAAGGTGACATTCTGTCCAATCCGGCCCTCAACCCAAAATGAGTTTGAAACCCCTGCTCGACAGTTTAAAGTCCAACTTAACATTTATCCACAAAAACTGAGTTTGCAAAGAAGCCAAACAGAAAATACTGTTTTTAATCCAGCTGACAGAATCATCGTAAACTGCTAGTAAAGAGGTGTTTTAACAGTCAGATGTAAAACTATGCATCATTTTTCAGATGCTAATAAATTGTTTTTGATCTGAGGAAACCTAATAAACCACATTCACTGTATTTGTGTCATGTCTCTCGAGCAAAATGTTTCTCTCATTTTGTAAATTGTGTAAACCAAGAAACCTTGATAGAGAAATCATAATTATAAAAGCTTAAAGCAGAATATAAATGCAAATTAACTTACAACCCATAAGTGTTAGACCGCAACGAATCATCCTCAGTTGTTCGTTTTAAAAGCACACATTTCAGACTTCTGTGGTCCACCGCTGACCTGTGACAGTCCTCCACAACTGTTTGTTTTTTTGGGTGATCTTTGATCTTCTTTTTTAGGAACATTACTCTTGACTAGAACAAATATAACAAGCATGTTGTCCCACATTGCTCTCCATTAACTACAACTCTTCTGCTTTTAGAAAGTTGTACAAGAAGATTCTAAATGAAAAAAAAATAAAAATAAATCGATGTTCCCTTTACAAAAAGCTTCACTATGATGCTGCGCTTGCTAAAAGTGCTATGGGAATGATCTTGCATTGTGAGCAGCTGTGAATATGTGTGTAACACGTCAATGAAACATTGACCAAAAATGTACAGCCTCGGTTGGTGAGATCATTGGATGCACCTGTGGCCGGGCTATAAATAGAGGCGTCACCAACGTGTTCGTCAGATCTCTTTTCTTCAGAGCATACTGTGCTGTGTGTCTCACAAGCCTGTCAAACTTTCTTTCCTCTGTTAGGAGTTAGAATCTGTTAGGCAGTGCGCAGTGAACCTTTTCTCCTTTCTATTTCCTCTGAAAAAGAAAAAAAAAAGTTTTTGTTTTGTGTGTTTGGGGAAGAGCATGCTGCTCTTGCGTTGGGGCGGGGCAGGTGCGAGCCTTGCGATCTGTTTACAGTCGAAATGCTTCACATGTCAGAGCCCACACTTCATTTGTGGGGCTCTCGTATGGATCTGGCCGAGGAGTGAGAGACGGGTTCATCCCTTTCGCTCGCTCTCTCCTCAGATCCAGCTGATCCTCGTAAGCCTGAAGCGCGCCTCGGCGCCTCTTTGGTTCAAGAGGACACTGAACCTCTGTAAATCCCATGCATAATAATAAAGCGGCTGTGGAATTAAGAGACAAATGCCAGCATTGCGATCTGCTTTCGGGCAAAATGCTTTGCGCTCGCCTCGTTTACTTCCAGGAGTCAGTGCCCACATTTCATTCGTGGGGCTCTCGCATGGATCTGGCTGAGGAGCGAGAGACGGGTTCGTCCCTTTCCCCTCGCTCTCTCCCCAGACCCAGCTGGTCCTTCTGTGATCTCGAAGCGCGCTTCAGTGCCTCTTTGTTTCACGAGGGGGGCGGGGCGCTGAACCTCTGTACATTTCTCGCACAATAATAAAGTGGCTGAGAAATTACTCGAGATTATTACGCGGAATGTGGCCAGACTACAGCAAGACTGGCCACGCAAAAAAGAGACCCTCCTCCAAACTAGAAGACAAATTTCTCTCTGGTGACCAAAATAATTAAATAAATAAAAGAGGGAATGGAACTCTATATCAGTCCCTTCCTTTCTTCTATGACCTCCATAACAAGTATTTTCTTTATGGAGGAAATTTATACTTCCCGTGTCTTCGTGCCCTCGACGTTGGTGTATTCGGTGATGCCGCCGGTAGAAGAGACACCTGCGGGCTTTCTCTCGCCTGGCTCGGCATCATCACTAAAGAGACCTACTCTCCCACAAAGCTGTGCAGGATCACCTCCACGCTTGTGGGGAAAGCTTATCAGGCAGCAGGTCAGGCTGGTGTTGCCCTGCACACTATGGCAGTGTTACAAGCGCACTAGGCTAAATCTGTTGAAGGACATTAGTGTGGGCACCTCACTCAGGGGGAGGGGCCGTCGGCCACCCAGCCCCGCCACGGTCCTTCTAGACGGGAGGCTCTAAAACAAAACGTGGCGAATTGTGCTCCCACTCGTAAAGACTGGGGTCCAGATCGTCACCCTCAGCAGCCCCGAATGCAAGACCTCAGGGGCGTGATTTCTAAGAGAAAGAAACCCTGACGGTCTTGTACCCAGCCTTGTGGGGGTAGTTCCCCTCACGTGTATCATCCACTTCGGCCCTCCCAATACCCTCACGAAACCTCTTCACTCCCGCCGCCTTTGGTGTTTCGGGTGATAGAGGCTTCCAACAAAGAGTTGGGTGTACCGTTGCTTCCTGCCTTGATCCAGGACGCAGAACACTCGACATCCCCTCAACAGGAAGTGTCAGAATTAATACCCATCTCAGAGAACCTGGCAGCGTGGAAACTTCTGCCAGGTATTTCTATGTGGGTTCTAGAAAAAGTAGAAAGAGGCTACAGAATTAAATTTGCTCGCCGTCCTCTGCGTTTCAACGGCGTGGTTCCCACTACCGTGAAACCGGGACAGGCATGTTTACTGTGGAAAGAACTGCAAAATCTCTTGGTCAAAGGGGCCATAGAACATGTTCCCCTTCCAGAGAAAGAGTCAGGCTATTACAGCAGATACTTCCTGGTTCCCAAGAAGGGTTGCGTCCGGTTCTAGATCTTCGAGGCTTGAACCGCTCAGTCAGGGTGTTCAAGTCCTAGATGCTGACTATCAAGATGATCATGTCACAAGCCCAACATCACATTTGGCTGGTCACCATCGATCTCATGGATGCATATCTTCATATAGAGCCACAGCACAGGAAGTTCCTGAGGTTCACTTCGGGGGTGAAGACTTCCAGTATCGGGTTCTTCCATTTGGCCAAGCCCTATTAACCCGCACATTCAGGAAATGCATGGATACAGCACTGGCTCCTCTGCGACTCCAAGGCATCCGCATTCTGAATTATATAGATGACTGGCTGATCCTAGCACAGTTCCAAGAACTGGCAGTTCAGCACAGGGATATCGTCTTGACTAATCTGGGGGTTATATGGTCACGATGCAGGCACAATCGTCTCCCCCACGAATCGTTTCCATTCAGAACACCCTGAGCAAGGTCAGGCTAGGTCGAGGTTGTACTGCTCGTCAGTATCAGTGAATACTAGGTCTCATAGCATTGGTGTCCGCGGTGATCCCTTTGGAGCTTCTGGCTAGAAGCCAGGGGGTTTTATCCGAGGGCCGGTCCCTTAAGGCAAATAAGGGTTACGCACCACGTGCTTCGTTCCCTTTCTATGTGGTCCAGACCCCGGTTCTTATCTTGGGTCCCACTCTAGGTGCGTCTTGTCATCGCAGGCAGCTAACAACAGATGTCTCCCTAACGGGCTGGGTAGCAGCCTTAAGTGGTCGTCCGGCTTAAAGGGATAGGAGGGTCATCAGTTCGGTTGTCACAGTAACTGTCTCGAACTGATGGCCGTATTTCTGGCCCTGAAATACTTCCTCCTGAGACTGCCAGGTCTTGGTGCAGGTGGGCAATACAGCGGTAGCCTCTTACGTAAACCATCGGGGGGGATCCACATTCATGTCAGCTAAATTTCCCGAATTGCGGAACCTTTCACGCTTGGCCCCTGTTGGGTACCAACTGAGGTGCACAGGGCTTTCTCCTGAGGTTATCAAGGACATTTTAAGTGCTTGGGCTCCCTCCACTTGGAGATCTGGGTAGATTTTAAAGGGCAGAAGAGGACCTCTTCGCCTCTATGAACTGCGCAATGTCTCCTCTACTTCTCCCCGAGTCACCCAGTCTCCCCCCATCCCCACATTGAACGTGGTGGCGCATACATGGCCCAGAATGCGCCTGTATGAGTTTTTCTCTACTAAGTTCACGGGCACCAGCTAACTGCCAGTTCGCTTCAGTTCTGGACTTTCTGCAGGAAAAACTGTCAGCAGGCATATGCCCCGCTATTCTCAGGGTTTATGTGGCCGCCATTTCGGCTTGCCACGCCTTGATGGAAGGGGTGCCTTTGGGGAATCCTCTACTCGCTCGCTTCATTCATGGAGCCATGCGACTGAGGCCCCCTGTTTGGACCAGAACTCCTTCATGGGACTTGGCAATAGTCCTGGAGAGTCTGGTTGAGACCCCCTTTGAACCTCTAGGAGTCAGCGTCTGACAGACTTCTGACTCTCAAGATGGTCTTTCTTATGGTGATTACCTCTCTTAAGAGGATTGGTAATCTACAGGCTCTGTCTGTTTTGCCGGCCTGTTTAGAATTTGCCCCAGGTATGGCCAAAGCTATTCTGCATCCGCATCCTGACTACTTCCCTAAGGTACCTTTTTCGACACTACATCCTGTCACTCTGGAAGCCTTCTGCTCCCCGCCGTTTTTAACGCCGGAGCAAGAAAGACTTCACGGACTCTGCCCAGTCCGTGCCCTTCTGACTTATGTCCACCGCACTAGCTAGTGGCGTAAGTCAGGGCAATTATTTGTCTGCTATGGGGGCCGCAACAGGGGGGGCGGCCGCTACGAGACAGACTATGTCGCATTGGGTGAGGGATGCTATTGCCCTGTCCTATGAGGCGCGTGGTTAAGCTTCGCCAGTAGGTGTCAGGGCTCACTCCACCAGAGGGGTCGACCTCCTCTATAGCCTTGGCTAGAAGGGTCCCTCTGCAGCAAGTTTGTGATGCGCCAGGCTGGTCCTCTCTGCACACATTCATCAGATTTTATAGTTTAGATGTTCATGCTACTCCGGGCTCTTACGTCCTTGAGTCAACATTTCAATCTCATGTGTCTACAAGGTTGTGATGTGGCAGGCTGGTCCTCCCCACACACATTCATCTGGTTTTATGGTCATGTTACTAAATGTTCCTGCTACCCCGGGCTCTTATGCCCTTGGGTCGACATCTAAGCTCATGTCTAAGCAAGTTTGTGATGCGGCAGGCTTGTCCTCTCTGCACACATTCTTAGATCTTATGGCTTAATCTTTCATGCCTGAACACGTTTGTGATGCAGCAGGCTGGTCCTCTCCGCACACATTCTCAGATCTTATGGCTTAAATCTTTCATGCCTGAACACATTTGTGATGCGGCAGGCTGGTCCTCTCCGCACACATTCATCAATTTTGTGGTTTAGATGTTCTTGCTACTCTGGGTTTTACGCCCTTGAGTTGACATCTCAAGCTCATGTCTGAGACCTCTCGCGTTCTTGTGAGCACACTTCACAACCGTAGGGGTCCGGACAGCCACAGTGCGGCGGCATGGGTATTGCGTTCCCATAGTGCTTAGCAAAGCGCAGCATCATAGTGAAGCTTTTTGTAAAGGGAACATCTCGGGTTACATGTGTAACCCTTGTTCCCTGAAAAAAGCGGAACGAGATGCTGCGCTTCTTTGCCGCACTGGGATGTCCCAGGACTGTTCCTCAGAAAAAAGTATCTGACCAACACGTTGGTGACGCCTCTATTTATAGCCCGGCCACAGGTGCATCCAATTATCCCACCAACCGAGGCTATGAATTTCCGGTCAATGTTCATTGACATGTTACATATTCACAGCTGGACACAATGCAAGATAGTTCCCATAGTGCTTTTAGCAAACGCAGCATCTCGTTCCGCTTTTTTCAGGGAACAAGGGTTACACATGTATCCCGAGACGTTTTTCCAGTGATTTCTTTTCCAAGATAGTCACTTTTTGTCTTGATAACATGATATCATGAAATTCCTGTTAAATATTTTCTGCCAAATTGAACTCGACTTCATAACAGCTTTGGGGATAAGTGTGTGACATCACTAGCCGGTTTCCATGAATTATTTTCAGAGCTTCCATAAAAACTGTGAAGTTGAACTTGTTTGCGTGTATTTAAAACTGAGCGAAGTGTATGAAGTCAGATTAGGACAGCGTGTGCAGGTCACATGACACCCAGCTCATCCTCATCCCATTACACATAATCTACACATCATATTCATAATGACATATGAGACACATCAATACAATCCTGCAGCTTCTGAAATCCTTAAGGATGGTGATTTATACAATATGGGCGATTCTCATGAGAACAATATTTCACCATAAAATCAAAAGAAATATAGAGAAAGTATATCTTAATTTAAAATTACATTTAGCAGGCACAGGCTCACCAAAACTGGACAAAAAAAACATTGCCTGGTCTGACAAATCTGGGTTTGTGCTGAGGTACACAGATGGTAGGCCCACCGCAGCCTCAGTTTCCTGTTCTTGACTGACAGAAGCAGAACCTGGTCTTCTGCTGTTGTAGCTCATCTGCCTCAAGGTTCAATATGTTGTGCATTCAGAGATGATATTCTTCTCATCACAATTGTACAGAGCGGTTATCTGAGTTACTGTAGACTTTATCAGTTCAAACCAGTCTGGCCATTCTCTGTTAACCTCTCTCATCAACAAGTGTTTCATACACAGAACAGCATTCAGAGTCAATTCTAGAGATTGTGGTGCATAAAAATCCATGTATATGAACATACTTCATGTTTTAAATCTATCGTACATCAATAATATTATTTGAGAAATATGGGTAACCCAAGAAATGTGCTTAAAAGTAATTTAGTAACAAATTACTTTGTAATCCGATGACACCCACTGAGCACTACAACAAGCACTTCCATGCTGTATATTTTTAAATTAAAATAATGTTATTTGAATTATTTTAATTATAATTATATAATATACTTATACTTGTAATTAAATATAATAAAAAATAATTACATCAATAACTTTTTCAGCATTACAGTAAAGACAATAATATTTTGTTATTAGCCACAGCAGGTCATAATTCACAGAAGGGAATGCTGTTATATTTACATATAGTAGATCAGATGTATATCCATTTTGCAGAGACACAAGTGTAAATAGAATGTGCATTCCCAATCTGATAACAATATGCATGAAGTTACAAACGCACCTCTGGTGTATGAAATTGGTCAATATCTTGTTTTCCTATTTGTTTTACTCTAGATCTCAGAATTGAGAATTTCAGGGAGATTTGTGCTCTATGTGATAATAATGTCACAATGCAAACAATTGAAATGGTACTAAAAATATGCTTTATTTTCTTTATGCAAAATAGAATTTGGGGTAAAGTATGACATTTTTGACAGGTTTCGTAAGACACCCATATAGAATAAAATTGTTTTGCACAAATTTCTAAATGCACACAGACTTAGAATACATTCTGAAATAATAATATAAACCACATAAAGCTGAAGAGAATGTAAGTGAACGATCAGTGTGTGTTTGGGTAGAGGCTGTACCAGTTGTCTGATTACCTGTTGATATGCATCCGATATTATGATCACCTCATTAGCGTGCTCAAATACCCGTAAACTCCAGCGGGCATCTCACAACACAAACCAAAACTACCCCATCACACATGCCCCGACACCTACGGTACAAGCCCTCTGACTCCAGGAAACAAGACAACGAGTGAAAGTGGGCATCACAGAACTGTGTGTCTCTAGAAAGTGTGCTGGACAGCACTGATAAGCCAATCACAATCCCCTACAGCATGCGCTCACTGGAATCCCATGTGCTGTTAAGGCTAGCGTTTAGTCCTCTGCATGCTATATCAGCACAGATTATCAACATGGGATGGGGGAAGAGGCTATTGAGATTACAGTTGATCACACACACATATGTGTGTGTATATATATATATATATATATATATATATATATATATATATATATATATATGGAAAACCAATGGACTTAATGCTCTCTCCTCCGATATATCACTCTCCTCAATATTTATTGGCCTCTTGACAATATTCCATATTTATTTCAAAATTACAAGGGTGTTTTCTCTTTCAATCAAAGGGACCATCAATTAAACCAAATAGCCAGATTCCAAATGTTTCATACAAGAAGTAAAATACTGTAGAATCTTGTTGAAACAATCAAGACATGTTTTCCACACTGTTATTCACAAAATGAACACAAAGAAGAATGTTATTTAATCATATGAATCATCATATTTATATGGAATAATTCTACAATGCATGTAATAAAATGTACCTACGTGGATTGTTTGTACTAACCCATTTAACACACATAAATCAATGCAGAGACTACCATGAACATTACCGAGCGAGGACGAAAACAGTTTGAACCAATTAATGGATATTAATAGGGCTGGGCTATAGGACGACGTAATTGGAAATAGATGATGTCTTACAAAGATCGACAATATTGGGAAATGGCAAAACCATGGGTCTGAGAAGTTGCCAAATATATTAAACAATGACCAGGGTGTGAAACTAAACCATGAGTATTTTATTAATAAATGAGTCACACAGTCGCTACAATTTGCAAGGGATGGAAACGCAGCTTTATCCACACATTGTTTTTGCGATATTCTGATTTTTCGCATAAATTAAATTCACATCTTGGATGGAAACTAGCTACTACTTGTGTCTGCTTCATTTGATCAGAGGCGTGCAGCGTGAACTGGAACAGGTCTTGTGGAACAAGAGCATGTAAAGAGTTTTCACTCACTTTCAGTTTCGTTCGTCTGAAAACTGTTTGCGAGAATAATGTCGTCTATGAGAATGCTGCATATTATCTCAGATCAGAGGTGCTGTGACTTTAGTTTTATTTCACGAGGTTTCCATGCATTGTGAACGCAACACTGCAGGTTCAGTAATATATATATATACTTGTATTAAAGAAACAAAGACGAAAGTGAATAAATCATAAAGATATACAAGACACGTTCACCTTGAACCAAAATGGTTTTATTATTTTCTTTTCTTTTGGCAACATTAACTGTATTACCAAAATGCACTACAAACTCAATTTTTTTTCTAATTAATGTTAACGTGGCTCGTTGTACGTATGCATCAGCTTCCTTGTGAAATGAACACTAGAGGCACTACGACAACAATGACTTTTATTCACTTTCACACAAATCATTGTAAAATGTCAGATTATCAGTTCATAAACACTAACTTTTCACCCTTTTCCTAACACAATGTTATCTTATATGTGAACATACTTACTACAGCGCATGACTCATTTTAACATTTGCATTAGATAATCAACTACAGCTCGACTGATAGATCGTTGCACTCGTGATGTAAAGGAGCGGGGTATGAGTCCTGAAGAACACGCCAGTCCACACGTGAACTCAAAGTGTCATAGGAGCACCACAAAATTATGCAATTGTGTTTTTCATCTCTCATTCTCACTTTAATGACACTATCGGTTAGGTTTATGTTTTAAAGTTTAGGGTAGGGAGGATGGTTTTGTTGAGCATTAATCTTAATCTCATCTGTTTGGAAGAACATTTAACTCACTTTTAGTGCCACACAGTGGACATTTCACCTCAGAACTGTAGTGATATGTGTAATGAACCTCATAATGTCGTTTTATAAATATGTCGCCACAGTCACTTCATTTTCTTGAGATCGTGTTGAGTGTTCTACAGAAGTAAGAAAGTCTTGGAAAGATTTGAGGGTGAGTAAATTGTGGTGTTCATAGTTAACCACGAGGTGGCAGTGAAACGCTTAAGTGTTGAAGTCCTGTTGAGATAAAAAAAAGAAGAAAAAGTGTGGAGTTCGAGAAGACATGTTTGACACGAGTTGAATAAAAGGACCTCGAAGGAATTACTCTGGTCTTGTGCTTCATACTACAAAACACAACATAAATGAAGACAGAATTCATTTTAGGTGAAGACCTGCACACCGTGTCATACAGGGTGACATGAGACATACTGTATGCTTGTGTAATGAAGAAACATTTCTCATGTTCAGAGCCACAGAGTCTATGTTCATCCTGTGCAAATAAATCATCACACAATATAAACACACACATCCACTTGAGCAGAGCCACAGTTGACAGTCCAACTGCTTCAAAACCCAAGAAGGAAAACAAGAATCTTCCAGATTTGCTCTGAATATCACTTTTAACATGGTGTCAATACATGTTCCACATCATCACTGCGTTGACCTGCTCTTCAGAGAAATGAGGAAGAGATTCATAACTGTTAGCTCAGGAATGTAAAATTTGGGCCAGTAATCAAATATCTGTTTTAATATCTATTGTCACCAAATGTATTGGCTTTGTTAAAGGGATAGTTCACGCAAAAATGCATTCACCCTCATCCCATCCCAGATGTGTATGATTTTATTTCTTCTGCAAAACACTGTCAGTCCAAACAATGCAATCGATATGGACTTGAATATTAGGTGAAAATTATTAATTTTGTATTATAAGGTGAGTATTAGGTGTCCGATTATGTGTCCTTTTTAGAGCCATGGTCATAAAGAATGGTCACAGTCGTTGTATGGAAAAGACCTGCATGAAGAGTCTTCAAAATATCAAATTTTCTGTTCAATGAGAGAATCATATAGGTTTGGAACTAATGTAAATGATGACAGAATTTTCTATTGTGGTTAACTATTTTTTTGGGCTGTGGAAAACAAAAAAAGAGGCTGAAAAATTTATAAAATAATTTATAATAAATCTTATTGTCAGTCTTCCTGCGGGTGTTAATAACAACAGAAAGAGTGCTGTGTGGCATCTTACAGAAGTTTCAGAACAACCCTAAAATGGAATGTTCATAACTGATACAACACATAAAAATCACAAAGTTGGGAGTGTGATACTGCAGATATTGTTGTCTGTGCAACAAGACCAAAACAATATGGATGTACCCTAACCAGAAACCGTTGATTAATAGCAATGTTCCTGCGGCTCTTAATGTGTGGACCTCCGCTTTTAATTCCGGGAACGCTGAGGAACATAAACAAGCCAGTTAAGCCCTCCGCAAAACTATCAGAGCAGCCAAACGGCAGTACAGGCACAAGATTGAAGGACAGTTCAACACAGACTCTAGAAGCATGTGGCAGGGAATTATTATCATCACAGACTTCAAATGGAATAAAAACTCTGCCGTAAAAACTGCTGCCTCTCTCCCGGATGAGATTAATATATTTTATGCCAATTCCGAGGGAAATAACACCGCCCTCATGGAGAGAGCTCCCTCGGCCGAAGCTACAGAGGTTAGTTCACTCTCTGCCTCTGTAGCGGATGTAACATCCGTGAATATCCGTAAAGCCGCGGGTCCAGACGGCATTCCAGGCCGAGTCAGAGCGTGCACAAACCAACTGGCTGGTGTTTTTATGGACATTTTCAACCTTTTTCTCTCCTTGTCTGTAGTCCCCACATGCTTTAAAACATCCACCATTGTGCCTGTACCAAAGAAATCCAAAATCACTTGCTTAAATGACTGGCGTCCTGTTGCTCTGAACCCCATCATCAGCAAATGCTTTGAGAGGCTAATCAGAGATCACATCTGCTCTATGCTGCCCGCCTCACTGGACCCATTGCAGTTTACCTACCGCTCCACTGATGATGCCATTGCATCTACAATACACACTGCTCTCTCCAACCTGGAAAAAAGGAACACATATGTGAGAATGTTTGTAGACTACAGCTCAGCATTCAACACCATAGTGCCCTCCAAGCTTGATGTGAAACTCCGGGCTCTGGGTTTAAACAGCTCACTGTGCAGCTGGATCCTGGACTTCCTGTCAGGCAAACGCCAGGTTAGAATGGGCAGCATCAACACTGGAGCCCTGCAGGGCTGTGTTCTCAGCCCACTCCTGTATTCCCTTTACACACATGACTGTGTGGCAACACATAGCTCCAATGCCATCATTAAGTTTGCTGACAATACGACGGTGGTAGGTCTGATCACTGACAATGATGAAAGAGTCTATAGAGAGAAGGTGCACACTCTGACACGCTGGTGTCAGGAGCAGTACCTCTCCCTCATTGTCAGTAAAACCAGGGAGCTAGTAGTGGACTTCATGAGAAAATACAGAGAACACAGTCCTATCACCATCAATGGAAAACCAGTGGAGAGAGTCAGCAGCTTCAAGTTCCTCAGTGTCCACATCATTGAGGAACTCACATGGTCCGTCCACAATGAGGCCGTTGTGAAGATTGCTCACCAGCACCTCTTCTTCCTGAGAATGCTGAGTAAGTTCGGAATGAACCACCACATCCTCACATGATTCTACAGCAGCATTGTAGAGAGCATCCCGACTGGCTGCATCACCACCTGGTATGGCAACAGCACCACCCTCAAATGCAAAGCCCTGCAAAGGGTGGTGCGAACTGCCAGACACATCATCGGAGGTGCGCTTCCCTCCCTCCAAGACATCTATACCAGGCTGCTCAGTATCACAGCATCAGGACACGCTCTAGCCGACTTCATGACAGCTTCTTCTCCCAAGCAATCAGACTTTTGAACTCTTGATTAAGATACATATATCAGCACCGCTAGCGACCAAGGTGGATTTGGAGCATGTCTGAGAAAAGTTGGAGGAAGAGGGTCAGGATATGGTGAAATACTCAACGGGCCCTTTAGAATCGGCTTGACATAACAGGCCATCAAGCGAGCTCACAGGGTTTCTTCTTGGCGAGCTGCGGAGGGACGCATGCCCCGAACAATTCTGGCCAATTTTCTGAGATCATCTGATAAAGATATTGTGTTATGTGAGGCGTTATGAAGGCTTTCTTGGAAAAACCACAGCATTTTCTTGTTCCTAATCTTGGTGAATTCGACAAGAGAGAAACGCGATCGATTCTAGGAATGCAAGAAATGTTTACATCAACGAAAGGTCGCTTTTGCACTGATATTCCAAGACTTGTGTGAAGAAAGCTCGGAGGATTATCAAAGACTCCAGCCACCCGAGTCATGGGCTGCTCTCACTGCTTCCATCAGGCAGGCGGTATCGCAGCATCAGGACCCGCACCACCCGACTACATGACAGCTTCTTCCCACAAGCAATAAGACTTTTGAACACATGATCTCTCACGATCAACAATCAGCACTGCACTTTATTAATCATCACTCTGTCAATATATTCTCCCAATTCAGTTAGTGTATATATATATTTATACCCGTATCTAGTGTGTGTATTCTACATTGTGTGTATTGTGTACATTTGTTATGTAAATTGTTGTGTAGGTATGTGTACATTTGTTATGTAAATTGTTGTGTAAGTTTGTTATGTAAACTGTTTTGTGTAATATGTTGTTTATTGTAAAGTGGTTTATGTCTCGTCACTGTCATTACTGCTATGTTGCTCGGAACTGCACACAAGAATTTCACCTGCTGTTGCACTCGTGTACACAGTAGTGTGACAATAAAGTGATTTGATTTGATTTGATTTGATTTTGACTTACCAAAATTGAGAATAGATGATAAGAATGGCCGTAAAACATTCACATGGACACAGCAAGTGATGTCCTTCATAAAGTCAGTGGAATGAGTAAGTTATCTTGTGGTACTCACATTGCAGCCGAGTGGACCGGCTCACTGAACATTCACTTGACTGTTCGAGGATACTGAGGGCCTTATTTTCTTTTTGTGCTGGTTCCACCTAGCGGCTGGAGTTTGATTTGTCACCTTCAGGACAGTTTTGTGGATGAATCTGCAAACTCTTTGTGTTTATTCTGCATATTGGTTGGAGTTTGTTTTATAGATGATCTTTTGCCATGAAATTCTGTCTCACAAAATCTGTATAGAAAATCTTCAGCAATCTAATGGCAAAGTTGTCTCAGGGGTTCTCGTAGGCATATGGACTGTTTGAGTTTAGAGGGATGAATGCTGTCATGCGTGGGGTTATTGCGCATATTTTTCTGTTTTCTGTTTGGTTCTGGAAGAAGATCAGGGTTTGATGGTTGCACTAATGTTGGAATGTGGTCTTTATAATTTTGTTTTTGAAACACAATCTATTTTTTCTTATACAGTGCATCCGGAAAGTATTCACATTGCTTCACTTTTTCCATATTTTGTTATGTTACAGCCTTATTTCAAAATGGATCAAATTCATAATTTGCCTCAAAAATCTACAAACAATACCCCATAATGACAATGTGAAAGAAGTTTGATTGAAATTCTTTGCAAATTTATTACTTCACATCCTTTGCTTAATACTTTGTTGAAGCACCTTTGGCAACAATTACAGCCTTAAGTCTTTTTGAGTATGATGCTACAAGCTTGGCACACCAATTTTTGGGCAGTTTCTCCCATTCTTCTTTGAGGACCTCTCAAGCTCCATCAGGTTGGATGTGGAGCTTGGTGCACAGCAATTTTCAGATCTCTCCAGAGATGTTCAATCTGGTTCAAGTCTGGGCTCTGGCTGGGCCACTCCAGGATATTCACAGAGTTGTCCCATAGCCACTCCTTTGTTATCTTGGCTGTGTGCTTAGGGTCGTTGTCCTGTTGGAAGATGAACCTTTGCCCCAATCTGAGGTCCACAGCGCTCTGGAGCAGGTTTTCATCAAGGATGTCTCTGAACATTGCTGCATTCATCTTTCCCTCGATTCTGACTAGTCTCCCAGTTCCTGCTGCTGAAAAATTGCCACCACCATGCTCACTGTAGAGATGGTATTGGCCAGGTGATGAGCGGTGCCATGTTTCCTCCAGACATGACGCTTGCCATTCAGGCCAAAGAGTTCAATCTTTGTTTCTCATGGTCTGAGAGTCCTTCAGGTGCCTTTTGGCAAACTCCAGGCAGGCTGTCATGTGCCTTTTACTGAGGAGTGGCTTCCATCTGGTCACTCTACCATACAGGCCTAATTGGTGGAGTGCTGCAGAGATGGTTGTTCTTCTGAAAGGTTCTCCTCTCTCCACAGAGAAATGCTGGAGCTCTGTAAGAGTGACCATTGAGTTCTTGGTCACCTCCCTGACTAAGGCCCTTCTCCCCCGATCGCTCAGTTTGGCCGGGCGGCCAGCTCTAGGAAGAGTCCTGGTGTTACCAAACTTCTTCCATTTACGGATGATGGAGGCCACTGTGCTCATTGGGACCTTAAATGCTGCAGACATTTTTCTGTACATTTCCCCATATCTGTGCCTCGATACAATCCTGTCTCGGAGATCTACAGACAATTCCTTGGACTTCATGGCTTGGTTTGTGCTCTGACATGCACTGTTAACTGTGTGACCTTATATAGACAGGCGTGTGCCTTTCTAAATTATGTCCAATCAACTAAATTTACCACAGGTGGACTCCAATCAAGTTGTAGAAACATCTCAAGGATGATCAGTGGAAACAAGATGCACCTGAGCTCAATTTTGAGTGTCATGGCAAAGGCTGTGAATACTTATGTACATGTGATTTTTTTTATTTGTAGTAAATTTGCAAAGATTTCAAACAAACTTCTTTCCCATTGTCATTATTGGGTATTGTTTGTAGAATTTTGAGGAAAATAATGAATTTAATCAATTTTGGAATGAGGCTGTAACATAACAAAATATCGAAAAAGTGAAGCGCTGTGAATACTTTCCAGATGCACAGTATGTCAAAATGTCAAATGTTAATTTGAGTGGATAGTCTCTCTCCATATGGAATATGAATGGGTTGGGGCACCCCATAAAAAGAAGGAAGGTTATTGTTTTTGTCATTTTACCACATTTCAGGTTTTTCCGCTTTTCTAGTGTTTCATCTGCGTGTACTTCACCTGTTGCTGCTGGCGCCTAGCTAGAGTCTGTGTTTGTAGCCTGCTAGTTTTTTATTTTTATTTTTTTTTAGCATCGCTTATATATCTCTTTTCAGACTTAATCCTTAACATCTGCCATTTTTCCCTCGCATTATTCACTTATCGCGATTCAACTGCGTTGCGTGCATATTCCACCTGCATACACTTTCTATTATTATCGTGATTAAACTGCGTGCATTTTTCAGTGTGCACCCGTTTTTTCTTAAATTGATTATTGCATTGATCTCAAAGCACCGCTTATCAAGAACAAACAACAACAAACAATTGCATGAGGGATTCACATCAATCTCAAACCCTCACCGCTCAGGAACAACAAACAATTGCGGTAAGTCATGGCATCCACTCATGTTATTTCTTCCTGCATTGCATGTCACATGTTTACACTAGCCTAATCTGTCAGCAGTGTGGGACTCACATGTGATAAATGTATGGAATTAGTCAGGCTGACAGAGAAGTTTCATGAGTTAGAGACACGCATCCGAATGCTAGTGGAGGTCAGTGAGAAAGAGAAGCCAGTAGATACTGTTTCAACGCAGACAGTACAGAAAGAAACACACTTTGGTTCCGGCTGTAGAGCCCCAGCAGCAGGGCATTTGGGTGACGTCTCGGCGGCATACTCGCTCAGCAAAGACACTCCACTCTCCCATTCCTGTTAGGGTTCCCAATCGATTCTCCCCACTCAGTGATGCACCCACTGGGAATCATGTTGAAAGAGCCCTTGTTATTGGCGATTCTATTGTAAGGAATGTGGAAATAAAGACTCCAGCCACTATTGTTAATTGCATTTCGGGTGCCAGAATGCCTGACATCAAATCAAATTTACAAGTGCTGGCTAATGCTAAACTTAGATTTTCTAAAATTTGTATCCATGTCGGCACTAATGATGTCAGGCTTCGCCAGTTGGAGATCACTACAGATAATGTTAAAGAGGTGTGCGAATTTGCAAAAACTATGTCAGAAACTGTAATATGCTCTGGTCCCCTCCCTGCTCGTAGTTTTTGACGAGGTTTATAGTAGATTATTGTCACTGAATTGCTGGATGTCTGAGTGGTGTGTGAAGAATAAAATAGAGTATATAGACAATTGGAAGAGTTTTTGGGGTAGACCTGACCTCCTAAAGAGAGATGGACTCCATCCCTCCAGCGAAGGTGGCGCTCTCCTCTCTATTAATTTGGCTCATAGTCTTAATAATGATAGTATTTGACTAACTGGGGCCCAGGTCAGGAAGCAGAATATCTGCTAACTGCCTTGAGATGTCACACATGTCACATAAACTACAACACATAGAGACAGTATCTCCTAGATATCTCATAGAGACTGTGTCTGTTCCCTGAACTACCAACCACAAAACCCTCACTAAATCATTTAGAAAAAATGTGATTAAGGTCAAACTTGAACAAAACAAACTAAACTACTAAGGGCTACTAAACATTAGATCTCTTTCTACCAAACCACTAACTGTTAATTAAAGGTTACTTCAGGATTTAGCATTAAGCTTTGTATCAGTAGAAAACCAGTAGTATTTTCGAATTACCGAGCTCAGATCGTCATTTTGCATCATCGGAGGATTTTTGGGCCAGAGGCTTAAAACTACAGCCAGTATTCTGCATGTTTTCACCACGCCCATATGGGGCGGGATCTCACTCACAGAATGTGAAGATAGTGTCAGCCATCTTTCTGTAGAAGCTAAGCTAACAGGCTCTTGCTCTGTGTAGAAAGTTTGTATACAAGTAGGCTAATCACGATGGTGGAAGGTAGTTTTGAAGTTGAAATGGCAGAAGGGGATTTCGAAGATCTGTTGCGAGAATCTGATGCTCGCGGCTACCTGTACGAGCTGCAATATAGCGATGAACAGTTGTGGGAGATGGAGGAACAAGAGGCAGCCGGAGCAGCTGCTGTAGCAGGGGAGCAAAACCTGCTTGACAGGCAGGAGGAAGAGCCCGGCCAGACTCGAGTTAGGGCGGACTGGTGGTGTCAGTGCTCTCGCTGTGCGCCTATGGAAACAGATAGAGAGTCCTATTGCTGTCGCGAATTTCAGTGATGCCATTTTCTTCTGGACGAGATCGCTGAATCCGCTGATGAAACTGCACCGCTAACTTGAGCATGTATAACTGAGCACCCAAGTTTTGTACCACACATGGACAGGGGAGTCCTGGAAACTTATTTTAGGATCCCAAAGATAAATTGGAAACGCCAGCCAAAGCCTGCAGGGACAATCGGACGGCTTAGTGTAAAGTGAGTATTTTGTTTGTTTTTCTTTTTGTTACTAAGACGTCATGTACAGAGTTTGGACACCCGGAATTATCATAATAATCTTCCCGCGTAGTCAGTCAATTTATCAAATATCTCACGATTTATAGAGTCACGATGTATCAAATTTTCAGATACTGCCGCCTGTAACCGGTAGGCGTGGTTTGGGAGTGGCCTCGTAAGGGCAGCAAAGCAAGTGCATTCTGGGAGTTGTTGTCTTTCAGCCACATGTGTAAAAAATACATTTTCTGCCTTTTCTCAGTCTAGAATGCTTCAAATTCAAAAATAATTTCACATTTATACTGTATAAATGACCAATTTTAAATACACATTCATCTTCCCAGAGGTGAAGTATCCCTTTAAATTATGACAGATCATGGATGTGCTCTGTTTGACTGAAACCTGGCTTAAACCAGATGAATATATTAGTTTAAATGAATCTACTCCCCCAGGTTATTGTTATAAACATGAGCCTCGCCTAAAGGATCGAGGAGGAGGTGTTGCTACAATTTACAGTGAAGTTTTTGGTGTTACTCAGAGGACAGTATATAAATGTAAGTCTAATGTGACACCGTCAGATATAAATAAAAAAAACCTTGCTACAGTTTATAGATCACCTAGGCCTTATTCTGATTTCCTTGGTGAATTTGCAAATTTTTTTTATCAGATCTTGTAGTTACTGTAGATAGAGCTTTAATTGTTGGTGACTTCAACATTCACATAGATAATCAAAATCAGCTTTATTGCCAAGTATGCTTACACATACAAGGAATTTGTATTGGTGACAGGAGCTTCCGGTGTACAACAATACAAACAATACCAAAAACAGCAGCAAGACATAGGTAATTAAAAACAAAAAAAGACTAAAAATAAATAATTATACATATACGTACTTACACTCACCATCATACATACCCACATACACACACGTAATCTATTACAATCTGTTATATAAAGAACAAAATTACAGTATATTATGTACATAGCAATGTAAGTAATGGCAGAAGTGGATATGTTGGATAATATAAATAGACTTAAACTGTGTATTGCACATAATTATTGCTCAATGGGGCAATTTAATTGTTCATGAGATGGATAGCCTGAGGGAAAAAACTGTTCCTGTGTCTGACAGTTCTGGTGCTCAGAGCTCTGAAGCGCCAGCCAGAAGGCAACAGTTCAAAAAGGTAGTGGGCAGGGTGAGTGGGGTCCAGAGTGATTTTACCAGCCTTTTTCTTCACTCTGGAAGTGTATAGTTCTTGAAGGGGGGGCAGGGGGCAACCAATAATCCACTCAGCAGTCCGGACCGTCCTCTGAGTAGACACAGGTGCTGCTGAGTAGAACTGTTTCAGCAGCACCTATGGCAGGTTGAACTTCCTCAGCTGGCGAAGGAAGTACAACCTCTGCTGGGCCTTTTTCACAATGGAGTCGATGTGTATCTCCCACTTCAGGTCCTGTGAGATGGTAGTGACCAGGAACCTGAATGACTCCACTGCTGCCACAGTGCTGTTTAGAATAGTGAGGGGGGACAATGTTGGGGTGTTCCTCCTAAAGTCGACAATCATCTCCACCGTTTTGAGCGTGTTCAGCTCCAGATTGTTATGACTGCACCAGACAGCCAGCCATTCAACCTCCTTTCTATATGCAGACTCATCGTCTCGGATGAGGCCAATGACAGTGGTGTCGTCTGCAAACTTCAGGAGCTTGACAGAAGGATCCTTGGTGGTGCAGTCATTGGTGTAGAGGGAGAAGAGTAGTGGGGAGAGCACACATCCCTGGGGGGCACCAGTGCTGATGGTACAGGTGGTGGAAGTGAATTTTCCCTGCCTCACAAGCTGCTGCCTGTCCGTCAGAAAGCTGGTAATCCACTGACAGGTAGAGGTGGGAACAGGGAGTTGGTTTAATTTAGACCGGAGAATGGCTGGGATGATTGTGTTGAAAGCCGACCTGAAGTCCACAAAAAGGATCCTTGCATATGTCCCCGGTCTGTCCAGATGTTGCAGGACATGATGCAATCCCATGTTGACTGCATCATCCACAGACCTGTTTGCTCGATAAGCAAATTGAAGGGGATCCAGTAAGGGTCCAGTGATGTCCTTCAGGTGGGCCAACACCAGTCTCTCAAATGACTTCATGACCACAGATGTCAAGCCGACAGGTCTGTAGTCATTAAGTCCTGTGATTTTAGGTTTCTTAGGGACAGGGATAATAACTGAGCGTTTGAAGCAGCATGGGACTTCACACTGCTCCAATGATCTATTGAAGATCTGTGTGAAGATGGGGGCCAGTTGGTTAGCACAGGAACTGGCACTCTGGTGAGATGCCATCTGGGCCTGGAGCCTTCCTTTGCTTTGCTAATGAAAATGATACATTGGGATTAGCATTTATCGATATTCTCAACTCTTTTGGAGTCAGATAAAATGGAACAGGACCAACTCATAATCATATGCTAGATTTAATTCTATCATATTGAGTTGATAATATAGAAATTCTGCAGCAGAGCAATGACGTCTCGGATCATTACATTCATTACCGTCTCTTGTATGCTGCGATCAGCTAATGTTACTCAATCTAGACCACACTATTGTTCAGGCTGAACTATTCTTTCAACCACTAAAGATAGCTTCACTAATAATTTTCCAGGACTATCTCATACACACAATAAACCCCAAAAATAGGAGTGGTGGTGGCATAGTGGGCTAAAGCACATAACTGTTAATCAGAACGTTGCTGGTTCGATCCCCAATGCCACCACCATTGTGTCCTTGAGCAAGACACTTAACTACAGGTTGCTCCGAGGGAATTTTCCCTGTAACAAGTGCACTGCAAGTCTCTTTGGATAAAAAAACCATCACTCCGTTTTTTATGTTAATTTTATTAATAACTCCAGTGAGCAAGCTGAACTGTGGCAAGGAACACAAAACTCCATAAGATGTTGATTAATGGAGAAAAATAACCTTGGTAGAAACCAGACTCACTGTGGGGGCCAGTTCCCCTCTGGCTAACATCATGAATATAATGACAATATTACTTATGTATAGTGCAAGTCATGCTTTAAAATTATTAAACTAAGGGTGTTAAGGGTCAGTGTTTAAATAAACATTTAGTATGAACTGTAAGATTAATGAATAATGTCTTTGAAGTTCATCCTGGATAAGCATATTTTTCTTTAAAAAGCCAGACTATTGCGGCACATGGACATCGGAGCAACCGGTGTTCGTGTCTACCATCGCCAAACACTACTAAGATATAAGACTCGTGCAAAAACCAAGCTGCATGATGAACTGCGGGAGACGCTACGCGTACTTGGCTTGCTACGGAGACCAGGCCTCAAATTCCTTGGTGTTCACCTGGCAGAGAACCTCACCTGGTCCCTCAACACCAGCTCTATCTCCAAGAAAGCCCAGCAGCATCTCTACTTTCTTCGAAGGCTGAGGAAAGCACATCTCCCACCCCCCATCCTCACTACGTTCTATAGAGGGACTATTGAGAGCATCCTGAGCAGCTGCATCACTGCCTGGTTTGGGACTTGCACCGTTTCGGACCGCAAAGCCCTGCAGAGGATAGTGAGAACAGCTGAGAAGATCATCGGGGTCTCTCTTCCCTCCATCAAAGACATTTACATTAAACACTGTATCCGCAAAGCAACCAGCATTGTGGAAGACCCCGCACACACCCCTCACACAAACTCTTTACCCTCCTGCCGTCTGGCAAGAGGTACCGAAGCATTCGGGCCCTCACGACCAGACTGTGTAACAGCTTTTTCCCCCAAGCCATCAGACTCCTCAATACTCAGAGACTGGTTTGACACACACACACACGTGTCCTGAGTTGCACTTTAATAACTGTCACTTTATAACTGTCTGCTACCTCAATAACTGCTATGTGCATAGAACACTATATCATAGTATGTTATGTTTACATTTGGCATTTTTAGTAACTGTCATCTTTTTGCACTACTGTATACTGATCGGCGCTGCACTGTCTATCACTGTGCCTATTGTAATGTTCATTGTTAAAAATTTATTTGTACTGTCCCGTACTTTTGCACACGTTTTTGCACGTGCACTTTATATAGGTATTATATAGGTATTTTATATAGGTATTTTTATTTAGTCTGTGTAGTCTCATGTGGTTCTGTGTTTGTCCTATGTTGTTTTATGTAGCACCATGGTCCTGGAGGAACGTTGTCTCGTTTCACTGTGTACTGTACTAACTGTATATGGTTGAAACGACAATAAAAACCACTTGACTTGAGCTGCAGAAGCTCACATAGATGCAATTGTCCTTGTTATTTGGCTGATGAAGGGATTTGTTGGCAATTGATAGTCCATTTATTCCATTATAAGAGTGTAGTCCATCAATAGACAGATGCAGGCAGAGATCAGTGAGGTGCATCGCAGTTCAGCCTGGCCAGTAATTTCGGTGAGGTTCAGTAAATATGGAGTGCCACAGGGATCAGTCTTAGGGCATCTGCTTTTCTCCATGTATATGCTTCCACTGGGAGATATTATCAGGAATCGTGGAATAAGTTTCCACTGTTATGCCGATGATAAACAACTTTATATTTCTTCAGAACCTGATGAGATTTCACAATTCTCCAAATTAGTAGAGTGTATCAATGAAATAAAAGATTGGATGGCCAGAAATTTCCTACTTTTCAATTCCGACAAAACAGAGGTACTAATTATCGGACCAAAAAACTCTAAAAATAAGCCACTACAATATAATTTGACTCTCGATGAATGTAAGGTTACATCATCTTCAACAGCGAAGAATTAGGTGTTATATTTGATACCAATCTGTCCTTTGAAAATCAAATTACCAATGTTTGTAGAACAACATTCTTCCACCTAAGAAATATTGCTAAATTACGGCACATGCTCTCTGTTGCTGATGCCGAAAAACTAATTCATGCGTTCATGACCTCAAGACTAGATTATTGTAATGCATTACTGGGAGAATGTCCAGCAAGGTCAATAAATAAACTTAAATTGGTTCAAAATGCAGCAGCCAGAGTGCTAACGAGAACCAAGAAATATGATCATATTAGCCCCATTTTATCATTGTTACATTGGCAACCTGTTAAATTTTGTATTAATTAAAAAAATTCTGTTAACTACATACAAAGCTTTGAATGGTCTAGCTCCACAGTACTTAAGTGACCTTCTACCACGCTAAAGTCCATCACGTTCATTACAATTTCAAACTTCTGGCCTGTTAATAGTTCCTAAAATATCAAAATCCACTAAAGGAGGTAGATCCTTTTCATATTTGGCTCCTAAACTATGGAAGAGTCTCCCTAACACATTTGGAGATGCAGACACACTCCCTCAGTTTAATCTGAGGGTGTTTTGGGACCTGGAGAAGTTTTGACATGCCTTGACATTTGTGCTTTTTTCAGTTGCTAAAAAACACATTAACACAAACCAGGCTACAATAATATGTGAGCAACATAAGTGTACATGTTTGTATTTTTGAGAAAATAACGTTTATGCGTGGTTTTTGAAAAACAAAATGTTTAAGTCATTGAAATAAGGCCATATAACACATACTAAACATTTGTCCACAAGCCTTTTGAGAACTGGATCTTGTAGAGTTTTTGCTACAAAATTATGTGAAAACCATCCTGATCACTCATTCATACAAAACAATATAGTAATTGAACTTTTGTAAGACACTTTTAGTGTTAGAAAGGTCATATGCGAGGAGGCAAGAACTATCATGAATATTGATTGTTATTCACACCTGGGGAGAAAAAAAGACCACTCCCCTGGGCCTATCAATGAGGAATGTGACAGAAAGAGAATGAATATGAGGAGACTTAATGATCAAAATCAAGTTAAGTTAAAAGAAGTAATCTGACTATACATAATCTTTACATAAAGACTTAATTTTAGACCTACACTACTGTTTAAAAAAAGTCTCTTCTGCTCACCAAGACTGCATTTATTTCATCCAAATACAGTAAAAACAGTGATATTGTGAACTCTTTTTACAATTTAAAAGAAGTTTTCTATTTGAATATATTGTACAATGCAATTTGTGATCAAAGCTGAATTTTCAGCATCATTACTGCAGTCTTCAGTGTCACATGATCTTTCAGAAATCATTATAAGCTGGTGATTTTGTAATATGGGCATATTTGAAGTGCATTTTACTCATTTATACCTGAACATATATTTGCAAACACAAACTTTGTTGATGATAATGAGGCAGCATAAACACTAGATAAAATATAATCTAAACATTCATATTATTTTTATATCATATTACATATTATATTTATATCATACAGCATACAATTTAAATACCTGCTTTAGCTGAAACAGCATTTAAATGTAACTAAAACTTGCTTATTAGGACATATTTCAAATTTCAATACTCTGAATCCTGGCTGGAAAGTCTGGTAACAGTCCCACTAGTAAAATATGTACATGTTTATATAAAATAACATGTCAACTAATGAAAACTAAATAACTTACTCATCTGAAATTGTATCCCCAGCTGGATCAAGTCTCTCTTCAAAATACAAACGTTCATCGGAGTCCCGCTCTTCTTCTGAGGAAAATGTGAACTCTTCGTCACTATCCAGGAGTTCTCTCAATTGTGTATCGTGCTGTCTTTCAAACATGCAGAAAAGTGAATGAACTTGATGTTTTTAAGACAATTGGGGGCGTTCACCATTTGATTTAATCGTCTCAGCACATTAGCGTATGAATGGCGCGCTCTGCTGGTGGGTGTGATCACATTAGAGATAATTCGCTGAGCCAGGAGTAACTGTACATCACTTTGTTTCATACATATTACATTGCAGGAGAACATTTGTTTTAAATTGTAATTATTTTATTTAAAAGTAGACATTTTAAGCTTTCTTTAGACATTTGTTTCATGTTTGTGTGATAAGTATTTGCGGAGTTTCATTTCATTTTTGTGACGTGTTTCAGATATAGGCCTATGCTTGTGAACACAGAGACTGCTGACAGCTCACCCTTTTTATTTTCTTTATTTTACAAAAGCGCAAGGTTTTGTTGTTACTGTGAGAGTACACTAATAAAAGTAGACCCTTTATAGTCTCTAATGATGTCTTACACTTATCTGTATGCCCCAAAATGATGGAGAATTTTATGTTGTTTCCGCTGTAATGACGAAACAATCCAGCAGGACACGCCGGCGCGTCCCTCGACCCCAGAGGGTTAAGTCTAGACTAAAGACTCATCTATTTAGCCAGGCATATACCTAATTTATCCTCCAACCCACAATTAGGCTGCTTTAGTTTAGTCTGCCGGAACCAGAAACATTCATCATGATCTATAACTCTAAAGCTGCTTTGAAACGATGTGTGTTGTTGACTTGACTATTTCTCTTTTTAAGCGTAATAAATATGATATAGTGTTTCTTCAAGAAACGCATCTTTCCCTGCAGGAAGCTGAAACATTTGGGAAGATATGGGGTGGACATATTTTCTTTAGTGCTGGCTCAAGTAAGAGCAGGGGAGTCCCTCTGAATATAATGTATAGAAGACTAAGCAACTTGAGTTTATTTAATAAAAAATAGGGTGGCTATCTGGCATAAAATTCGTTGTTGCAATATGGGAGAACAGTTTGGTCTATCAAAAAGCTTTTGATAGCATGGTGTAATGATGACATAGGCCACATTTGGTAAAGGTCTTATGAACGGCCTAGGGCTAGTTTGCAAATGTAGACTTTGTTATGTTATCTCAAATATTACACAAAATTCACATTGACTGACACCAATGGTTCTTGAGGCAAAGTTGCTCAAAATCAGGACAGCCATCATAAGATATGAATTCCTTGTGTTTTTGTGAAACACTGTGCTATACAAAACCAGTAATCCGCACGTAAATTGTAACACCACCAACCTGTGACCAGTTTAATTCTTACATTTTGAAAAAACCTCTAGGGCAAAGAATCAAATATGTCCACTGCATATCTTTCTGATCAGCCATTGAAAACCTGCCTAATAGCCGAATTGGCCATGATGGTGGTCAATGGTAGCCATGTTCTGCAAGCAGCAATACCGGGGTCAAGCCCATCAGCAGCAGCTTGAGCAAACAAAGGAGCATGATGACAAGTCTCAAGTCAAGATCAGATGAATGCTGTAGATTGCTGAGTCAGAAAAAGTATCATTTCAATTAAATTCAAAATGGTGGACAGGCAATAGGGCAGACCATGGGAAATATGGCATCATAGTCATAACTATAACGATGAGATCAGTCTCATGAACATAGGCCGAATTATTCGATTATAGGTCAAATTATTCATGATTTTTAGGTCACACAATTTAGTTATGAGCAATGAAATTTCATTTTTCATATTTCTTGACCAATATGTGGCACTGTTCTAAAACTGCTCAGGTACCATCAGGATATGATAGCTATCATATGCACCAAGATTAATTTTAATAAGCCAAAGCATAACCAAGATACAGCCTTGCTTCAAATTCATTGATGATTTGCCAATGGCGGACATTTTCGTTTACATATGCGTGACTGTCCACATGGTAAGTGATGGCAACTTCACACACACTGTATGCAAATTTTGAAGTCAATTGGACCAATGGTTCCGTAGTTACAGCCACTTTCATATTGTTCTTCTTAGAAACTTCTTAGAAACCTTCAGGGGATGGTATTGATAACACATGCAAAGTTTCGGTATGATAGGCCAATGCATTTGTAAAATACAGCAATTTACAGCAAAATTCTAAAAGGCCTACGTTAAAAATAGGGTATCGTTTGACTCGGTATGTAGCATTGAATGTGGCGAGATTACCAAAATAACTAAATTTGACAGGAAAGATCCTGTGGATGCCGTGGACAGCTATTTTGGTGTGACATTTCACCTGCTTTGAGCACAGTTGCAAAAATAGGATTTTCTTAAGTTATAGCACCCCCAGCATCAAAAATGAATGAAACTCTGCATGTTACCTCTCACCTGCATGTACATTTACATTTATGCATTTGGCAGACGCTTTTATCCAAAGTGACTTACAGTGCACTTATTACAGGGACAATCCCCCCGGAGCAACCTGGAGTTAAGTGCCTTGCTCAAGGACACAATGGTGGTGGCTGTGGGGATCGACCCTACAACCTTCTGTTTACATTCAGTTCTTTAGCCCACTACGCCACCACTACTCCATATGCATGGAAGAGTGTTCTCTTGTCTAGGTGTACACATTTTGTTAAGTTTGAAAATTGCACTCACAAGATACAGTCTAATTAGTTATTATAGCCCCTGCCAAAAACATATTTGCTTCTATCTTTGGAAAAATTTGACGCATCATTCTTTTGATAACTTTTTGTCAAGAGGGTCTGTAGATGGTTGTGTGATAATTGGGCAAATTGCCTAGGACGAGTTAGAAAAAGTAAGTTATGCAAATAAATCAAAATTGTAAAAAAAGCTTATTGTGGAAATGGAAAAGAAATGCATCATATCATTGTGGGGCACCGGTGGATTCATAGAAGCTACAAATTTGTATGGAAGCCTATATGGTTCTGGAGTTATAAGCAAAAACGTGAATTAGCTAATTATACCGCCACCGTGTGGCCATTCCCAATACGAGTTATAAGGTGCTGAAATGTGATTGGCCGGTGGTGGCCATTTTTGTTCATTTGTCAAATCGATTTTTTAAGAGTATGTTAGCATTTGAACCAAAGAAGATGCATATTTAATTTGACCTTTTTTTATTGATCAAGAAGGAATTATATCATTAATATCTTCCGAACGATTTGACATCAAAATTCTTTTGATAGCTTTTTGTCAATATGGCCTGTAGGTGATGTAAACAAAATTGTATGCTGAATGGACTAACGGTCTAGGAGGAGTTCGAAAAAGTATTTTTCCAAAAATTTAAAATTACATTACAGTTTTATCTTCTGTTAATGCCTGATCTTCTGTAAAGCTGCTTGAAAATATGTGTGTTGAGAAAAGTGCTATACAAATAAAAAAAACAAAAAAAAACTGATGGCTTCCAACAGAAGTATATACTAGGGATGTGCACAAGTAATCGAGTAATAGAGTACTTGTTCTGCACCAGCTGATCGAGTGTTAAAAAATACATTTTCCTTTACCCATTTCTCTGCCGTGAGTAGTATTGAATTGCACTGTTCTCCATCTGAATCTCTCGCCAAATGTAACTGCTACATTTGAGTCCACTGGATGTGTTGTCAAGGTGCTGAATGAGAGAAGATGTGTAACGCCATCTGTGCTTCTGAAAGTTATACTGTAATACTTTGATTTTGATTCATTTGGAATTCTACTCTATTTATATTTGGTTCATGTTGGAGTCATGCAAACCAACAGACTACGATCATATTTTTTTGGTGGAAAAGAAATGCAAAGTGGACTCAGAAGTGGATCAGACCAGTATGTGTGTGTGTGTTAAATCTCTTACCCTCATGCAGTATTGGTTTCTATGTAAGATCTGGGTGAGAGCATATATTTTTAACTTTTTTGTTTTCCAATTTTATTATAGTTCATTTCAGTTTGTACTTGGTCATGTTAGTGAATAAAACTAAATATAATATTCACGTATATGTGTCATATGATTTTATTTAACATTCATTTTAACTTCCGATAAATGTTACACACAAATATTAGGTAAACTGGTATATTATGCATTACATTTAAAACATTCTCAATATCTTTGGAATATAATGAAATTTAAAATATTTGTTTTTAATAACTTTGAATTGAAAAAATAGATAATTATTTTCCCATTTATACATGTATTAGTGATACAGGTAAGAATAGGTGAGCCTTGGACAACAAATATTCATATACAGTGAGGAAAATAAGTATTTGAACACCCTGCTATAAAAAGTAATGTCAAATACTGTATTTATGTTGAATGCAGTAACGTGTACCTGCTGTAGGCCTAGAATAGAATAAGGTCAATTATATCAGATATTGTGAATAACACTCATTATGGGGGCATTTTTGTCACTTTCATATCCTTGTGTTTGTCTGTTTCATTTTTAATTTAAAATCATCCAATGAAAGCACAGCAGTTTTGTAGCAGAAGGTCGGCCAGGCCATTTTTCATGAATGGTCAGCTCATGAAATTGTTGCCAAATCGAAGATTAGTTAATATGTCCTAATGCAGTTTGAGTCCTGCGGCTGTGAGAACAAGGACTTTTACTCTTGTTGTTTAATGGGGTCCTGATATTCACTTACTCTTATCTCTTTCTGTGTTGCATGTTGCTAAAGCAGTGGTGTGGGTAGTGTGTTTTCTCTGTCCATTGAGCTGTGTTATCTCCCAAACACCCATTCATCATTCTTTGTTTGCACTGTTCAATGGACATGTATGGACAGGACCCCATTAAACAACAAGAGTAAAAGTCCTTGTTCTCACAGCCGCAGGACTCAAACTGCATTAGGACATATTAACTTTCTTCGATTTGGCAACAATTTCATGAGCTGACCATTCATGAAAAATGGCCTGGCCGACCTTCTGCTACAAAACTGCTGTGCTTTCATTGGATGATTTTAAATTAAAAATGAAACAGACAAACACAAGGATATGAAAGTGACAAAAATGCCCCCATAATGAGTGTTATTCACAATATCTGATATAATTGACCTTATTCTATTCTAGGTATACAGCAGGTACACGTTACTGCATTCAACATAAATACAGTATTTGACATTACTTTTTATATGATTAGGACATTTAAATAATATTTATCATTTTTAAAACTATATCAACTTAATACTAGTTAGTAGATAAAACTACCATTTGAACCTAGAAGTTCCCATTTTTCAAGAAACCAGATGCTAACAAACTTTATGTCCAGGTGCCTTGGTAATAACATGCTTTATTGGACAAGTACATGGTAATTATGGTATTCTTCGCAGTAACATGGAGAGCACAAGAAATGCCCCATATGTAGATATGATAATCAATCAGTAGCATGTCACAAATCAAAATACCGTAATAGCATCATCCATGTAATGTACCATGGTAACAACATACGTTTACCATAGCATTAATATCTGATCCCACCACAAGAGAATCGTCCATGTGTGCTGCATAAATAAATAAACATAAAGATGTAAATGTGCATAAGTGATATTCAGTAATGCGTTGATTATTAAAATGATTTACTGGATGGCCGTGTGAGACCCGATCAATATGTGCATGTTTAATATACTTCTTTGGAAGGAAAACATGCAAATATATATGAATAATAATATCCACACAAAATAGACAGTCTCTCACGGCCGCGAGACGGATTCAGACATCGCCCAAACACACGCACACATTCACCTTGTGGATCAGACTGAGATCGGTGCTTACCTGTCGACAACATTAATCCACCGGTCACCGATTAACAACGTTATACTGTGTTATTACGAGCGATTGTAGAGTGCTGCGACGCGCTGCTAGTGACAGACGCGCATGTGTCACCGCGCGCGTCAGACTAGCGCCATCGGACATCCATCACATCAGCGCTTCACGAACCTTCCAAGCAAGCTCGCCACTTTGGGTCTAAAACTAATTCCACACAGACAATAAAGAACTATAAATTCGACATCGTGTTTCTGTGGACGGACATGAAAACAGAAGCCCTAGTTCTTGTGCTAGGAGGAGTGAGGGAAGTTCGCCTGGACACGCCCACTCTACATCGCGTCACCACCGCTGCAGCGCTTCAAAACTGCAGAGTGTGTGTGTGTGTGTGTGTGCGCGCGTGCGTGCGAGTGTGCGTGTGCGTGTGCGCGTGCGCGCGTGTGTGTGTGTGTGTGTGTGTGTGTGTTTGTGTTTTTGTCATCTTGAATTCCGAGTTTCCCACTTGAACTTCGCTTGGTCATTCATGTGCTAAGAACTCATAATTAACATTTTTCTGGATTCACTTGAAGGGCACATTAATGCTGTCTTCTATCGAAAGTACTGTAAATACAAGTTTATCATTTGGAAGTTGCACAAGAATGAGCCTTCAAGTCGTAATTATGACTGGGAAAATATGTATGAATGAATCTGGGGTCGTCCATGTTTGCTGTTCTTTCTGACAACAAAGCACTTGAACTTGACCTACTCGTAATTACCACTTCAGAAGTGGGAAGTAGGATAATTCCGATTGCACATGAAGGCAGCAAGGCCTATCCACCTTTTTCCTGAATGTTCCACGGTTAGCCTGTTTTCAATGTCCGGTCTCCAGTGTTTTCACCATCATCAGCGTTTATTATTAGCAGGTTAATTTGTGGGGGGTTCCTGGACACCATGTGAGAATCAGATGTGTGAACGGTGAACTCTGTGCACTTTGCTCGTTTTTTTTTTTAATTATTATTTTCATGTTATAAACCGGTTAGATTCGATACACCCAGTAACATACTTGCTCTTTGTGGTAAACATGGCAAAGAAGTAAAAATCCTCAGACTCCGGAGACATTAAAAGACACTATGTGTTCAAGCTGAGGCCTCTGGCGGCCCTGCAGAATGTGGGCTCGATTTGGAAGGCACGTCGAGAGAAGAAATTCAGCGTCAACTGTCCAACATCTCGGTGATGCTGATAAAGGTTGTTGCTGACTTGGAGGACCTTGCGGTAATACTTCAATCGTTTGCGGCGAGGGAAAGAAAATTCTCTGAGTTGGTCACAAGAGTGGCAGATGTTGAGAAACGGATCAATTATCTGGCTTCATCGAAAAGGGAATAATCCACCCGCATCCAAAACAGACTTGGAACACATTTTGGAAACACTGGAATATTTAAAAAATATGAGCCGAAGGAATAACATACAGATTGTTGGAATTCCTGAGCATGAAGAAGGCAGAGATATGGTGAAATTCCTTGACGAGCTCTTCCCGAGTCTGCTCTAAATAACAGGCCATAATTTGGATATTGAGCGAGATCACAGAGTCCCGGATGGCAGATCTGCTAAGGGAGACAGGCCCTGATCAATTATGGCCAAATTTCTGAGATCATCCTTTAAAGGTCTTGTGTTGCACCAGGCAAGGAGCAAAGGAAAGCTTTCTTGGAAGAATCCAAGAATTCTTGTTCTGGACTTTGCGAATTGGACAAGAGAGAAACGTGATTGGTTCAAGGAATGTAAGAAACTCTTACATCAACAGAAGGTTGCTTTTGCACTTATGTTTCTGGCCAAACTGAGAATAAGCACCAAGGACATCAGCAAAGTATTAACATGTCCTAAACTAGCAATCTCCTTCATAAATACATTTGAGTGAGCAATTTGATGTTTCAATTTGATGACTCGCTGTTCAGTGACTCGATTGTCTGAGGTAACTGGGCGCCATTTATGTTTCTTATTGCATTGGCTCCGCCTGGCAGTTGGAGTTTGTTTTGTGGAATGACACTGTAACATTTTCAAGGGAAAGGAGGAGGCGAGAACCGGCTGGACGATATAAATAATATTTTAATGATGAACTTAAAACAAAGGACAAACACACACATGACGGATATGTCTGTAAATGATCTCGCTCTAGTTGCACCACCGTCTGCCATCGGCCTTTATCCCTCTCGGGGGCTTGATTAGCCTGATACGGGACCGGGTGTGTATCATCACAACCCGGCCCCGCCCTCTGCCCTGCCACATTCCTCCCTCGTTCTTTCAGGCTGGGAGCCCCCGGCCTGACGTACACCCCCCCCCCCCCCCCCACCTTTCCCTGGGGAGGGGCACGCCTTCCGCTCCGTCTGTCGGCAGGTCATCCCCGTCTACCTGGACGAGGGAGGGGATAAGGGGAGGGAAACAGAAATAATTAAAATGTGGGGGGGTACTTCCTGTAACAGTGTTGTAACCCCCCCAAAAAACACTACAATTTAAAAGAGAGGGAAAAGGCCAATGCAGAGCAGCAGTGAGAGAGAGAGAGGAGAGAAAGATAAAAAATAAAACAAACCTACTCGCCGGTTCTCCGATACACCGTCGCATGGTCCTCGATCACTTCTCCACCCTCTCAGGCGGATGACAGCCACTTCTCCCCGGGCAGACCGGAGTTAGACTCATGACTCCCAGCGGTCAGAACGCCCCTCTGAATTCTCGGCGACTCGTAGGGACACTCCTCCGCCCCTGGCAGCGGCCCTACCACTCCAGGTGGTTAGGGAGACACTTCCCTCCTCCCCTCGTGGTCGGCGGACTTTCTTCAACCCCTCGTGTTTCTGGGGGATGTTAGGGCTCTCCTCCGCCTCTGGTAGCGGCTCCATCGCTCCAGGTGGTCGGGGAGTCCAGTCCCCACTCGCCTCGTGGACGGCGGCCGTTCACCGCAACCGGGCGGTTGGTCTACTCCCTCCCACGGAGGATGGTAGCAGGGCACCCCTGGGTGGACGGCAGTGTCGAGGACTCTGCGACGGGTATCCCTCCTCCTTCCTAGGCTTCGGCACCAGTGTAAAGGATTTAGATGGACAAGGAGGAGGCGAGAACCGGCTTGACAATATAAATAATATTTTAATCATAAATTTAAAACAAAGGACAATCACACACATGACGGACATGGCCATAATTGATCTCTCTCTCGTCGCACCACCGTCTGCCATCAGCCTTTATCCCTCTCGGAGGCTTGATTAGCCGGGTGTGTACCGTCACGACCCGGCCCCTCCCTCCGTCCTGCCACAGACACTTTTGCATTGACGTTGGATCGTCTTGGACTGGGGTTGGGAATGGACACTATGGATGACCGCAAAATATCTACATGCTCACATAAAATTTTTTATAAAGTTGACAGGCTGAGTAAGTTATGGTGTATTTTCTATTTTTTGCACGGCCACCGAGTGAGTTTGGCTCATGATCGTCTGAGGAACCGGGATGCCTGTTTTGTTTCTTTTTGTGCTGGTTCCGCTTAGTGGATGGAGCTTGTTTTGTGGAATTACACTGCTTTGGGACAGTTGTGGATGAATCTGTTTGATCTTTGTGCTTATGATTCCTGTTGGCTGGAGTTGGTTTTTATGGAATATTTTTAAGGGACATTAGAATGATTTCATCATCTGCTGCACTAATACCAGCCAGCTCACTGAACAATTGTTCAGGAAACTGAATGGCTTTATATCAGCTGGAGTTTGTTTTGTGGAGGAACACACTTCGAGACAGTTCTGTAATTTTGACTCACAAAATTTGTATAGAAACTCTGGACTTTCCGATGGGAAATGGTCTGGAGGGACATCGTACATGGACCTTTTGAGTTTAGAGGGATTGACGCCGGTTGGAGCTGTCGTTTACAGGGTTAATGCACACGTTTTTCTTTTTTCTGTGTGTTTTGTATGTAATGTGAATGGGTCGGGGCACCCCATAAAAAGAAGGAAGGTTATTCTTTTATTAAGCGTATGAAATATGATATTGTGTTTCTTCAAGAAACGCATCTTTCCCCACAGGAAGCTGAAAAATTTGGGAAGATATGGTGTGGACATGTTTTTTGCTGCTGGAGGTGCTGGCTGAAGTGGGGAGTCATTACACTGATAAGTAAACATCTACAATTCAAATGTCTCAAACAAATAAAAGATAAAATAGGAAGAGTCATTAGAGTTTTAGGAGAAATTCATGGGCAAATGTTGATTTGGGCTAGTATTTACTCACGTAATGCTGATGATCAGGGCTTTTGAAAAAGCTCAAGATGGCGCCGAGTATGGCTGCTGTGTCGCGTGCTCCGTCAAAACACTGCAGTTTATTGTTTGTTTTGTTTACAGTTTTGTGTTTTTTTGTCTTGGATGTTGTCTGCCTTATTGTTTATGACAGACAAACGCTTTTAGACATTGGTTCGGCAATTAGACACCAAAAACCGGACTTCAAATTCCTCAATGGCGACCCGCTGTTTACAAACAAGCCAGCGGAGCCCTTTGTCTGGGCTGCCCGGCCGTGGAAACACAGAAGGAAAAGGGGAAAAAGAGCTGGCGTTCTCATCAGAGTAAGACGTCGCGCAAATCGTCCACCGCTACCCAGTATACTACTGGCCAATGTTCAGTCTCTGGACAACAAGCTCTGTGAGCTGAAAGCGCGGATCTCTTTCCAACGAGAGACGAGAGATTGCTGTGTTATCTGCCTTACAGAAACCTGGATGTCTGCGGAGATTCCAGACTCAGCCATCGAACCCGCGGGGTTCTCCATGCACCAAGCGGACAGAGTGAAAGACCTTTCAGGTAAAAGCAGAGGAAGTGGTGTATGTTTTATGATCAACAAATCCTGGTGTGATCAGAGGAACGTACATTTTATCAAGTCTTTCTGCTCTCCTGATCTGGAATATCTCATGCTTCTGTGTCGACCATTCTGGCTATCGAGGGAATTCACAGCGGTCATTATTACAGATGTGTACATCCCCCCGCAAGCCGACACAGACTGGGCACTCAGGGAACTGTATGGGGGTTTAAATGAGCAGGAAACGCGCACCCTGAGGCCGCGTTCATTGTTGCCGGGGACTTCAACAAAGACAATTTTAAAACAATAGCACCAAAATACCACCAACACATCAGCTTCAACACACAAGGATTCCGGGATGGCTACAAATCCCTCCCCCGCCCACCATTTGGCAAATCAGACCACTCTTCCATTCTGCTTCTGCCTGCTTACAGGCAGAAACTGAAACAGGAAGCACCCACCCTCAGAACGATCCAGTGCTGGTCAGACCAATCAGACTCTGCGCTACAAGACTGTTTTGATCACGCGGACTGGGAGATGTTCCGGTCCGCCTCAGATGACAACATTGAGGTTTACGCTGATAGCGTAACCTGTTTCATCAGGAAGTGCGTAGAGGACGTTGTTCCGACCAAAACAATACAGATCTACCCCAACCAGAAATCATGGGTTAACGGCCATGTTCGCGCGGCACTTAGTGCACGGACCTCCACTTTTAATTCCGGGAACGCGGAGGAGCATAAACAAGCCAGTTATGCCCTCCGTAACTCTATCAGTGCAGCCAAATGCCAGTACAGGCACAAAATTGAAGGACAGTTCAACACCACAGACTCTAGAAGTATGTGGCAGGGAATTAACCTCATCACGGACTACAAACGGAGTAAAAACTCCACCGAACTCCGCTGTCTCTCTCCCGGACAAGCTTAATACATTTTATGCTCGTTTTGAGGACAACAACACCGCCCTCGTGGAGAGAGTACTCGCGGCCAACACTACAGAGGATGGTTCACTCTCCGTCTCTGTTGCGGATGTAACCCGATCCTTCCGACGGGTGGACATCAGTAAAGCCGCAGGTCCAGACGGCATTCCAGGCCACGTCATCAGAGTGTGCGCGAACCAACTGGCTGGTGTTTTTACGGTCATTTTCAACCTGTCCCTCTCCCTGTCTGTAGGCCCCACATGCTTCAAAACATCAACCATTGGTGCCTGTACCGAAGTAAGCCAAAATCACTTGCTTAAATGACTGGCGTCCTGTTGCTCTGACCCCCACAATCAGCAAATACTTTGAGAGGCTAATCAGAGATTACATCTGCTCTATTCGACCCACCTCTTTGGACCCATTACAGTTTGCCTACCGCAACAACCGCTCCACCGATGATGCCATTGCATCTACAATACACACTGTTCTCTCCTACCTGGAAAAAAGGAACACATATGTGAGAATGCTGTTTGTAGACTACAGGTCAGCATTCAACACCATAGTGCCCTGCAAGCTTGATGAGAAACTCTGGGCTCTGGGCTTAAACAGCTCGCTGTGCAGCTTTATCCTGGATTTCCTGTCAGGCAGACATCAGGTGGTTAGAATGGGCAGCAACATCACTGACTCTCAACACTGGAGCCCCGCAGGGCTGTGTTCTCAGCCCACTCCTGTATTGCCTTTACACACATGACTGTGTGGCGACATATAGCTCCAATGCCATCATTAAGTTTGCTTACGATACAACGGTGGTAGGTCTGATCACTGACAATGATGAAAGCCTACAGAGAGGAGGTGCACACTCTGAAACGCTGGTGTCAGGAGCACAACCTCTCCCTCAACGTCAGTAAAACCAAGGAGCTTGTAGTGGAAGTTCAGGAAGAAAGACAGAGAACACAGCCCCATCACCATTAATGGAGCACTGGTGGAGAGAGTCAGCAGTTTCAAGTTCCTCTGTGTCCACATTACTGAGGAACTCACATGGTCCATCCACACTGAGGCCATTGTGAAGAAGGCTCACCAGCGCCTCTTCTTCCTGAGACGGAAGTTTGAAATGAACCACCACATCCTCACACGGTTCTACACCAGCACTGTAGAGAGCATCCTGACTGGCTGCATCACCGCCTGGTACGGCCCACAACCGCAAAGAACTGCAAAGGGTGGTGCGAACTGCCAGACACATCATCGGAGGTGAGCTTCCCTCCCTCCAGGACATATATAACAGGCGGTATGTGAAAAAAGCTTGGAGAATCATCAGAGACTCCAGCCACCCAAGTTATGGTCTGCTCTCACTGATACCATCAGGCAGGCGGTATCGCAGCATCAGGACCCGCATTGCCGACTACATGACAGATTTTTCCCCCAAGCAATCAGACTTTTGAACACATGATCTCTCACGATCAACAATCAGCACTGCACTTTATAATCAGCATCTTATATCACACACTGGACTGTCAAATATATTCTCTCCAATTCAACTAGTGTATATATATTTTTATATACCCTTATTTTTTTATTGTATGTGTATTCTATATTGTGCGTATTGTTTACTGTACATTGTATGTTAGTACTATGTTGTGTAATTATGTGTACATTTGTTATGTAAATTGTGTTGTGTAAATATGTTGTTTATCGTAATTGGTATATGTCTCGTCACTGTCATGACTGCTATGTTGCTCGGAACTGCACACAAGACTTTCACCTACTGTTGCACTCGTGTACACAGTAGTGTGACAATAAAGTGATTTGATTTAATTGATTTGATTTTTTATTAATCTTGAAGGGTTATTGCAAGCCGCTGGCACCCCTCATGATATAATATTGGGAGGAGACATTCATCTTTTGATGGACTCAAACCGTGATCATAGTGAAGCAAAAGTGTGTAAGCCACCTAGAGCAAAATTAGCACTTCAGATATTTGGAGACTTTTGAACCCATCTGGTAGGGACTATAATTTTTTTTCATCAGTCCATAAGATTTATTCTAGAATATATTTTTTCCCTAATTTCATCTGTTGTGGATTGCTCAATTGGAAACATCTTAGTCTCAGATCACGCCCTGGTGAGTTTAGACATGTTGCCACATATAGAGAAAAATACATAATTTAGTTGGTGCTTTAATGTTTCCCTTTCGCAAAATCCTGATTTCCGACAAATGTTAAATACTGAAATCGATGTTTATTTGGAGATCAACTGATCCTCAGTATCCTCTGTGGGCATGGCTTGGGAAGCACTTGGGAGGTACTTCGGATCATACAGTATGCCTCATTCACCAAAAAATCCAAAGCACGAGAACTTGTGGAGCTGAAAGGGAATATTAAAAGTGCCGAAGCAGAGCTAAAGCACAGAATGTCGTCTAATGACCTCAGAGAATGGACATGATTAAAATACAGATATAAAGCTATTTTGTAGCAGAAGGTGGAGTTTTGGTTATTTAGGGCAAGACAGTCATACTTTGAAGCAGTGAAGCGTTTTGCTAGATATATAAACCAGAGAGAGTCTTTTTCTACCATTCCCTCCACCATTTTCACCTCGGCCACTGATATTAATAATGCTTTTAAAGAATATAGAATCTTGATCTTTATAGTTCCACGTCTTCGTCTACTGACAAAGATAGTAGAAAATTTGTGGAACCATTAAAACTCCCTAAATTGATGAAAATTCTCTTGATTCTGAGATAACCTTGGAGGAGCTTGGTGAGGTAATTAAGGCCTTTCCTACAGGCAAGGCTCCAGGGCCAGATGGCTTTGCAGTTGAATTTTTTAGATCTTATGCTACAGAACTGCTCCATTTTGCTAGAAGTTTATATGGAATCAGCCCAGATCAGTCTGATTCCTTAAAAAGGACAAAGATCCAAGCAAGTCTAAAAGTTACCATCCAATTTCCCTGATCCAACTAGATGTTAAACGTCCCAGACTACATTTCAACAAACTACATAGCCCTATTGTCAAAGGTGGGCTAGGCCTAACCAAGATTTTGTTTTATTATTATGCGTTTGGTCTCAGGAATATGGCTCATTGGTCACTTCCATCTGAAAGAGCCCCTCCCTGGTTTTCCATTGAACAGGTTTTTCAATGAAACCCTATTTTTCCACTGCAAAGACTTTCTATTAAACTAACAGGAGAAGTTAAATCACACCCTATTATTTCACATTTTAATGTGATTTGGACAAGAGTTGCCAGAGTCAGGTCAGTTGGCAGCAATGTTTGTCTAATTCTTATGGATGTAACTCCAGATTCTATCCACTTACAATACACTACATACACTGGCGGCCAAAAGTTTGGAAAAATTTACAGATTTTGATCTTATGGAAAGAAATTGGTACTTTTATTCACCAAAGTGGCATTCAACTGATCACAATGTATAGTCAGGACATTAATAACGTGAAAAATTACTATAACAATTTGAAAAACATTTTCATGTTAACTTCTTAATTTACTTCAAAGAGTTCTCATCAAAAAATCCTCCATGTGCAGCAATGACAGCTTTGCAGATCCTTGTCATTCTAGCTGTCAGTTTGTCCAGATACTCAGGTGACCTTTCACCTCACACTTCCTGTAGCACTTGTCATAGATGTGACTGTCTTGATGGGCACTTCTCACGCACCTTACAGTCTAGCTGATCCCACAAAAGCTCAGTGGGGTTAAGATACATAACACTCTTTTCCAATTATCTGTTGTCCAGTGTCTGTTTCTTTGCCCACTCGAACATTTTCTTTTTGTTTTTCTGTTTCAAAAGAGTCTTTTTCATTGCAATTATTCCTATAAGTCCTGCACCTCTGAGTCTTTTCTTTATTGTTGTACATGAAACTGGTGTTGAGCGGGTGGAATTCAATGAAGCTGTCAGCGGAGGACATGCGAGGCATCTATTTCTCAAACTAGAGACTCTGATGTACTTATCCTCTTGTTTAGTTGTACATCTGGCCTTCCACATCTCTTTCTGTCCTTGTTAGAGCCAGTTGTCCTTTGTCTTTGAAGACTGTAGTGAACACCTTTGTATGTGATCTTCAGTTTTTGGCAATTTCAAGCATTCTATATCCTTCATTCCTCAAAACAATGATTGACTGACTAGTTTCTATAGAAAGCGGTTTCTTTTTTGACATTTTTGACCTAATATTGAGCAAACACAATCAAGAACAAACACAAAGACAATGTTAAGCTTCATTTAATGAACAAAATATCTTTCAACTGTCTTTGATATAATGGCAAGTGATTTTCTAGTCCCAAATGATCAATTTAGCAAGATTACTCAATGATAAGGTGTTGGAATGATGCTGCTGTTAGATTTGATAAAAAAAAATATTTTTTCAAATAGTGATGTTGCTGTTTTTTATATCAGTAATATCCTGACTATACTTTGTGATCAACTGAATGCAAATTTGGTGAATAAAATTACCAATTTCCTTCCAAAACATTAAAATCTGTACATTATTCCAAACTTTTGGCCACCAGTGTATGTTCTCTCTTTCTTACAGACTTGCAGAAACGATATTGTCTATAATCCTAGACTGGGAGGATTAACGAGCTGCGAGAGATAGGATGTGTGAGACAGACATAGCTCCATTTAACACATTTGACCATGTTTAAATACCTACTGCAGGTTTTCCCTCGTAAAATGCAGAAAAAGAAATTCAGCATATTACATCTGGGCCACCTGTAGGTAACGTTCTCATCTAATCCAGGATTATTCTAATCCAAGTGACCCTTGGCAGTCTGTGCCAGTACTGCAAGGTGTCCACCAATTATTGTTAATCTGAAATATGTCTTCAACAAAAATACTTCAACCAAAGATTAATGTTTCATTGTTCCTCCCACATTAAAGTGTATTAAACTTACAATGTAATGCACAAGTAGGGATGTCAAAAGTGCTCGGTATCACTTCTGGTACACGTGCAGGGATGGATGCTTTTGAATGCTTTTTTGCACTGAAATGCTGCTGGTTCTCATGAAAGAGCTATCAATTGAGAAACAATCTCAGTAAAGATTGCTTTCACTGAAGTCATATGGAGTACATTTATTTAGCTTTTATGTGCTTTTTGGAGCTTCAAAGTTCTAGACAATATTCACTTGCATTGTATGGACCTACATCCTTCTAAAAATCTTCGTTTATGTTCTGCTGAAGAAAGAAAGTCAAACACATCTGGGATGGCATGAGGGTGAATAAATGATGAGAGAATTTTCAGTTTTGGGTGAGTTATTCCTTTAAATTGAATTGAAACTTTGCAGAGGGTAAATGTTAAAATTAAGTGTTATATAATGTGTTTTTGTACAAGATGAACTTAAAAGGGGAGTTTAAGTTCTATAAACTTAAACTTGGGAGTTTATTAAACTATATTAACTTATATCAAATGATTGCCTCAAATTTTTGGAGTTCTGCTAACTTACAGTAATAAGGTTTACAACGAGGTTTAACATGCAACACATTTTATACACATGCTCCATCTCTTGACCTGAAAAACACTGAAGACATCAATGAATGTTATTCTATGTTATTTTAAACTTATTATTATCGAATGTTAAACAGGTCTTTTCTACACTTTTTTTGCCGACATAAAAATGATTTTTCTTTAAAATGCCCTTAACTCCGTTGTACCCTGCTGTCGGATGAGGGCACTGTGTGCACATGGTCGCCTCTTCTTTGCCCATTGGATAGGCTATTACACAATTAAAATAATATATGCTTATTCATGTTTATTCTTGTAGCAGTTTTTAATATGATTATATTTAATCATTATATATATGTATTAACATGACAAACAGAATGAAGATTTATTAAAGGTTATAAATATATAATTTAAATGAATTTTAATAACTTTTTTAAATAGCAACATTTCCACTTTGAAATAAATTCATAACATTTTCTTGTAATTATTTTTTTTTTGATTCAAAGCAAAACACAACATATATACATTGAATCAACATTTATATTTAACCCCACCAGTAGCCCTCCCCAAACGCCAACCCCACCCTGACCCCATGAACACCCCTGTGCTCACATTTAAGAACACACACACACACAAAAAAAAAAAAAAATATATATATATATATATATATATATATATATATATATATATATATATATATGTATAATCATAGATAATTAAAACTAACCTACTCTCTCCACAGCCCCTCCCCGAGAGTCCCCCAAAAATGCTAAATAATTGCCCCGTTATCTATTAAAAAAAAAAAAATCCCAAAACCCCAGCCTTATACTTAACACCTCCTTGAAAGCTGCCACCCTCCCCATCTCCGCACACCACTCCAGAAATGATGGCGCTCCATCTGACTTCCATCCCCTTAAAATAACTAGTCTACCACTCATAACACTGGTCAGAATCCAATTATTTATGTGTTTATCAACCTATAATGATGACCACGACATCTCCCAAAACACAGACTCTGGGGCAAAATGAAATTTAAGTGCCCAAAATATCCCAAATAAAACTCTGAACCTTCAACCAAAATTCTTGAACCTTAACACCCCCCCAAAAGTCATGTGTTGTGTCTCCATCTTCTGTTTGGCATTGCCAGCAGGTGGGTGTGTCTATAAGACCAAGCCTATATAATCTAGAGGGGGTCCAATAGAATCAATGTAAAATCTTGAATTGCATAAGTCGCACCCTTGCATCTCTAGATGTAGACTTTACGTTTTTTAGAATCCTAGTCCACACACCATCCTCCAATACCAAGTTTAAATATTTCTCCCATAATCTCTTGAGAGAAGTTAAAGATCTGTGCCCCAGCCCCTGAATTAACAGGGAGTAATACACTGATGCCTCCTGACCTTTTCCAAAAGCAGTAATCACCCCTCCCAGAGTGTCTGCCGCTTTAGGCAGTGTATGCTACAATAAAGAGCAGGTGGCACAGCTATAAATACCTATAAAACAAAGATCTGGGAATCCCAATATGTTGAACCAAATTTTCAAAGGTTCTCAACACTCCACTCTCATATAGGTCAAAGACTGTATTAACCTCCCTCACAATCCAATCTGACCAGCAGAAAGGGGATGCCATATGCTCGAGGCAACATTTAAATAAATGTCAGAATTAAACACTCTGGACACTTTTGTCCACACTGAGTGCAAATGCGAGAGAATGAGGTGTTAGCTTAACTTTTCTGAGTAGTTTGATAGAAAGGCTTTTCAATGGCTAAATAGGGCAAGAACTTCCTGTTCAGAACAAAACCAGGGAGGGGCTCTCTCAGGAGGAAGTGACCAATGAGCCAAATGTCTGAGACTGAATATATAATAATAAATTAAAATCTTGTGTAGGCCTAGCCCACTTTTGTCAATTGTCCTATGCAGTTTACTGAAATGTAATCTGGGACGTTTACCATTCCAAATAAAGGACTTCGCTATACTATCAAATTGCTTGAAATAAGAGAGGGGACATCTACAGGGAGAGATTGTAGCAGGCAGTAACATTTTGGAATACAATTCATTTTAATAACATTAATCTTTCCAATCATAGTTAAATGTAATGATGCCCACCTGCCCACATCACTCAAAAACCTTTTTATTAAGGGGTCAGAATTATCTCTAACTAAATAAGAAAAATCTGCTGGGAATAAAATGCCCAAATACTTAATGCCATGTTTGGGCCACCGGAAGGTGCCCGGCTGGAAAGCCGTTACTGGGCAGTACACTGTCAGAGCCAAAGCTTCAGATTTAGACCAATTCACTCTGTATCCCGAGAACTTAGAGAAGGAATTAATAATTCTGTTGAGGCAAGGTATAGACCTAGAAATGTCTGAGACAAATAATAAAATCATCAGCGTAAATCAAAAGCTTATGTGCCACAACTCTGGAAACTCATCCTGCTTTCTTATTGCAGCTGCTAATGGTTCCAGGGTAAGACAGAACAATATTGGGGAAAGAGCTTTCCAAAGTAAAACAATCTGAAATTAATCCATTTGTTTGTACTGCTACTACCGGATGTCTATAAAGTAATTAATCCAACCAGTAAAAGTATTCCCGAACCCGTATATTTCCAAAATCTTAAAAAGATAATCCCATTCTACCATATCAAATGACTTTTCTGCATCAAGTGAGATGTCAGTGACCGGAGTCTGATCATTTGCCACTGACCACATGATATTGATGAAACAATTAATGTTATCAGAAGAGCTGTGGCCCCGACTAAACCCCACCTGATCTATATGTATTAGAGATGTCATAACTTAATCGGTTAGCCAAAATTTTTGACAATATTTTTACATTTAGCTGCATCAGGGAAATTGGACTGTAACACTTACACTCGCTTGGATCTTTGTCCTTTTTAAAAATCAGACTGATCCGGGCTTGTGTCATGGTTGGTGGAAGCTTTCCATTCTTTAATGATTCTATATAAACTTCTAGCAAAAGTGGAGCCAGTTATGTAGCATAAGATTTTAAACATTCAGCAGCAAAGCCATATGGCCCTATGCCTGTAGGCAAGACCTTAATTACCTCGCCAAGCTCCTCCAAGGTTATCTCAGAATCAAGAGAATTTCTTTGCTCAGTCTTCAGTTTAGGGAGTTCTAATGGTTGCACAAATTTTCAAATGTCTTCATCAGTAGACAAAGACGTGGAACAATAGAGATCAAGATAAAATTCTTTAAAGGTATTATTAATATCAATGGCTGAGGTAAAAAATTTCACCACCAGCAGATTTCACTGAGGGAATGGTAGAAAAAGACTCTCTCTGTATTATATATCTAGCCAAAAGCTTCCCTGCTTTGTCCCCAGACTCAAAGTATGACTGTCTTGCCCTGAATAACTAAAACTCCAGCTTCCGCTACAAAATAGCTTTATATCTGTATTTTAATTGTGTCAATTCTCTGAGGCCATCAGAAGGCATTCGGCGCTTCAGCTCTGCCTCGGCACTCTTAATTCCCTTCCAATTCCACGAGTTCTCGTGCTTTAGATTTTTTGATGAATCAGGCATACAGTATAATCTGACCCCTAAGAACTGCCTTAAGTGCCTCCCAAGCCACGCCCACAGAGGATACTGAGGACCAGTTGATCTCCATATAAACATTGATTTCAGCCTTTGGCATCCTCTCCAACCACCCCACCACCTGTTTTCTTGACCCCATTCCATCGCACCTTCTCCAGGCCATCTCTCCGTCCATCCTACCTGCACTTACACACATAATTAACACATCTCTTCTTGAAGGCACTTTTCCCAGGGTCGAGTAACCCCGCTGCTGAAAAAACCTGCACTTAACCCCACACTTGAAAGGGCAGTTTTCAATCAGATCTTTGCCTATCTCTCACAGAACAAGCTGCTGGATGACAATCAGTCAGGCTTCAAAAGTGGACACTCCACTGAGACTGCCCTGCTGTCTGTCACGGAGTCGCTGAGACAGGCGAAAGCTGAATCCAGATCATCAGTTCTGATTATGCTGGACCTTTCTGCAGCCTTTGACACAGTCAACCATCAGATCCTACTTTCCACCCTCTCTAAACTGGGCATCACCGGAACTGTGCTTGGCTGGTTCAACTCCTATCTCTCAGGTAGGTCTTTCAATGTAGCCTGGAGAGGTGAGGTATCCAAGCCACATCAGTTATTTACTGGGGTACCTCAGGGCTCAGTGCTTGGGCCACTTCTCTTCTCCATATACACAATGTCATTAGGACCCATCATCCAGTCACATGGTTTCTCTTACCACTGCTACGCTGATGACACGCAACTTTACTTGTCTTTCCAGCCCAACGACACCACAGTGACCACTCGAATCGCTGCCTGTCTGGCAGACATCTCAGCCTGGATGAAGCAACACCACCTGCAACTCAACTCAACCCAGCCAAGACTGAACTCCTTGTCTTTCCAGCCAACCCTGATGATGAACACAACATCACTGTGCAGCTGGGTCCAACTACAGTGTCGCCTTCCAAAACGGTCAGTAATCTAGGGGTAACCATTGATGACAAGCAAAATTTCATAGACCACATCTCAAAGACTGCAAGATCATGATTTACACTCTACAATATCAAGAAGATAAGACCTTTCCTCTCGGAACATGCCACATAACTGCTTGTTCAGTCACTTGTCATAACTAGACTGTAACGCTCTCATTGCAGGACTTACTGCATATACTTTTAGACCTCTGCAAATGATGCAGAATGCAGCAGCACGTCTGGTCTTTAATGAACCAAAGAGAGCACATGTTACACCACTCTTTGTCTCTCTCCACTGGCTGCCGGTTCATGCACGTATTAAATTCAAGGCCCTGATGCTGGCATACAAAACAGTCACTGGGTCTGCTCCAGCTTACCTAAAAACATTTTTCCTACATTCCCACCAGAAGCCTGCGGTCGGCTAAGGAACGTCGCCTTGTCGTACGAAAACAAAGAGGCACCAAAACACTTTCCCGGACTTTCAGTTTTATCATATCACATTGGTGGAATGACCTTCAAAAAACAGCTAAAAACACATCTTTTCCAAGAGCATTTAACCAGTCACTAAAAAAAAATTTCATTATTTTTTTTTTACAATTCTTGTTGCACTTAAATCAGTTTTGTATACTACTCTGATGATAGTGAAACTTTGTAGTATGGCACTTTTCGTACCACTGTCTCCTTAAGATGATTCGCTTATGTTTTTTCCTCTTTTGTAAGTCGCTTTGGATAAAAGCGTCTGCCAAATGAATAAATGTAAATGTAATGTAGTTGTCTTCAAAATGTTGTTATTCTTTTGTTTGGGGGTGGGCATCGATGCTGAACCCTGAATTTACACTACCGTTCAAAAGTTTGGGGTCACATTGAAATGTCCTTATTTTTGAAGGAAAAGCACTGTACTTTTCAATGAAGACAACTTTAAACTAGTCTTAACTTTGAAGAAATACACTCTATACATTGCTAATGTGGTAAATGACTATTCTAGCTGCAAATGTCTGGTTTTTGGTGCAATATGTACATAGGTGTATAGAGGCCCATTTCCAGCAACTATCACTCCAGTGTTCTAATGGTACAATGTGTTTGCTCATTGGCTCAGAAGGCTAATTGATGATTAGAAAACCCTTGTGCAATCATGTTCACACATCTGAAAACAGTTTAGGTCGTTACAGAAGCTACAAAACTGACCTTCCTTTGAGCAGATTGAGTTTCTGGAGCATCACATTTGTGGGGTCAATTAAACGCTCAAAATGGCCAGAAAAAGAGAACTTTCATCTGAAACTCGACAGTCTATTCTTGTCCTTAGAAATGAAGGCTATTCCATGCGAGACATTGCTAAGAAATTGAAGATTTCCTACAACGGTGTGTACTACTCCCTTCAGAGGACAGCACAAACAGGCTCTAACCAGAGTAGAAAAAGAAGTGGGAGGCCGCGTTGCACAACTGAGCAAGAAGATATGTACATTAGAGTCTCTAGTTTGAGAAACAGACGCCTCACAGGTCCCCAACTGGCATCTTCATTAAATAGTACCCGCAAAACACCAGTGTCAACATGTACAGTGAAGAGGCGGCTGCGGGATTCTGGGCTTCAGGGCAGAGTGGCAAAGAAAAAGCCATATCTGAGACTGGCCAATAAAAGAAAAAGATTAAGATGGGCAAAAGAACACAGACATTGGACAGAGGAAGACTGGAAAAAAGTGTTGTGGACAGATGAATCCAAGTTTGAGGTGTTTGGATCACAAAGAAGAACATTTGTGAGACGCAGAACAAATGAAAAGATGCTGGAAGAATGCCTGACGCCATCTGTTAAGCATGGTGGAGGTAATATAATGGTCTGGGGTTGCTTTGGTGCTGGTAAGGTGGGAGATTTGTACAGGGTAAAAGGGATTCTGAATAAGGAAGGCTATCACTCCATTTTGCAACGCCATGCCATACCCAGTGGACAGCGCTTGATTGGAGCCAATTTCATCCTACAACAGGACAATGACCCTAAACACACCTCCAAATTGTGCAAGAACTATTTAGAGCAGAAGCAGGCAGCTGGTATTCTATCGGTAATGGAGTGGCCAGCGCAGTCACCAGATCTGAACCCCATTGAGCAGTTGTGGGAGCAGCTTGACCGTATGGTACGCAAGAAGTGCCCATCCAACCAATCCAACTTGTGGGAGCTGCTTCTGGAAGCGTGGGGTGCAATTTCTCCAGATTACCTCAACAAATTAACAGCTAGAATGCCAAAGGTCTGCAATGCTGTAATTGCTGCAGATGGAGGATTCTTTGACGAAAGCAAAGTTTGATGTAAAAAAAATCTTATTTCAAATACAAATCATTATTTCTAACCTTGTCAATGTCTTGTCTCTATTTTCTATTCATTTCACAACGTATGGTGGTGAATAAGTGTGACTTTTCAGGAAAACACAAAATTGTTTGGGTGACCCCAAACTTTTGAACGGTAGTGTATGTAAATTTGTTATTCGTTTCAGGTTTAATAATATATCAAAGAAAGCAGTAGATATATCAGTCATGTTCATTTTCTGCAGTAAACTAATTTTGTTTTAGAGTACTCATCAGGTTTTTTTACATTTACAAAAGTGTTAAGACAGCACTAGTGATCCTCCATAATGGTTTTTATTTTCATTGAAGACTGTTCTGATATCCCTCCACACACAGTTCAGTACTGAAGGGCTGCTTTGAATGCAAAGGAGAGCAAAGTCATTGTTTGCCCTATTCAAGAAGAAATTACCATGTGTTCTTACAAACTGTTCAAATCAGGGGCGTAACTACAGCCCAATGGCCCAGGGTGAGGAGAGGCTCACGACGGTCTACCAAAAGTAACCATACAAATTACAGCGGCCCCGACAGGTGATGAAGAAGAACAGAGGCCCCTCTTGGAGGGGGCTCAACAGGTTCTTTGCACTGGGGCCCGGAAGTTCCGGAAGATCCAAGTTACGTGTAACGGATGTGGACAGAAACACTCACGTGGAGTTCTTTCAACTTAGTTTATCCTTTTTGACAGAAAAAGTACAAATCAGGTTGGCTGACACAGATTACTGCAGACATTCATAAAGTACTAGAAAAATAGAAATTACACATTCACTCAACTCATAATATAAATAATTGTCAGGATGTTAAAACACTGACCACAGAAATGAACTTGTTCCCACTCGTGTGACGCACATGGAAATTCAACACATTTATAACCATCTCAACAACCATGTTAAAATGATAAATGCATTATATATATGTTTAAATACATTTATGCAAGCAACTGCGTCAAAAAGATTAACTTAAAATATATCGTTATCACAATTATTTTGTTAATGAGTTAGAGCGCGAATAACCGTACATAACTACAGCATTTACACTTGAATCTGCTGCAGTACGGCAAGAGAATAGGGACAAAGTACAATGTCTGCAGTACCATAAATAGCCACAGGTGGGAAGCCCTCGAACATCAATGAATAAATCCAAATGTCTTATTTTATGGAATTCACACATCAAAACTTTAAATTAAATATTCTTGTATTTTATCCTGTTACATCCACCACTGATTTACAACTTACATCATAGAAATAGGTCAGACTGTTTGAAAAAACAAAAAACAAAATAAGGTATGTGTGTTCTGTACTACAGTGTTATGCAATGTATTACTGGTCATTTGGTGGTAGTGGTGAATCCTGACCAATACATACAAAGCATTTCATTCTAGTATTTTAACACAGGGATGAAAAACATCTTAAATGAATAAGTACTATAAAAGTCATTGCAATTAACCGTGCCACATTAATAAGGAATTTTCCTACTAACAAAGCAAATCAAGCTGGTAGAACTACCATTTTTTGAGTCTCATTCAGCAGGTGGCAGTAAGCGCAACTTCAGCTGAACAGAAAACATACCGACAGCAGATGATCAAAAACAGCTGGACGGAGAAGAGTTCAGGGGTCTCGGGCTGCGTTTTCCAAATGCATTGTAAGCCTAAGTAGATGCCACTGTCGTCAATGGTCTCTACGATGAACTTAACCTTGTGATGCTTTTGGGAAACGCAGCCTAGACTTGTCTTTAGAAGTCTCAGAAGTCTACCTGTAATAAATTGACAAACTCAGTTGTTAAAAGATTGTGTGGACTGTAGGCCAATGATCGACTTATGTTCAATCATATGGAAATAAACAATAAATCGCCTAATCTTTTTATTAAACTTAATGTTATAAATGAATATGATCAAATGTATTTTATTTAAAAAATGCAATCGATTGACATCCCTATGATATGTGATCATATGTAATACAGAAAGTAACTAATGTATCCTTAAGGCAGCAAATTCTGATGATCAGTTTTTTGATCGGAAGAAAAAAATGTTTTTTTTGGTGGAAAAAACGATAAATAAAAACTACTTTCCTGTGGCTTTATTTTACTTGAGGTGCAGTAAACTGAAGGAGATCATAAAGTAGTTGCTTTGGTATTTGCTTTATTTGAAAAATAATAATAACTGTAAAAAGTATGTGGCCCCCAAATACATCTTTAAACACAGCCCTTTACATGAGATCCGGCTGAAAAGAATTCTACACTATCCTTTAAACTCTGCAAACTCATGAGTCACAGACATGTTTTCTAAGGATATTTTCTTAAAAGAATAACCTAAAAGCACCAACTCAGCGATTTTTAAGGATTCAAGTACAGAAAATTTCCAGCACAATTGTGCAGAGTATTTTGGTGTGACTTCCATCCATTTCAAAATTGAACCTGTTTTTCAACTGCTTAGTTCAGTGACCACTTCTGGAGATGTCAAATGATTGTCTTCTGTGCTATGAGCGAGTCATTCAATCATTTTGAGTCGTTCACAACTGAAAACTATCAAGAGAGCTATAATTTTCCATGACTTTTATCAGAAAAGACAACAATAATATAACATGTCTAATATTAACAAGTATCAATAACATCTTTACCTTTGTCACATCTAGATGTCATGTGATTATCCTGTTCCCACTGGTTATAGTCTCCTTATTAGTTCTGTTATGTCATTGGTTCATGGTCTCTGTCTCGTTATATTGTTTATTAGTTCAGTCTTGTGATTGGTTGTCTTGTTTACTTCTTACCCATGTATCTGTATTAAGCCCTCATGTTTGCTATTGTCGCTTGTCAATATTATTGTTTCAGGGCCGCTTCATTAGAGCACTTCAATTCCTGACAGATGCAGATTCACTGTGCATGTGCTGCTGTAGCCAAGCACACGATTGGCCGTTGCTATAATCAATCACAAAGAAGTCTGAATCCTCCCTCTCCCCCAAAAACTCATCGGATCTGCATGAATCACAATGGTGACCAATTTGGTTTCAAAATGGCAAATTATGCAGAAAGCTTGAGGAGTTATCTCTGATTTACACATTCATTTTGTGAAAGGCTTTGTCAAAAACCAGCACTTAATCAATGGCACTTTTACTAAATACATCTGAACTGATAACGCTTCTTCATGACAATACTGAGCAGACACTAATTATACTCCATACACTCTGGACCCTTTATTGTACACTGAGGCCGCATCTGTAGTAATCTGTTAAATTCTGACTCCTCTGTTTTCAGTTTCCTATATTGAAAGCATTTTTGAAAATCTCTGCTTTCTGTGGAGGAAACCCCCATTCTAGTGTGCATTACAGGCATTAATGTAGAGGAATGAATGTGTTTTCCAAAGAAAATGTATTAATGTCCACATAGTTTGGTACTTGAAACTTGACATGAAATATGCCCTTCTTGGTGATTTTGTAAAATTACAAACCAAGCATTAAAAAAACATGGACATAATGAGAAATGTCCTGAATATCTCTGAAACTGTTTATCACTAGTAAATTAGTTGTGAAAGCACAGATATCATTGTGTTTGTCTTTCACAATACTGATGAGCTTGCCTCACTCTGAAACATAAATAAACAACTATAAATTCAAGTCTCAAAACTTTAGATTAATATTTCCAAAATACAAAAAATGTTTTTAACAATCTAAACAAACAAATGAAAACAAACAGGACAAATGTTTGAAAAGAAGAGAAAAAGTTCTCACAATAACGGCAAGCTCCCCTGCGGCGCCAATATAATCCCAAAAACGTAAAAGAGTCCCATGAGCAAATTGAGCTTTGCGGTGGACTGAGGGATTTTGGCGTAACACTGCCGGCGGAACTGCCTCTCCAGAGGGAAGGCCATGGGCAGCGTTAACAGCGGAAGAGCCATGCTAATTGTATAGTGTGTGGCTAAGATACAGAAAAGCAGATACGGTACAAAAAGCAGCAGATTGAAGATGATGTAAGACAGCGTGGGCCCCACCAGGATAGCCAGAGTGACGATACCCGCCTGCTTGTCCGAGTCCATGTCTCGGGTGTTGTTGCTGTGCAGGATGGCTTCAGTATTGAGCGCCAGCGGTATGGCATAGACCAGCGGTAAAACGGACAAGTAGCCCACCTGCACGGCGTGAGCAAACATGACGGCCAGAGGACCGAAGGTGATGAGGATGACCACGTCGCCCAGGGCAACATACTTCAGTCCTATACCTAGAATTAACAAGCAAGAGAAACATGTAAGAATTCACAGCAATAAAACCAGAATCCATATTGCCATGAAAACTCGGGCTGGGTGCAGATCCAGATTTCCTGATTCTATTCAAATCTGATTCACAATGATTCAATTCAATATTTCAGATACAATGTTCATTTTGCTCACATATGAAAGAAACTGTCTCTCAGTTACTGCAGTTAATTATACGAGGGACCTTTTAAATATATTCATAATGAAAATATTGATTTGACAAATTTTCTTTTATCATTACCCGTATTTTTTCATCCTTTATCATGTTAGCTTTTTTAAATAAACAAATCCATGTATTCCATCGATAAATATGATGTCTTGAAATTGCATTTATGATATTGCATTACGTATATATATATAATGAACGTGTTTACATGCAATATTTGCAAGTATATTGATTTGTAGAACAAGTGCAGTCCTGTCTCTTTAAGAACAGAGATCAGCGAGCGTCTCACAGAAGTGTTTCGGTTGAGCTCATATTAACAACAGTGGAGTTGAACGGCTTTACCGCATAGAATTACATTTTCTCATCTTAATGGTCATAATTGTAGACCTTATTTTCTTTATGCAAAATAGAATTTCATATTTTTTGCTGTATTGATTTGGGGTTAAATATGACCAGGACATTTTCTGGACAGGTTTCGTGAGAATCACCTTCAGACAATGAAGGATTGCAAAACTAGTCCTTGGGCAAATAAGAATAGAATTAAAATCATTAAATAAATATATTTGGTTCAATAAAGTTAAGTTCAGTTGATAGCATTTGTGACAATGTTGATTACCACAAAAAATTATTTCGACTCGTTCCTCCTTTTCTTTAAAAAAGCACAAATGTGTGTTCCAGTGAGACACTTCCAATGGAAGTTAATGGGGTTTAATCTGCAAACATTCAAATACTCACTGATTCAAAAGTATAGACACAAGACATGAACAATATGTGTGTTAACATGATTTTACTGTCATTAAATCACACACTAACCACATCTGTTTGAAGTTATGCCATGACGATGTAAAACAACAGCAAAATCCAGGGCTCCAGACTGACTAAAATAATTTATTGAAACAATAATTTAAAATCTAGTCACCATAGTCAGGTTGTGTGCATTCATATGCAGTTTTGTCAGATATCATCTTGAGAGTTATTGAATTCATCTTTAGAACGCGTACCACCAATGAGCCGCTTTCCACGCATTCTTTTATGACTGCACGCAACAACAAACCCAGTGCAAACGAGTTGTGACCAAATGACTCTTTTTAACCGGGTTAAAGAGATCCAGCTTTTGACATATATATATATATATATATATATATATATATATATATATATGAGAGCCAGTTTTTGACACTCAGGACAATTGAGAGACTTGTACACAACTATTTACACAAATTGTTCACTGATGCTCAAGAAGGCAACACTACTATATGCATACTATAATTGATGTAATTAAGTGTAATGTAGATTCTGAAGGGCAGTACTAAATAAATGAAAGGGGTGTGAACATTTATGAATGAATATTCTCAACTGAATATATGGTTTATTAAACCTCTGATTAATGGGTTATTATCAGCTGTCTTTTCTATCTAAACAAAGCAAATATATGATTTGGCTCCTTAATGTTTAAGTTTAGGAGCCAATGGCACCCAATTCATTTTTTTAGTCTGGAGCCCTGAAAAATCTATGATTTTATGAATTTAGAAAATTATAAGCTTCACAATTCTGCCTTTAAAACCTCCAAAAATGGACCCCATTGACTTCCATTGTAAGGGTCTCACTGGAAAACACATTTGTGCTTTTTTTTAAAGAAAAGGAGGAACAAAATTGTGCCTTTAATCAAAATAATTTTTTTTGTAATCAAGATTATGACACAAATGCTGTTGACTGAGCTTAACTTGCATTGAACCTGGGTATTCTTTAAGGTATTATGATTTTGTTTAATATGACATATTCAGTCAAAATGTTTCATCAGGGTATCTGCAGGTATCAGCACTTCAAATGTAACACTTTTAATACCTTTTCAGAGAGGTTTAAGACCTGCAAAATATATCTATCAAATCTCAATATTTTCCAGCTTTTGATGATATAAACAGTATATTTCTTAAAACTATATATTTGCTCTGAAAATGATTTATTTTTGTTTTATATCAGTGGAACCATTTCAACCAAAGCAATTTTCATGGAAAAGTATATGAAATAAGTGTCCTGAGACATCTCACCGGTCTCTGTGACAGCTATAGACAAAGATGTGTCTGCAGACTTCAGACATTGACGCTTTCATCTGTCAGTCATTGTGCTTGTTCTCATAGTGTTGTATTTGAAGTGGATCATTGAGGCTGTGATTCATAATGTTTATCAGTTGAGGGCGCTATTGTGCCACTGATGAATTTGGCAGCCACAGAAACAAACAATGCTGCTCTTTTGCCTGGTTTTGGTCTCCAAATTATGACTGGAGTGTGGGGTTTTGGAATGAGGGGGCATGGCTAATTCAACAGCACACTCACATGAAAGCTTCAGAATGCTAAAATCACTACGCATGAACTAAAAATCGAGTTTTCACTACATGAACACAAGAATAATATTTAATAATTTTCATTTAGATGCTCCCATACAACCACGAGGTAATACAAAGCAATGGAGCGCAGTAGAATTTGTATAATAATATACAATTATACAGAATAATAATAATACGTTTTTATGTAAAATAGTAATATATTTATGTAGTATTTACTTCACTGTGAACTGAAAGTGCAGTCAGTTTACAATGTTCCTCATTACAAATGTCTTATTTCTGGGATATTGTGTTATGGTTTTAGATTTGTATAATAAGTTGTAGCAGTTGCAGATGTTTGGAATTATGCTAATGTGAAAACCTGCAGCACTTTCTCAATGCACGTGAACCACTGTGAGACACCTGAAGCATGCATGTGCACCTGTTCACAAGGGCTGTCAATTGGGCAGAGAAACTAAATTTGGATTTTTACCTAATTTTCTAAATTCAAATTAAGTTAAAAAAAATTTAATTGACGTTACTTCATTAGTCCACAATTATATAGAATACATTTAACCATACAGCACCATGTTATATTGTTGCAAAGAACATTCCTAGCTGTTAAAAAACATTCCATTTGAAACTACAGTGCATAAAATAAAAAATAACAAAAGTTTTAGTCGGTTCATATTCTCAAATTGTAAGTAAAAAGTAAAACGAGCGTGTGTCTGCGCTTGAATAGACAGTTTTGTTTTTTTACACAGTATATTTTTATACTACCACAGACTCAAACTTCACAATAACAGCGATACACCACTGTGATTCTCATTAATTACTGCTGTATGTAGGGTAGAAATCTCCACCTACTGTGAGGGGCTGTTCACACCGAACGCTTTTGCAACCATCCAGTTTAAAATGTGTTTTTCTACGTAAACGTGCTAGAGGAACGTCTTTGCTTCTGTTTATTCAATGTCTTCATGCAGGAGCACTGATTTTAGATGTCGTGTCAAGTTAATTTCTAAGAGAACTTACATTTTCCCATGTTGTCACAGTCCTTCTTGTCATACTAAATCAAAAGAGTGACATCAAAATTAAGCATGATTCTACGCAAAACACTTGAAATCACGTTGCGCATCAGAGATCTCCAAATTAACAATTTCATTCAACTTTATGACTTAAACAAAAACTAAATAAATAACCCGTGGACAACCGGTTCATGAATTTTTGGTAGCTCACCCAGCCCTAATATCGACATACTCACAAAACGGATTGCTATATTCACCTCCAGTATATAAAAATGAACTGGACAGTCCTCCAAAATAAATCAGAGCTAAATGCTCCAATTTCAGTGTGGAGAGGAAGTACAACAGAGTGGCACACAGACATCCGGCCGAGTACAAAACCGCCCCGAACATCACCACGTCCTGTGGCTTCAAGATCTGATCCACTAAAGTCCTGTCATCACTCTTCTTATGGTCGATTCCCTTCGAGAAATCATAGTAGGTGTTCACCAAGTTTCCCGCCCCATGGACCACCAGAACGGCCACAGCACAGACCAGCAGGACAAGGAGGTCAACGGAGCCCTCCAGTTTGTACGCCAGAGCGCTGCCTAGAGCCACAGGAGTGAGCGAGGCGCTAAAACTCCATGGCCTCAATGCAAACACATACGCCGCACATTTGTCCTGCATTTCCGAAGCCATCCTGGCCACACGGGACAGCCAGCTGGTATGGTTTCTCTGCACGGGTGCAGCTCCAGCCGACGTCCCTCCATTCAGTACATTTGAACCTGAAAGCACGAAGGTCTCTCCGCTCATCTGCATCAGGTCAGATGCCATCGTCACCCCAATCTACCCACAATTCAGAAAGATCAGGACGACACACCTGTTAAAGCACATGTGCACAGGTCAACATGAGTGAAATGCATCAGAGAAGTTTGTCTTTAAATAGTCACATGATTCAAAAGTAAAACTATGATTATCAACCAATAACTGAAGGACTAAAGCAGTTTTTACACTGCTCAAACCTCTACATACACATTGAATTGCTATAGGCTAGACTATTGACATGACATGTAAATATTACACAACTAAAAACTGAAAAAATTATTAAACAAACTGGACCTGGGGTGTGTTCACGGTATTCATATATTCAAACATGTACACAGAACTTCACACACTACATTTATAATATGTGATAGTGTGTGTCATTTTAAATTGATTTTTGTTTTTTATCATTTTAAAATCAAATATTTTTAAATGTACAGTTCCACATAATATTAATTTATATGATAGTATGCGCACTAAAACACAAAGACATGCCACTAATAAAAATTGCAATGGTATTTCTAGGTAAATCTCACAAAAAAAGTCTGGGTCATTAAACTCAGAAATACAATTATATTTCTATATTTCATTTAGAAAACATCTGCAGTATTTTAGGCTTATGAAGACTGTAACAGTATATTAATTGTGTTTTAAATTAATATACTGTTACAGTCTTCATAAGCCTAAAATACTGCAGACATTAAACAACAGTATTTTTTTTACAGTAATAAGAGTAGAAAAATACTGCATTGCTGTAATGAGTATCATTATTGAATATAATATGTAAATATTGACATGAAAATAATTCCACAATGTAAACGCAGAACTGGTCCCAAATTTTTTTTGGATTAAATAAAACCATGACAGATGAATGTCTCCCTACCACAGGTGTGTTGCCTCATACTATACATCCCATAGAATATGACTACAGAAATCGTTCAAAAACATGGTATAAAGTGTCGATCTGATACCAGAACAGCTGTAAAGAATACCACTCAGCCTTTAACCCCAAGCTGTTGATTTAAGACACGTGTACAAAGCATTATGAATGTATCTGTGTGCAGATAATTCAGCTGGACGCATGAATGTAATGCAGAGATTGTGAAAGTGTGTGTGAGGTTCATATATACCGGCAGTGACACATCGTGATCTTCAGAAGGAGCCCCAGCGACACCTCAGAGGCACTAATGTTCACCGACATTATCTTCCGTCATTTCCGTCCAGCGCTTCACATTCACATCACAGCGCAACAGCATCTCCTGCACGGACAGAAACCAGCAGCAGCATATATTCATTCCGCCTCATTTATTCACCACTCGCACACATCTGATCGTATAATTATACTTCATGTACATCAAACAGATCTCTGATGTGTGTGTTTACATATGGACATATATTTCTGCGGCGCTTTCTCATCTGCAATACGACAACAAGAAGTTTCCTCTCGGATTACTTTCAGAAGTTAATGATTTATAATGTAAATTGGATCTTTTTAACTCTTTAATTTATCACTTATCAATCGTACCGTAGACCATAGAGGTGAAACAAGTTTTAAAGGGTTCACCACAAAATGAAAATTCTCGCATCATTTACTCACCCTCATGCCATCTCAGATGTGTGTGACTTTCTTTCTTCTGCAGAACACAAATTAAGAATTTTAGAAGAATATTTCAGCTCTGTAGATCCTTACAATGCAAGTGAATGGTGGCCAGAATTTTGAAGCTCTAAAAAGCACATAAAGGCATCGTAAAAGTAATCCATATGGTTTAATCCAAGTCTTCTGAAGCGATCCAATCGGTTTTGAGTGAGAATAGACCAAAATATAACTCCTTTTTCACTATACATCTGGCCATTGCAGTCTCTAGACACGATCAGTGTTGGGTAAGTTACTCTAAAAAGTAATTCATTACTAACTACAAATTACATCTTCTACAGTGTAATAAGATCAGTGTTGTAATTACTTTCTGAAAAGTAATTGCTTTGCTTATTACTAATTACTTTCTAAAATCCTAATCAACCTTGATCAGATGAAAAATACAAGGATAAACATGAAACTGTTCTTTTAATTCTTTAAAATAAATCATATAAAATCAAATAAATTATTCATGAACTGGCCAAAGAATTTAAAGAATTTAAATTAGAAAACATATATTTTACCACTAGATGTTACATTTTAATTTTAAATTCACTATTGTTTTATATAGAATTGTTCTATAGTCTATACAGTATTTAACACAATTTCATCAGAAGTAACTCTGTTTAAATTACTGAAAAATTAAGAGTAATCCCTTACTTGGTAATGCATTACACCCAACACTGGGCACGGTCATGATTTCGAGCTCGATTGCACTTAGGCAGAGAGCTAGATGGCACGACAGGAAGTGTAATCAAACTCGAGATCATGATCAGCAAGGAGACTGCCGTAGAGATTTATAGTGAAAACGAGTTATATTTTGGTCTGTTCTCACCCAAAATCGACTAGATCTGAGTTGGATTTGTCAGATTTGAGTTGAAATAATTTTATTAGCTTACTTGTAGAGATCACACAGTGATCTGAGACAACCTGGTCTCACAGAATTCCGTGAAATGAACACGGCCCCTTAACTCAAAATCTGTGGCAGTTTCACGGAATCGCCGAAAATTCCGTGATTTGGTCACGGAAGTGATGCCTATGTAAGTCAGTGACAGGCAGCATCCGTGGTCCATACACGGATTCCCTGTTCAACGCCTGCGCTCCCCAATTGACGTCGTTTTATAATTTGGAAACGTATCGCTTTATATATTCTGAGTTTACTTAAAGTACTTAACTTTAAATGTTTAGTTTTAAAGTGATTTTAACTTGATATTGCATTGTTCGGTCGTTGTTTGGTCGCTAGGATAACTTCTGGTCACCCTGTTCCGTGACGGTACCACGGAATATTCAGTGGTCGCCACAGATTGTTTCAATCTATTGCTGATTTTGACACTTTAAGTAGGCTATTCAAGTTGTCTGTGTTTGCGATGCAATGTAGCCTAATTAAACAATGAACCTCTTATCTCCCCTGACCAGTTTGTTATTTGCTTATTGTGGAATTCTGTGATGGCACCACGGATTCTTCCGTGGTGGACACACTGATAACCGTTGCACCCGTTCTCATCAGTCTGCGTATAAATAACACGATTTTACACTTTCAAACTGCGTGTAATGCATATGTCAAAGTCCAATTTTGCGTGCATATGATACGCCAATCCTTCCCATTAACTTCGGTGGAGAGCAGATGCGTATAAATACCACGCTTCACCTTCAACAGCAATGACGTCACCAGCGAGGCTCAGTTCGCCCAGTTCACCTGATGCGCGCACATCTTCAAACAGGTAAGGAAGGGCACGGTGTTAACTGTATTATTTTAATTATTACAGTGTTTCTGCATAACGTTACATGGGGTCATGTGTCAAAATGGCAGCGAATGTGTTTAAATTAGTTAGTGAACAGTTTGCCGCTCTTTCTGCTTCTACTGTAAACAGACATGTTGCAGTTTGAAATTAATAAAACAGTTTTCAATCATGTTGTGACATGGGTCTTCAGCTTTTAGACATGGCTGATGACAGCACTACAAATCAACAGACTGAATTAGTGTTTGCTAATGTTTTTAGCTAAAGTGGCATGGTAAGCCTAAGCCTATGGGACCCCCCAGGGGTCAATAATGTGGACTAATCAGTGCGCATGGACTCCTAAACCGGATTTATTCCCAAATTGTGGGCAACAGGACAAACCGTTTATTGGCTATAAATCGTGCCTGTAGAAATGGCATGTATATAATCCATGCTGCATCTATAATGTTAACGTTATATGTAACTTTGGTGTGGTGTCCCTGTTATCGCTCTAACATTACATATTACACGTGGGTGCTGACACCAGATCAGTATTTCGGATCATACGGCCTACATTCACTATACCAGCCGATCTGAGACCTGCTAGAATAACAGGCACGTTGGTATAATTCAGGCAGGCATTACTAGTTGCTTGCAGAGGCATGATACAGTAGGGTTGGATTAGGCTTCAATTCCCGGGGATATTTGATTTCTAATGGCATCACATATAGTGCATTTTACCTAAAGGAAAATTGAGCACGATTTAGATTAGAGTCTTTGTCTCCAGCAGACAAACAAAACAATATTAAGGTATCAAGCCTGACTTTATTCTGCCGTTCCCATTGTGTCATTCCCATTGTTTCACAATATTTATTGGGTAACAGTACTGTCACACAACCCCATCTGTCCTCAAGAATATGGAAGTTCCATTAATTAGAGAAGGAAAGGACTAGTAGTAAGCCGATGCTTCCAAAGTATTACATAGTAATTATTCAACGAGTGCACAATTCCTAAATTGATGTTGGATGCTAATAATTACACATTTTTACCAAAAATGTACACATTAATATAATGCGTGTTGTGTAAAGTGCTACCCATACTTACTTTGTTATCACACACTTACTTTACCTTGCAGTTCAATATCATTAACATCAACTGGATTACTTAAGTTAATATGCAGTTCGTCTGATGTGTTCTATGTCACCCATCCCTAGGTCCAACACAATTTATCCATGGTGGACAATAAAGACAAATTTATGTCGTTTTTTTTATCTTTATAGTGAAAATGGAAAGGCATTGGATATGCTCACATCAGGTCCTCCCACAGAATTAAATATTTTGTTACGTGGCATGTCGATAATTATAATTTATTTTTGTAGTGAAAATGCCAGGTGGATCAACTCTTCAACAGTGCACCCATTGCCTAGAAAAGATAAATTGTGCCAATAGAAGATGCAACAAGGTAAATAAGGTACAATAGGCTATTGAACTGTCTAACTGCTAACCCCCATTTCCATGCATTAAAGCCAGAGTCATTAAGTCCAAATTAAAATAAACTTTATTGGCATTAAATATCTCAGTATTTGTTGCCCATGCAATAGAGTGACAATAAAACAGGAGTTTGCAATGGAGACATTAAGTTCATCAGACAAAAGACAGAAAGAGTTTTGTTTTTTTACACTACAAATTTGCATCACAGTAGGTATTTTTCAAAATGTTACATTTCCCACCTGATGTAAAGGTACCTGTTGTTATTGAATTTTTGACTATTGGTTCCTTTATATAACATCCTCTTACAAGGCTACATATATGACATTGAATCTGTCTATTACAGACAATACTTTGTATTGCGGTGAATCTCAACTGTGGTCACTCAGTTCTTTTATCCATATTTTAAGAAAATGGCAACATCTCCATTAGCGCATACAATAATGACAAGTTAAAGGGATAGTTCACCCAAAAATAAAAATTGTCATAATTTACTCACCGTCAAAGTTGTTCCAAACCTGTATGAGTTTCTTTCTTCTGCTGAACACAAAAGAAGATATTTTAAAGAATGCTGGTAATCAAACAGTTGAAGCACCCATTGACTTCCATAGTAGGAAAAAAAAATACAATGGAAGTCAATGGGTGCTTCAACTGTCTGAATTTTTGGGTGAACTAACCCTTTAAGTTATAATGTCTGTGGCCAGATAATGGACATTCATATTTTCCATTAAAATATGGATACATTTCTAACTAGGTTTTAGCATTATGCCTTTAATATTATTAAAATGTGCCGGTGCATTGACTCTGATATTGGCATATTTAGTCTGTCTGTTCAATGAATTGCATAAACTTGGTATCCAAGTTATTATTTAGGCCCTTGTAAATAGAGGGCTAGAAAATCAGCAGTGCTTGATCAACTGGACCACAGTTTAGATTATTATTATTTTTTTAATTCCCGTGAGTCATACCGCTCTCTCTTGTCTCTCTCCCTTACTCAGTGTGGGAAGCTGCTGGACATGAAGTCCAGGCAAACGGCCCGTATGAAAGTGTTCCGGTCCAGAGCCAAGGAATGGGCACAAAAAGTCAAAAAGTCCCGCAATCAGGCAAAGATTTTTGACAACAGTGCCCTGCTGGTAATAAACATTTTGTCTTTCTCTTTTGGTCAGGCATTTCAGGTTCCTGTCAACATTACAGAAATATAGAATTGTATTTACATTGTGCAAGGAAGCAGCAACTATGGAAATGTCATGCAATTATGTGTCAAGATGTCATCAACCCAACTGCATTTGCAATATTTCAGATAATAATGAGCTAGTCCATATATAAATATTAAAACAATACACAGAATTTAGCCCTACCTACAACTTGTATTCATTCAGCCCCAGTATCCAAGGCCACTTTACACTGTACTAGTTTTTACACTTTTGGTTCACTGCACTGTAAAAAAACCCAGTGAAATGCATGGCAGCACAGAGTGCCAAACGTTGATCATTAATGAAAATATTTGTTAAAGATCGTTAAAAAAGAAATGGTCAATGACTGGCAGAAGCGTTTGCCAAACAAAAACTGTTAAATTATATTAAAAATATCCTAATTCATAAGTGTTTTACAAAAAACAGTTATTTTACAGGTAGTTCCAAGATGATTATTGTGAAACATTCTCTATAAAATGTAAATCTCTTGCAGTTAACAATTAGCTAGCAACAGCACACATGAATGAGCTGATATAACTCGGATATCATTCCATCAGCAACTACAGGACAAATCACTTATTTCTTGTAAAATTCTGATTTTTTTTTTTACAGTGTGGTCATGTAGTAGAGTAGGTTAAGTCACTTGCTGATGCAGGGGCAGTACAGAATCTTTTAGAGAGAAAGTTTGATTTCTTACAGGAAAAGATACATTTGCATATGCCTCTGTTACTCCAGAAAGGACATTCACCCTTATAAAAACCCATACTAACTTTTTTAAAGACAGCTTGTATGTGTATTATAATAATAATAATAACGTCTTTCTTGCCTTTGTAACCCTGTCTTAGAAATCTCTGTGTGTTTGCTTATTGTTTTTCTATGTTAAGGTGGAGAAACTGAAGGCCCTTGGGTACTTTCCCCTCCTGCTGTGTGGAAAGTACAGACCACAAAACAAAAAGTGAATGGCCCAGCTCCAGTGCCCCTTTGAGCTGCCAGTTGTAGCGCATGCTGTCCTGGAGAAGATATTGTGCCTATTTGAAGGTTTGTTAGAAGGTAGGTCACATCACAACATCAGTACATTCATGACTCTCTATTAAGATTGATCCTGTATTGTGTACCTATGCAGTTGGATCGGTTTTAAATGTCAGTACAGAGAATTTTTCACACAATCTAGATTGCTGGTGGTGGGTCATTTTTTTGTTCTTATCTTTTGTCTTAAACTTTTTATATTTCTTTGGTTACTCACATTTTGAACCACATACTGCATCTTAAATGTCTTGTTTTATTTTTTTTATCACGGCATGTGATCTTGAAAGAGAGGAGGTGGGGCAGCAAGAGAGGACAGGAGAAGAAGATGAGGCAGAAAGAGAAATAGATGATCAAGACCAGAGAGGACATGGGGGGCAACGTGAAATAGGAGAGACTGAGAGGAGGTACATGCAGGAGATGGAGATCGAGGCACAGGAAGACAGAGTAGAGAGACGAGAGATGGAGGGACAGGAAGACTTCGAAGAGCTGGGACTGATGGAGACAGACAAGCAGAGAGAACAGGCAGAGGAAATGGGGAAAAAAGAGATTGAGGCGAAGAAGAAAGTAGTAGCAGCAAACAGGTAAGTGTCAATACAGAATAGAATAGGCAGAGCATTAAGGGCAATCTCGACTATGTAGAATATGAGATACAGAATGGTAAAGAATGTGTACATGTACAAAAAGAAGTAGCACACCACACTAGACTCAGAAGTCAGATGGTATTTCACAAGTTCCTAATTTTCAAATTTTTCTTATAACGTGGAGTTATTTGTATGGCAGCAGTTTGGCATCTGGTGTGCCATAATGCAATGTGGCAGTGCCCAATGGTGAAGTCATCAGAGAAAGTGTCAACAGATTGTCCTGCATTGCGGTGTACTCGCAAGTATTCACCTGGTCTGTAAGGCAGACACCACACACCTCTATTGCAATTTACACGTTTTTTGTTTCTCTATACAGGAAGTCAGCTGTCAAAATTTCAGCGAAAAGGAAAAGGAAAAGAAGCCAAAACGATGATGATGGTAGGAAAAATGCTATGAAGTATTTTTAATTCAAAATTAATTAAATAATAAGTCCTAAACTCTTAACTAATCCTAATCTAATATCTTTTTGCCCCACAATATAATATCTTCTTGTGTTGGGTTTAGGTGTTGTGTTGGGTTTAGGTGTTGGGTTAGGTTTAGGGGTTGTGTTGGGTTTTGGTGTTGTGTTGGGTTTAGGGGATATATTGGGTTTAGGGGATGTGTTGGGTTAATGGGTTGTGTTGGGTTTAGGGGTGTTGTTGGGATTAGGGGATGTGTTGGGTTTAGGGGTTGTGAAAGGTTTAGGGTTTCTGTTAGGTTTAGGGGTTGTGTTGGGTTTAGGGGTTGTGTTAGTTTTAGGGGTTGTGTTGGATTTAGGGGTTGTGTTGGGTTTAGGTGTTGTGTTGGGTTGGGTTTAGGGGTTGTGTTGGGTTTAGGGGTTGTGTTGGGTTTAGGTGCTGTGTTAGGTTTAGGGGGTGTTTTGGGTTTAGGGGTTGTGTTGGGATTAGGGGTGTTGTTGGGATTAGGGGATGTGTTGGGTTTAGGGGTTGTGAAAGATTTAGGGTTTCTGTTAGGTTTAGGGGTTGTGTTGGGTTTAGGGGTTGTGTTAGTTTTAGGGGTTGTGTTGGGTTTAGGGGTTGTGTTAGTTTTAGGGGTTGTGTTGGGTTTAGGGGTTGTGTTGGGTTTAGGTGTTGTGTTGGGTTGGGTTTAGGGGTTGTGTTGGGTTTAGGGGTTGTGTTGGGTTTAGGTGCTGTGTTAGGTTTAGGGGGTGTTTTGGGTTTAGGGGTTGTGTTGGGATTAGGGGTTGGGTTAGGTTTAGGGGTTGTGTTGGGTTTAGGTGTTGTGTTAGGTTTAGGGGGTGTGTTGGCTTTAGGGGTTGTGTTAGGTTTAGGGCCTGTGTTGGGTTTAGGTATTGTGTTAGGTTTAGGGGTTGTGTTAGGTTTAAAGGTTGTGTTAGGTTTAGGGGTGTGTTGGGTTTAGGGGTTGTGTTAGGTTTAGGTGTTGTGTTAGGTTAAGGGGTTGTGTTGTGTTTAGGTAATGTGTTAGGTTTAGGGGTTGTGTTGGGTTTAGGTAATGTGTTAGGTTTAGGGGTTGTGGTAGGTTTAGGGGTTGTTTTGGGTTTAGGAGTTGTTTTAGGTTTAGGGGTTGTTTTGGGTTTAGGGGTTGTGTTGGGTTTAGGTGTTGTGTTAGGTGTTGTGTTAGGTTTAGGGGTTGTGTTGGGTTTAGGTGTTGTGTTGGGTTTAGGTGTTGGGTTAGGTTTAGGGGTTGTGTTAGGTTGAGGGTGTATGATGGATTTAGGGGGTGTGTTGTGTTTAGGGGGTGTGTAGGGTTTAGGGGGTGTGTTAGGTTTAGGGGGTGTGTTGGGTGTAGGGGTTGTGTTGGGTTTACGTGTTGTGTTAGGTTTAGGGGGAGTGCTGGGTATAGGGGTTGTGTTGTGTTGGGTTTAGTGGTTGTGATAGGTTAAGGGGTTGTGTTAGGTATAGGGGTTGTGTTGGGTTTAGGGTTTGTGTTGGGGTTAGGGGATGTGTTGGGTTCAAGGGTTGTGTTATGTTTAGGGCTTGTGGTAGGTTTTGGGGATGTGTTGGGTTTAGGGGTTCTGTTAGGTTTAGGGGTTGTTTTAGTTTTAGGGGTTGTGTTGGGTTAAGGGGTTGTGTTGGGTATAGGTATTGTGTTGGGTTTAGGGGTTGTGTTGGGTTTAGGGGTTGTGTTTAGATTAGGGGTTGTGTTGGGTTTAGGGGTTGTGTTGGATTCAGGGGTTGTGTTGGGTTTGGTGGTTGTGTTGCGTTTAGGGGTTGTGTTGGGTTTAGGGGTAGTTGTAGGTTTAGGGGTGTGTTGGGTTTAGGGGATGTGTTGGCTTTAGGGGTTGTGTTAGGTTTAGGGCCTGTGTTGGGTTTAGGTATTGTGTTAGGTTTAGGGGTTGTGTTAGGTTTAAAGGTTGTGTTAGGTTTAGGGGTGTGTTGGGTTTAGGGGTTGTGTTGGGTTTAGGTGTTGTGTTAGGTGTTGTGTTAGGTTTAGGGGTTGTGTTGGGTTTAGGTGTTGTGTTGGGTTTAGGTGTTGGGTTAGGTTTAGGGGTTGTGTTAGGTTGAGGGTGTATGATGGATTTAGGGGGTGTGTTGTGTTTAGGGGGTGTGTAGGGTTTAGGGGGTGTGTTAGGTTTAGGGGGTGTGTTGGGTGTAGGGGTTGTGTTGGGTTTACGTGTTGTGTTAGGTTTAGGGGGAGTGCTGGGTATAGGGGTTGTGTTGTGTTGGGTTTAGTGGTTGTGATAGGTTAAGGGGTTGTGTTAGGTATAGGGGTTGTGTTGGGTTTAGGGGTTGTGTTGGGGTTAGGGGATGTGTTGGGTTCAAGGGTTGTGTTATGTTTAGGGGTTGTGTTGGATTCAGGGGTTGTGTTGGGTTTGGTGGTTGTGTTGCGTTTAGGGGTTGTGTTGGGTTTAGGGGTTGTGTTGGGTTTAGGGGTAGTTGTAGGTTTAGGGGTGTGTTGGGTTTAGGGGATGTGTTGGCTTTAGGGGTTGTGTTAGGTTTAGGGCCTGTGTTGGGTTTAGGTATTGTGTTAGGTTTAGGGGTTGTGTTAGGTTTAAAGGTTGTGTTAGGTTTAGGGGTGTGTTGGGTTTAGGGGTTGTGTTAGGTTTAGGTGTTGTGTTAGGTTAAGGGGTTGTGTTAGGTTTAGGGGTTGTGTTGGGTTTAGGTAATGTGTTAGGTTTAGGGGTTGTGGTAGGTTTAGGGGTTGTTTTGGGTTTAGGAGTTGTTTTAGGTTTAGGGGTTGTTTAGGGGTTGTGTTGGGTTTAGGTGTTGTGTTAGGTGTTGTGTTAGGTTTAGGGGTTGTGTTGGGTTTAGGTGTTGGGTTAGGTTTAGGGGTTGTGTTAGGTTGAGGGTGTATGATGGATTTAGGGGGTGTGTTGTGTTTAGGGGGTGTGTAGGGTTTAGGGGTGTGTTAGGTTTAGGGGGTGTGTTGGGTGTAGGGGTTGTGTTGGGTTTACGTGTTGTGTTAGGTTTAGGGGGAGTGCTGGGTATAGGGGTTGTGTTGTGTTGGGTTTAGTGGTTGTGATAGGTTTAGGGGTTGTGTTAGGTATAGGGGTTGTGTTGGGTTTAGGGGTTGTGTTGGGGTTAGGGGATGTGTTGGGTTCAATGGTTGTGTTATGTTTAGGGCTTGTGGTAGGTTTTGGGGTTCTGTTAGGTTTAGGGGTTGTTTTAGTTTTAGGGGTTGTGTTGGGTTAAGGGGTTGTGTTGGGTATAGGTATTGTGTTGGGTTTAGGGGTTGTGTTGGGTTTAGGGGTTGTGTTTAGATTAGGGGTTGTGTTGGGTTTAGGGGTTGTGTTGGATTCAGGGGTTGTGTTGGGTTTGGTGGTTGTGTTGCGTTTAGGGGTTGTGTTGGGTTTAGGGGTTGTGTTGGGTTTAGGGGTAGTTTTAGGTTTAGGGGTGTGTTGGGTTTAGGGGATGTGTTGGGTTTAGAGTTTGTGTTAGAATTAGGGGTTGTGTTGGGTGTAGGGGATGTGTTGGATTTAGGGGTTGTGTATTGTTTAGTGGTTGAGTTGGGTTTAGGTGTTGTGTTAGATTTAGGGGTTTTGGTAGGTTTAGGGGTTGTGTTGGGTTTTGGTGTTGTGTTAGGTTTAGGGGGTGTGTTGGGTTTAGGGGATGTGTTGTGTTTAGAGTTTGTATTGGGTTTCGGGGTTTTATTGGGTGTAGGGGATGTGTTGGGTTTAGGGGTTGTGTTGGGTTTAGGGGATTTGTTGGGTTTAGGGGTTGTGTTGGGTTTAGGGGATGTGTTGGGTTTAGGGGATGTGTTGGGTTTAGAGTTTGTGTTGGGTTTAGGGGATGTGTTGGGTTTAGGGGTTGTGTTAGATTTAGGGTGTGTGTTGGGTTTAGGGGTTGTGTTAGGTTTAGGGGTTGTGTTCGGATTTGGGGTTGTGTTGGGTTTAGGGCTGAGTTGGGTTTAGGGGTTGTGTTGGGTTTTGGTGTTATGTTAGGTTTAGGGGGTGTGTTGGGTTTAGGGGATGTGTTGGGTTTAGAGTTTGTGTTGGGTTTAGGGGTTGTATTGGGTTTAGGGAATATGTTGGGTTTAGGGGTTGAGTTGGGTTTAGGGGATGTGTTGGGTTTAGGGGTTGTGTATGGATTAGGGGTTGTGTTGGGTTTAGGTGTTGTGTTAGGTTTAGGGGTTGTGGTAGGTTTAGGGGTTGTTTTGGGTTTAGGTGTTGTTTTAGGTTAAGGGTTGTGTTAGGTTTAGTTGTTGTGTTAGGTTTAGGGATTGTGTTGGGTTTAGGGGTTGTGTTGGGTTTAGGTGTTGTGTTAGGTTTAGGGTTGTGTTGGGTTTAGGGGTTGTGTTAAGTTTAGGGGTTGTGTTGGGTTTAGGTGTTGTGTTGGGTTTAGGGGTTGTGTTGGGTTTAGGTGTTGGGTTAGGTTTAGGGGTTGTGTTAGTTTTAGGGGTTGTGTTAGGTTGAGGGTGTGTGATGGATTTAGGGGGTGTGTTGGGTTTAGGGGGTGTGTAGGGTTTAAGGGGTGTGTTAGGTTTAGGGGGTGTGTTGGGTGTAGGGTTTGTGTTGTGTTTATGGGAAATGTTGGGTTTAGGAGTTGTGTTGGGTTTAGGTGTTGTGATAGGTTTAGGTGTTGTGTTAGGTGTTGTGTTAGGTTTAGGGGGTGTGTTGGGTTTAGGGGATGTGTTGGGTTTAGAGTTTTTGTTTTGTTTAGGGGATATGTTGGGTTTAGGTGTTGTGTTAGGTTTAGGGGTTGTTTTGGGTTTAGGTGTTGTTTTAGGTTTAGGGTTTTGTTAGGTTTAGTTGTTGTGTTAGGTTTAGGGGTTGTTTTGGGTTTACGGGTTGTGTTGGGTTTAGGTGTTGTGTTAGGTGTTGTGTTAGGTATTGGGGTTGTGTTGGGTTTAGGGTTGTGTTAGGATTATGGGTTGTGTTGGGTTTAGGGGTTGTGTTGGGTTTTGGGTTGGGTTAGGATTATGGGTTGTGTTGGGTTTAGGGGTTGTGTTGGGTTTAGGGGTTGTGTTAGATTTAGGGGGTGTGTTGGGTTTAGGGGTTGTGTTAGGTTTAGGGGTTGTGTTTGGATTTGGTGTTGTGTTGGGTTTAAGGTTGGGTTGGGTTTAGGGGTTGTGTTGGGTTTTGGTGTTGTGTTAGGTTTAGAGGGTGTGTTGGGTTTAGGGGATGTGTTGGGTTTAGAGTTTGTGTTGGGTTTAGGGGTTGTGTTGGGATTAGGGAATATGTTGGGTTTAGGGGTTGTGTTGGGTTTAGGGGATGTGTTGGGTTTAGGGGTTGTGTTTGGTTTAGGGGTTGTGTTGGGTTTAGGTGTTGTGTTAGGTTTAGGGGTTTTGGTAGGTTTAGGGGTTGTTTTGGGTTTAGGTGTTGTTTTAGGTTTAGGGGTTGTGTTAGGTATAGGTGTTGTGTTTGGTTTAGGGGTTGTGTAGGGTTTAGGTGTTGTGTTAGGTGTTGTGTTATGTTTAGTGGTTGTGTTGGATTTTGGGTTGTGTTAGGTTTAGGGTTTGTGTGGGTTTAGGGGATGTGTTGAGTTTAGGGGTTGTGTTGGGTTTAGGTGTTGTGTTAGGTTTAGGGGTTGTGTTGGGCTTAGGTGTTGTGTTAGGTTTAGGGGTTGTATTGGGTTTAGGTGTTGTGTTAGGTTTTGGGGTTGTGTTGGGTTTAGGGGTTGTGTTGGGTTTAGGGTTGTTTTATGATTATGGGTTGTGTTGGGTTTAGGGGTTGTGTTGGGTTTAGGGCTTGTGTTAGGTTTAGGGGTTGTTTTGTTTTTACATTTTGTGATAGGTTTAGGGGGTGTTTTGGGTTTAGGGGCTTTGTTAGGGTTAGGGGTTGTGTTAGGTTTAGGGGTTGTGTTGGGTTTAGGGTTGTGTTAGGATTAGGGGTTGTGTTGGGTTTTGGGGTTGTGCTGGGTTTAGGGCTTGTGTTAGGTTTAGGGGATGTGTTGGGTTTAGGGGATGTGTTAGGATTAGGGGTTGTGTTGGGTTTTGGGGTTGTGCTGGGTTTAGGGCTTGTGTTAGGTTTAGGGGATGTGTTGGATATACAGGTTTTGTTTGGTTTAGGTGTTGTATTATGTTTCGGGGTAGTGTTGGGTTTAGATGTTGTGTTAGGTTTAGGGGTTGTATTGGGTTTAGGTGTTGTGTTAGCTTAAGTGGTTGTGTTGGGTTTAGAAGTTTTGTTAGGTTTAGTGGTTGTGTTAGGTTTAGGGGTTGTGTTAGGTTTAGGGGATGTGTTAGGTTTAGGGGTTGTTTTGTTTAGGTGTTGTGTTAGGTTTAGGGGGTGTGTTGGGTTTAGGTGTTGTGTTTGGTTTTGGGGGTTTTGGTAGGTTTAGGGGTTGTTTTGGGTTTAGGTGTTGTTTTAGGTTTAGGTGTTGTGTTAGGTATAGGTGTTGTGTTTGGTTTAGGGGTTGTGTAGGGTTTAGGTGTTGTGTTAGGTGTTGTGTTAGGTTTAGTGGTTGTGTTGGATTTTGGGTTGTGTTGGGTTTAGGGGTTGTGTTAGGTTTAGGGGTTGTGTGGGTTTAGGGGATGTGTTGAGTTTAGGGGTTGTGTTGGGTTTAGGTGTTGTGTTAGGTTTATGGGTTGTGTGGGTTTAGGGGATGTGTTGAGTTTAGGGGTTGTGTTGGGTTTAGGTGTTGTGTTAGGTTTAGGGGTTGTATTGGGTTTAGGTGTTGTGTTAGGTTTTGGGGTTGTGTTGGGTTTAGGGTTGTTTTATGATTATGTGTTGTGTTGGGTTTAGGGGTTGTGTTGGGTTTAGGGCTTGTGTTAGGTTTAGGGGTTGTTTTGTGTTTACATTTTGTGATAGGTTTAGGGGGTGTTTTGGGTTTAGGGGCTTTGTTAGGTTTAGGGGTTGTGTTAGGTGTAGGGGTTGTGTTGGGTTTAGGGTTGTGTTAGGATTAGGGGTTGTGTTGGGTTTTGGGGTTGTGCTGGGTTTAGGGCTTGTGTTAGGTTTAGGGGATGTGTTGGGTTTAGGGGATGTGTTGGATTTACAGGTTTTGTTTGGTTTAGGTGTTGTATTATGTTTAGGGGTAGTGTTGGGTTTAGGTGTTGTGTTAGGTTTAGGGGTTGTATTGGGTTTAGGTGTTGTGTTAGCTTAAGTGGTTGTGTTGGGTTTAGAAGTTTTGTGAGGTTTAGTGGTTGTGTTAGGTTTAGGGGTTGTGTTAGGTTTAGGGGATGTGTTAGGTTTAGGGGTTGTTTTGTTTAGGTGTTGCGTTAGGTTTAGGGGGTGTATTGGGTTTAGGGGCTGTGTTATTTTTAAGGGTTGTGTTAGGTTTTGGGGTTGTGTTGGGTTTAGGGTTGTGTTAGGATTATGGGTTGTGTTGGGTTTAGGGGATGTGTTGGGTTTAGTGGATGTGTTGGGTTTAGGGGATGTGTTGGCTTTAGAGTTTGTGTTGGGTTTAGGGGTTGTGTTAGATTTAGGGGGTGTGTTGGGTTTAGGGGTTGTGTTAGGTTTAGGGGTTGTGTTTGGATTTGGGGTTGTGTTGGGTTTAAGGTTGGGTTCGGTTTAGGGGTTGTGTTGGGTTTTGGTGTTGTGTTAGGTTTAGAGGGTGTGTTGGGTTTAGGGGATGTGTTGGGTTTAGAGTTTGTGTTGGGTTTAGGGGTTGTATTGGGTTTAGGGAATATGTTGGGTTTAGGGGTTGAGTTGGGTTTAGGGGATGTGTTGGGTTTAGGGGTTGTGTATGGATTAGGGGTTGTGTTGGGTTTAGGTGTTGTGTTAGGTTTAGGGGTTGTGGTAGGTTTAGGGGTTGTTTTGGGTTTAGGTGTTGTTTTAGGTTAAGGGTTGTGTTAGGTTTAGTTGTTGTGTTAGGTTTAGGGATTGTGTTGGGTTTAGGGGTTGTGTTGGGTTTAGGTGTTGTGTTAGGTTTAGGGTTGTGTTGGGTTTAGGGGTTGTGTTAAGTTTAGGGGTTGTGTTGGGTTTAGGTGTTGTGTTGGGTTTAGGGGTTGTGTTGGGTTTAGGTGTTGGGTTAGGTTTAGGGGTTGTGTTAGTTTTAGGGGTTGTGTTAGGTTGAGGGTGTGTGATGGATTTAGGGGGTGTGTTGGGTTTAGGGGGTGTGTAGGGTTTAAGGGGTGTGTTAGGTTTAGGGGGTGTGTTGGGTGTAGGGTTTGTGTTGTGTTTATGGGAAATGTTGGGTTTAGGAGTTGTGTTGGGTTTAGGTGTTGTGATAGGTTTAGGTGTTGTGTTAGGTGTTGTGTTAGGTTTAGGGGGTGTGTTGGGTTTAGGGGATGTGTTGGGTTTAGAGTTTTTGTTTTGTTTAGGGGATATGTTGGGTTTAGGTGTTGTGTTAGGTTTAGGGGTTGTTTTGGGTTTAGGTGTTGTTTTAGGTTTAGGGTTTTGTTAGGTTTAGTTGTTGTGTTAGGTTTAGGGGTTGTTTTGGGTTTACGGGTTGTGTTGGGTTTAGGTGTTGTGTTAGGTGTTGTGTTAGGTATTGGGGTTGTGTTGGGTTTAGGGTTGTGTTAGGATTATGGGTTGTGTTGGGTTTAGGGGTTGTGTTGGGTTTTGGGTTGGGTTAGGATTATGGGTTGTGTTGGGTTTAGGGGTTGTGTTGGGTTTAGGGGTTGTGTTAGATTTAGGGGGTGTGTTGGGTTTAGGGGTTGTGTTAGGTTTAGGGGTTGTGTTTGGATTTGGTGTTGTGTTGGGTTTAAGGTTGGGTTGGGTTTAGGGGTTGTGTTGGGTTTTGGTGTTGTGTTAGGTTTAGAGGGTGTGTTGGGTTTAGGGGATGTGTTGGGTTTAGAGTTTGTGTTGGGTTTAGGGGTTGTGTTGGGATTAGGGAATATGTTGGGTTTAGGGGTTGTGTTGGGTTTAGGGGATGTGTTGGGTTTAGGGGTTGTGTTTGGTTTAGGGGTTGTGTTGGGTTTAGGTGTTGTGTTAGGTTTAGGGGTTTTGGTAGGTTTAGGGGTTGTTTTGGGTTTAGGTGTTGTTTTAGGTTTAGGGGTTGTGTTAGGTATAGGTGTTGTGTTTGGTTTAGGGGTTGTGTAGGGTTTAGGTGTTGTGTTAGGTGTTGTGTTATGTTTAGTGGTTGTGTTGGATTTTGGGTTGTGTTAGGTTTAGGGTTTGTGTGGGTTTAGGGGATGTGTTGAGTTTAGGGGTTGTGTTGGGTTTAGGTGTTGTGTTAGGTTTAGGGGTTGTGTTGGGCTTAGGTGTTGTGTTAGGTTTAGGGGTTGTATTGGGTTTAGGTGTTGTGTTAGGTTTTGGGGTTGTGTTGGGTTTAGGGGTTGTGTTGGGTTTAGGGTTGTTTTATGATTATGGGTTGTGTTGGGTTTAGGGGTTGTGTTGGGTTTAGGGCTTGTGTTAGGTTTAGGGGTTGTTTTGTTTTTACATTTTGTGATAGGTTTAGGGGGTGTTTTGGGTTTAGGGGCTTTGTTAGGGTTAGGGGTTGTGTTAGGTTTAGGGGTTGTGTTGGGTTTAGGGTTGTGTTAGGATTAGGGGTTGTGTTGGGTTTTGGGGTTGTGCTGGGTTTAGGGCTTGTGTTAGGTTTAGGGGATGTGTTGGGTTTAGGGGATGTGTTAGGATTAGGGGTTGTGTTGGGTTTTGGGGTTGTGCTGGGTTTAGGGCTTGTGTTAGGTTTAGGGGATGTGTTGGATTTACAGGTTTTGTTTGGTTTAGGTGTTGTATTATGTTTCGGGGTAGTGTTGGGTTTAGATGTTGTGTTAGGTTTAGGGGTTGTATTGGGTTTAGGTGTTGTGTTAGCTTAAGTGGTTGTGTTGGGTTTAGAAGTTTTGTTAGGTTTAGTGGTTGTGTTAGGTTTAGGGGTTGTGTTAGGTTTAGGGGATGTGTTAGGTTTAGGGGTTGTTTTGTTTAGGTGTTGTGTTAGGTTTAGGGGGTGTGTTGGGTTTAGGTGTTGTGTTTGGTTTTGGGGGTTTTGGTAGGTTTAGGGGTTGTTTTGGGTTTAGGTGTTGTTTTAGGTTTAGGTGTTGTGTTAGGTATAGGTGTTGTGTTTGGTTTAGGGGTTGTGTAGGGTTTAGGTGTTGTGTTAGGTGTTGTGTTAGGTTTAGTGGTTGTGTTGGATTTTGGGTTGTGTTGGGTTTAGGGGTTGTGTTAGGTTTAGGGGTTGTGTGGGTTTAGGGGATGTGTTGAGTTTAGGGGTTGTGTTGGGTTTAGGTGTTGTGTTAGGTTTATGGGTTGTGTGGGTTTAGGGGATGTGTTGAGTTTAGGGGTTGTGTTGGGTTTAGGTGTTGTGTTAGGTTTAGGGGTTGTATTGGGTTTAGGTGTTGTGTTAGGTTTTGGGGTTGTGTTGGGTTTAGGGTTGTTTTATGATTATGTGTTGTGTTGGGTTTAGGGGTTGTGTTGGGTTTAGGGCTTGTGTTAGGTTTAGGGGTTGTTTTGTGTTTACATTTTGTGATAGGTTTAGGGGGTGTTTTGGGTTTAGGGGCTTTGTTAGGTTTAGGGGTTGTGTTAGGTGTAGGGGTTGTGTTGGGTTTAGGGTTGTGTTAGGATTAGGGGTTGTGTTGGGTTTTGGGGTTGTGCTGGGTTTAGGGCTTGTGTTAGGTTTAGGGGATGTGTTGGGTTTAGGGGATGTGTTGGATTTACAGGTTTTGTTTGGTTTAGGTGTTGTATTATGTTTAGGGGTAGTGTTGGGTTTAGGTGTTGTGTTAGGTTTAGGGGTTGTATTGGGTTTAGGTGTTGTGTTAGCTTAAGTGGTTGTGTTGGGTTTAGAAGTTTTGTGAGGTTTAGTGGTTGTGTTAGGTTTAGGGGTTGTGTTAGGTTTAGGGGATGTGTTAGGTTTAGGGGTTGTTTTGTTTAGGTGTTGCGTTAGGTTTAGGGGGTGTATTGGGTTTAGGGGCTGTGTTATTTTTAAGGGTTGTGTTAGGTTTTGGGGTTGTGTTGGGTTTAGGGTTGTGTTAGGATTATGGGTTGTGTTGGGTTTAGGGGATGTGTTGGGTTTAGTGGATGTGTTGGGTTTAGGGGATGTGTTGGCTTTAGAGTTTGTGTTGGGTTTAGGGGTTGTGTTAGATTTAGGGGGTGTGTTGGGTTTAGGGGTTGTGTTAGGTTTAGGGGTTGTGTTTGGATTTGGGGTTGTGTTGGGTTTAAGGTTGGGTTCGGTTTAGGGGTTGTGTTGGGTTTTGGTGTTGTGTTAGGTTTAGAGGGTGTGTTGGGTTTAGGGGATGTGTTGGGTTTAGAGTTTGTGTTGGTTTTAGGGGTTGTGTTGGGTTTAGGGAATATGTTGGGTTTAGGGGTTGTGTTGGGTTTAGGGGATGTGTTGGGTTTAGGTGTTGTGTTTGTTTTAGGGGTTGTGTTGGGTTTAGGTGTTGTGTTAGGTTTAGGGGTTTTGGTAGGTTTAGGGGTTGTTTTGGGTTTAGGTGTTGTTTTAGGTTTAGGGGTTGTGTTAGGTATAGGTGTTGTGTTTGGTTTAGGGGTTGTGTAGGGTTTAGGTGTTGTGTTAGGTGTTGTGTTAGGTTTAGGGGTTATGTTGGATTTTGGGTTATGTTGGGTTTAGGGGTTGTGTTAGGTATAGGGGTTGTGTGGGTTTAGGTGATGTGTTGAGTTTAGGGGTTGTGTTGGGTTTAGGGGATGTGTTGGGTTTAGGGTATATGTTGGGTTTAGGGGATGTGTTGGGTTTAGAGTTTTTTTTATGTTTAGGGGATGTGTTGTATTTAGAGTTTGTGTTGGGTTTAGGGGGTGTGTTAAGTTTAGTGGTTGAGGTAGGGATGGGGGTTGTTTTGGGTTTAGGTGTTGTTTTTAGGTTTAGGGTTGTGTTAGGTTTAGGGGTTGTGCTGGTTCAGGGGTTATGTTAGGTTTGGGGGTTTGTGTTGGGTTTAGGTGTTGTGTTAGGTTTAGGGGTTGTGTTAGGTTTAGGTGTTGTGTTGGGTTTAGTGTTGTGTTGGGATTAGGTGTTGTGTTAGGTTTAGGTTTTGTGTTAGGTTTAGGGGTTGCGTTGGCTTTAGGGGATGTGTTGGGTTTAGGGATTGTGTTGGGTTTAGGTTTTGGGTTAGGTTTATGGTTTGTGTTGAGTTTAGGTGTTGTGTTAGCTTTAGGGTGGGTGTGGTTTAGGGGTTAAGTTAGGTTTATGGGTTGTGTTAGGTTTAGGGGGTGTGTTGGTTTAGGGGGTTTATTAAGTTTAGGTGTGTGTTTAGTTTTGGGGTTGTGTTGGTTTATGGGATGTGTTGTTTTTATGGATTGTGTTGTGTTGGGTTTAGATGTTGTGTTAGGATTAGGTGATGTGTTAAGTTTAGGGGTTGTGTTAGGTTTAGGGGTTTTGTTGGGTTTAGGGGGTGTATTGTGTTTAGGGGTTGTGTTACATTTAGGGGTTGTGTTGGGTTTAGGGTTGTGTTAGGATTAGGGGTTGTGTTGGGTTTAGGGGTTGTGTTGGGTTTAGGGCTTGTGTTAGGTTTAGGGGATGTATTGGGTTTAGGTGGTGTGTTGGGTTTAGGGGTTGTTTTAGGTTTAGGGGTTGGTTTGTGTTTAGGTGTTGTGTTAGGTTTAGTGTTTGTGTTGGGTTTAGGTGTAATGTTAGGTTTAGGGGTGTATTAGGTTTAGGGTGTGTGTTAGGTTTAGGTGTGTTTTAATATTAGGGGTTGTGTTAGATTTAGTGGTTTTGTTAGGTTTAGGGGTTGTGTTAGGTTTAGGTGTTGTATTAGGTTAAGGCGTTTTGATGTGTTTAGGGGTTGTGCTGGGTTTAGGTGTTGTTTTGGGTTTAGGGGTTGTGATAGGTTTAAGTGTTGTGTTCTGTTTTGGGGTTGTGTTGGGTTTAGGGTTGTGTTAGGATTTGGGGTTGTGTTGGGTTTAGGTTTTGTGTTGGGTTTAGGCTTGTGTTAGGTTTAGAGGATGTATTCGGTTTAGGTGTTTTGTGTTGTGTTTATGGGTTGTTTTAGGTTTAGGGGTTGTGTTAGCTTAAGTGGTTGTGTTGGGTTTAGAAGTTTTGTTAGGTTTAGTGGTTGTGTTAGGTTTAGGGGTTGTGTTAGGTTTAGGGGATGTGTTAGGTTTAGGGGTTGTTTTGTTTAGGTGTTGTGTTAGGTTTAGGGGGTGTGTTGGGTTTAGGTGTTGTGTTAGGTTTTGGGGGTTTTGGTAGGTTTAGGGGTTGTTTTGGGTTTAGGTGTTGTTTTAGGTTTAGGTGTTGTGTTAGTAATAGGTGTTGTGTTTGGTTTAGGGGTTGTGTAGGGTTTAGGTGTTGTGTTAGGTGTTGTGTTAGGTTTAGTGGTTGTGTTGGATTTTGGGTTGTGTTGGGTTTAGGGGTTGTGTTAGGTTTAGGGGTTGTGTGGGTTTAGGGGATGTGTTGAGTTTAGGGGTTGTGTTGGGTTTAGGTGTTGTGTTAGGTTTATGGGTTGTGTGGGTTTAGGGGATGTGTTGAGTTTAGGGGTTGTGTTGGGTTTAGGTGTTGTGTTAGGTTTAGGGGTTGTATTGGGTTTAGGTGTTGTGTTAGGTTTTGGGGTTGTGTTGGGTTTAGGGTTGTTTTATGATTATGTGTTGTGTTGGGTTTAGGGGTTGTGTTGGGTTTAGGGCTTGTGTTAGGTTTAGGGGTTGTTTTGTGTTTACATTTTGTGATAGGTTTAGGGGGTGTTTTGGGTTTAGGGGCTTTGTTAGGTTTAGGGGTTGTGTTAGGTGTAGGGGTTGTGTTGGGTTTAGGGTTGTGTTAGGATTAGGGGTTGTGTTGGGTTTTGGGGTTGTGCTGGGTTTAGGGCTTGTGTTAGGTTTAGGGGATGTGTTGGGTTTAGGGGATGTGTTGGATTTACAGGTTTTGTTTGGTTTAGGTGTTGTATTATGTTTAGGGGTAGTGTTGGGTTTAGGTGTTGTGTTAGGTTTAGGGGTTGTATTGGGTTTAGGTGTTGTGTTAGCTTAAGTGGTTGTGTTGGGTTTAGAAGTTTTGTGAGGTTTAGTGGTTGTGTTAGGTTTAGGGGTTGTGTTAGGTTTAGGGGATGTGTTAGGTTTAGGGGTTGTTTTGTTTAGGTGTTGCGTTAGGTTTAGGGGGTGTATTGGGTTTAGGGGCTGTGTTATTTTTAAGGGTTGTGTTAGGTTTTGGGGTTGTGTTGGGTTTAGGGTTGTGTTAGGATTATGGGTTGTGTTGGGTTTAGGGGTTGTGTTGGGTTTAGGGGATGTGTTGGGTTTAGTGGATGTGTTGGGTTTAGGGGATGTGTTGGCTTTAGAGTTTGTGTTGGGTTTAGGGGTTGTGTTAGATTTAGGGGGTGTGTTGGGTTTAGGGGTTGTGTTAAGTTTAGGGGTTGTGTTTGGATTTGGGGTTGTGTTGGGTTTAAGGTTGGGTTCGGTTTAGGGGTTGTGTTGGGTTTTGGTGTTGTGTTAGGTTTAGAGGGTGTGTTGGGTTTAGGGGATGTGTTGGGTTTAGAGTTTGTGTTGGTTTTAGGGGTTGTGTTGGGTTTAGGGAATATGTTGGGTTTAGGGGTTGTGTTGGGTTTAGGGGATGTGTTGGGTTTAGGTGTTGTGTTTTTTTAGGGGTTGTGTTGGGTTTAGGTGTTGTGTTAGGTTTAGGGGTTTTGGTAGGTTTAGGGGTTGTTTTGGGTTTAGGTGTTGTTTTAGGTTTAGGGGTTGTGTTAGGTATAGGTGTTGTGTTTGGTTTAGGGGTTGTGTAGGGTTTAGGTGTTGTGTTAGGTGTTGTGTTAGGTTTAGGGGTTATGTTGGATTTTGGGTTATGTTGGGTTTAGGGGTTGTGTTAGGTATAGGGGTTGTGTGGGTTTAGGTGATGTGTTGAGTTTAGGGGTTGTGTTGGGTTTAGGGGATGTGTTGGGTTTAGGGTATATTTTGGGTTTAGGGGATGTGTTGGGTTTAGAGTTTTTTTTATGTTTAGGGGATGTGTTGTATTTAGAGTTTGTGTTGGGTTTAGGGGTTGTGTTAAGTTTAGTGGTTGAGGTAGGGATGGGGGTTGTTTTGGGTTTAGGTGTTGTTTTTAGGTTTAGGGTTGTGTTAGGTTTAGGGGTTGTGCTGGTTCAGGGGTTATGTTAGGTTTGGGGGTTTGTGTTGGGTTTAGGTGTTGTGTTAGGTTTAGGGGTTGTGTTAGGTTTAGGTGTTGTGTTGGGTTTAGTGTTGTGTTGGGATTAGGTGTTGTGTTAGGTTTAGGTTTTGTGTTAGGTTTAGGGGTTGCGTTGGCTTTAGGGGATGTGTTGGGTTTAGGGATTGTGTTGGGTTTAGGTTTTGGGTTAGGTTTATGGTTTGTGTTGAGTTTAGGTGTTGTGTTAGCTTTAGGGTGGGTGTGGTTTAGGGGTTAAGTTAGGTTTATGGGTTGTGTTAGGTTTAGGGGTTTGTTGGTTTAGGGGGTTTATTAAGTTTAGGGGTGTGTTTAGTTTTGGGGTTGTGTTGGTTTATGGGATGTGTTGTTTTTATGGATTGTGTTGTGTTGGGTTTAGATGTTGTGTTAGGATTAGGTGATGTGTTAAGTTTAGGGGTTGTGTTAGGTTTAGGGGTTTTGTTGGGTTTAGGGGGTGTATTGTGTTTAGGGGTTGTGTTACATTTAGGGGTTGTGTTGGGTTTAGGGTTGTGTTAGGATTAGGGGTTGTGTTGGGTTTAGGGGTTGTGTTGGGTTTAGGGCTTGTGTTAGGTTTAGGGGATGTATTGGGTTTAGGTGGTGTGTTGGGTTTAGGGGTTGTTTTAGGTTTAGGGGTTGGTTTGTGTTTAGGTGTTGTGTTAGGTTTAGTGTTTGTGTTGGGTTTAGGTGTAATGTTAGGTTTAGGGGTGTATTAGGTTTAGGGTGTGTGTTAGGTTTAGGTGTGTTTTAATATTAGGGGTTGTGTTAGATTTAGTGGTTTTGTTAGGTTTAGGGGTTGTGTTAGGTTTAGGTGTTGTATTAGGTTAAGGCGTTTTGATGTGTTTAGGGGTTGTGCTGGGTTTAGGTGTTGTTTTGGGTTTAGGGGTTGTGATAGGTTTAAGTGTTGTGTTCTGTTTTGGGGTTGTGTTGGGTTTAGGGTTGTGTTAGGATTTGGGGTTGTGTTGGGTTTAGGTTTTGTGTTGGGTTTAGGCTTGTGTTAGGTTTAGAGGATGTATTCGGTTTAGGTGTTTTGTGTTGTGTTTATGGGTTGTTTTAGGTTTAGGGGTTGTTTTGTGTTTAGGTGTTGTGTTAGGCTTAGGGGGTGTATTGGGTTTAGGTGTTGTGTTAGGTTTAGGGGTTGTATTGGGTGTAGGTGTTGTGTTAGGTTAAGGGGTTGTGTTGGGTTTAGGAGTTGTGTTAGGTTTAGGGGTTGTAATAGGTTTAGGGGTTGTTTTGTGTTTAGGTGTTGTGTTAGTTTTAGGGGGTGTATTAGGTTTAGGGTCTGTTTTATTTTTAGGGTTTGTGTTAGGTTTAGGGGTTGTTTTGGGTATAGGTTTGTTTTAGGATTAGGGATTGTGTTGTTTTTAGGGGTTGTGTTGGGTTTAGGGCTTGTGTTAGGTATAGGGGATGTATTCGGTTTAGGTGTTGTGTTGAGTTTATGGGTTGTATTAGGTTTATGGGTTGTTTTGTGTTTAGGTGTTGTGTTAGTTTTAGGGTTTGTGTTGGGATTAGGTGTTGTGTTAGGTTTAGGGGTTGTGTTGGGTTTAGGTGTTGGGTTAGGTTTAGGGGTTGTGTTGGGTTTAGGTGTTGTGTTAGGTTTAGGGGTTGTTTTGGGTGTAGGTGTTGTGTTAGGTTAAGGGGTTGTGTTGGGTTTAGGAGTTGTGTTAGGTTTAGGGGTTGTAATAGGTTTAGGGGTTGTTTTGGGTTTAGGTGTTGTGTTAGTTTTAGGGGGTGTATTAGGTTTAGGGTCTGTGTTATTTTTAGGGGTTGTTTTGGGTATAGGTTTGTTTTAGGATTAGGGATTGTTTTGGGTTTAAGGGTTGTGTTGGGTTTAGGGCTTGTGTTAGGTATAGGGGATGTATTCGGTTTAGGTGTTGTGTTGTGTTTATGGGTTGTGTTAGGTTTATGGGTTGTTTTGTGTTTAGGTGTTGTGTTAGTTTTAGGGGTTGTGTTGGGATTAGGTGTTGTGTTAGGTTTAGGGGTTGTGTTGGGTTTAGGGGTTGTGTTGGGTTCACAGGTTTTGTTGGGTTTAGGTGTTGTGTTAGGTTTAGGGGTTGTGTTGGGTTTAGGTGTTGTGTTAGGTTTAGGGGTTGTATTAGGTTTAGGTGTTGTGTTTGGTTTTTGGGTTGTGTTGGGTTTAGGGTTGTGTTAGGATTATGGGTTGTTTTGGGTTTAGGGGTTGTGTTGGGTTTAGGGCTTATGTTAGGTTTAGGGGATGTAGTCGGTTTAGGTGTTGTGTTGTGTTTATGGGTTGTGTTAGGTTTAGGGGTTGTTTTGTGTTCACGTGTTGTGATAGGTTAGGGGGTGTATTGGGTTTAGGGGCTTTGTTAGGTTTAGGGGGTGTATTGGGTTTAGGGGCTGTGTTTGGTTTAGGGGTTGTGTTAGGTTTAGGGGTTGTGTTGGGTTTTGGGGTTGTGCTGGGTTTACGGCTTGTGTTACGTTTAGGGGATGTATTTGGTTTAGGTTTTGTGTTGTGTTTATGGGTTGTGTTAGGTTTAGGGGTTGTTTTGTGTTTACGTGTTGTGATAGGTTTAGGTGGTGTATTGGGTTTAGGGGCTTCGTTAGGTTTAGGGGTGTATTGGGTTTAGGGCTTGTTTTAGGTTTAGGTGATGTATTTGGTTTAGGTGTTGTGTTGTGTTTATGGGTTGTGTTAGGTTTAGGGGATGTATTTGGGTTAGGTGTTGTGTTGTGTTTATGGGTTGTGTTAGGTTTAGGGGTTGTTTTGTGTTTATTTTTGATGTAGGATTAGGGGTTGTGTTGTTTTTAGGTGTTGTGTTAGGTTTAGGTGTTGTGTTGGGTTTAGGTGTTGTGCTAGGTTTAGGGGTTGTATTGGGTTTAGGTGTTGTGTTAGCTTAAGGGGTTGTGTTGGGTTTAAGAGTTTTGTTAGGTTTAGGCGATGTGTTAGGTTTAGGTGTTGTTTTGTGTTTAGGTTTTGTTTTAGTTTTATGGGGTGTATTGGGTTTAGGGGCTGTGTTATTTTTAGGGGTTGTGTTAGGTTTAGGGGTTGTTTTGGGTTTAGGGTTGTGTTAGGATTAGGGATTGTGTTGGGTTTAGGGGTTGTGTTAGGTTTAAGGGATGTATTCGGTTTAGGTGTTGTGTTGTGTGTATGTGTTGTGTTAGGTTTAGGGGTTGTTTTGTATTTAATTGTTGTGTTAGGTTAAGGGGTTGTGTTGAGTTTAGGTTTTGTGTTAGTTTTAGGGATTGTGTTGGGTTTAGGGGTTGTGTTGGGTTTAGGGGTTGTTTTGGGTTTAGGTGTTGTGTTAGGTTTAGGGGTTGTATTGGGTTTAGGTGTTGCTTTGTGTTTAGGTTTTGTGTTATGTTTAGGGGTTGTGTTGGGTTTAGGTGTAGTGATAGGTTTAGGGTTGTGTTAAGATTTTGGGTTGTGTTGGGTTTAGTTGTTGTGTTGGGATTAGGGCTTGTGTTAGGTGTAGGGGATGTATTCGGTTTAGGTGTTTTGTGTTTTGTTTATGGGTTATTTTAGATTTAGGGGTTGTTTTGTGTTTAGGTGTAGTGTTAGGCTTATGGAGTGTATTGGGTTTAGGGGTTGTGTTGGGTTTAGGTGTTGTGTTGGGTTTACAGGTTTTGTTGGGTTTAGGTGTTGGGTTAGTTTTAGGGGTTGTGTTAGGTTTAGGGGTTGTTTTGGGTTTAGGTGTTGTTTTAGGTTAAGGGGTTGTGTTGGGTTTAGGAGTTGTGTTAGGTTTAGGGGTTGTGTTAGGTTTAGGGAATGTGTTAGGTTTAGTTGTTGTTTTGTGTTTAGGTGTTGTGTTAGTTTTAGGGGGTGTATTAGGTTTAGGGGCTGTGTTATTTTTAGGGGTTGTGTTAGGTTTAGGGGTTATATTGGGTATAGGGTTGTTTTAGGATTAGGGATTGTGTTGGGTTTAGGGGTTTTGTTGGGTTTAGGGCTTGTGTTAGGTTTAGGGTTGTATTCGGTTTAGGTGTTGTGTTGTGTTTAGGTGTTGTGTTAGGTTTAGGGGTTGTGTTGGGTTTAGGGGATCTGTTGGGTTTAGGTGTTGTGTTGGATTTACAGGTTTTGTTGGGTTTAGGTGTTGGGTTAGGTTTAGGTGTAGTGTTGGGTTTAGGTGTTGTGTTAGGTTTAGGGGTTGTATTGGGTTTAGGTGTTGTGTTAGCTTAAGGGTTTGTGTTTGGTTTAGGAGTTTTGTTAGGTTTAGGGGCTGTGTTATTTTTAGGGGTTGTGTTAGGTTTAGGGGTTGTTTTGGGTATAGGGTTGTTTTAGGATTAGGGATTGTGTTGGGTTTAGGGGTTGTGTTGGGTTTAGGGCTTGTGTTAGCTTAAGGGGTTGTGTTTGGTTTAGGAGTTTTGTTTGGTTTAGGGGTTGTGTTAGGTTTAGGGGTTGTGTTGGTTATAGGTGTTGTGTTAGGTTTAGGGGTTGTGTTGGGTTTAGGGGATCTGTTGGGTTTAGGTGTTGTGTTGGATTTACAGGTTTTGTTGGGTTTAGGTGTTGGGTTAGGTTTAGGGGTAGTGTTGGGTTTAGGTGTTGTGTTAGGTTTAGGGGTTGTATTGGGTTTAGGTGTTGTGTTAGCTTAAGGGTTTGTGTTTGGTTTAGGAGTTTTGTTAGGTTTAGGGGCTGTGTTATTTTTAGGGGTTGTGTTAGGTTTAGGGGTTGTTTTGGGTATAGGGTTGTTTTAGGATTAGGGATTGTGTTGGGTTTAGGGGTTGTGTTGGGTTTAGGGCTTGTGTTAGCTTAAGGGGTTGTGTTTGGTTTAGGAGTTTTGTTTGGTTTAGGGGTTGTGTTAGGTTTAGGGGATGTGTTAGGTTTAGGGATTGTTTTGTGGTTATGTGTTGTGTTAGTTTTAGGGGGTGTATTGGGTTTAGGGGTTGTGTTAGGTTTTGGGGTTGTGTTGGGTTTAAGGGGTGTATTGGGTTTAGGGGTTGTGTTAGGTTTTGGGGTTGTGTTGGGTTTAGGTTGTGTTAGGATTAAGGGTTGTGTTGGGTTTAGTGTTGTGTTAGGATTAGGGGTTGTGTTGGGTTTAGGGGTTGTGTTGGGTTTAGGGCTTGTGTTAGGTTTAGGGGATGTATTCGGTTTAGGTGTTGTGTTGTGTGTATGTGTTGTGTTAGGTTTAGGGGTTGTTTTGTATTTAGGTGTTGTGTTAGGTTAAGGGGTTGTGTTGAGATTAGGTGTTGTGTTTGTTTTAGGGGTTGTGTTGGGTTTAGGGGTTGTGTTGGGTTTAGGGGTTGTTTTGGGTTTAGGTGTTGTGTTGGTTTACAGGATATGTTGGGATTAGGTGTTGGGTTAGGTTTAGGGGTTGTTTTGGGTTTAGGTGTTGTGTTAGGTTTAGGGGTTGTATTGGGTTTAGGTGTTGGTTTGTGTTTATGTTTTGTGTTAGGTTTAGGGGTTGTGTTGGGTTTAGGTGTAGTGATAGGTTTAGGGTTGTGTTAGGATTTGGGGTTGTGTTGGGTTTAGTTTTTGTGTTGGGATTAGGGCTTGTGTTAGGTGTAGGGGATGTATTCGGTTTAGGTGTTTTGTGTTGTGTTTATGGGTTGTTTTAGATTTAGGGGTTGTTTTGTGTTTAGGTGTTGTGTTAGGCTTAGGGAGTGTATTGGGTTTAGGGGTTGTGTTGGGTTTAGGTGTTGTGTTAGGTTTAGGGGATGTGTTAGGTTTAGGGGTTGTTTTGTTTTTATGTGTTGTGTTAGTTTTAGGGGGTGTATTGGGTTTAGGGGCTGTGTTATTTTTAGGGGTTGTGTTTGGTTTAGGGGGTGTATTGGGTTTAGGGGTTGTGTTAGGTTTAGGGGTTGTGTTGGGTTTAGGGTTGTGTTAGGATTAGGGTTTTTTTTGGGTTTATGGTTGTGTTAGGATTAGGGGTTGTGTTGGGTTTAGGGTTGTGTTAGGATTAGGGGTTATGTTAGGTTTAGGGGTTGTGTTGGGTTTAGGGCTTGTGTTAGGTTTAGGGGATGTATTCGGTTTAGGTGTTGTGTTGTGTTTAGGTGTTGTGTTAGGTTTAGGGGTTGTGTTGGGTTTAGGGGATCTGTTGGGTTTAGGTGTTGTGTTGGATTTACAGGTTTTGTTGGGTTTAGGTGTTGGGTTAGGTTTAGGTGTAGTGTTGGGTTTAGGTGTTGTGTTAGGTTTAGGGGTTGTATTGGGTTTAGGTGTTGTGTTAGCTTAAGGGTTTGTGTTTGGTTTAGGAGTTTTGTTAGGTTTAGGGGCTGTGTTATTTTTAGGGGTTGTGTTAGTTTTAGGGGTTGTTTTGGGTATAGGGTTGTTTTAGGATTAGGGATTGTGTTGGGTTTAGGGGTTGTGTTGGGTTTAGGGCTTGTGTTAGCTTAAGGGGTTGTGTTTGGTTTAGGAGTTTTGTTTGGTTTAGGGGTTGTGTTAGGTTTAGGGGTTGTGTTGGTTATAGGTGTTGTGTTAGGTTTAGGGGTTGTGTTGGGTTTAGGGGATCTGTTGGGTTTAGGTGTTGTGTTGGATTTACAGGTTTTGTTGGGTTTAGGTGTTGGGTTAGGTTTAGGGGTAGTGTTGGGTTTAGGTGTTGTGTTAGGTTTAGGGGTTGTATTGGGTTTAGGTGTTGTGTTAGCTTAAGGGTTTGTGTTTGGTTTAGGAGTTTTGTTAGGTTTAGGGGCTGTGTTATTTTTAGGGGTTGTGTTAGGTTTAGGGGTTGTTTTGGGTATAGGGTTGTTTTAGGATTAGGGATTGTGTTGGGTTTAGGGGTTGTGTTGGGTTTAGGGCTTGTGTTAGCTTAAGGGGTTGTGTTTGGTTTAGGAGTTTTGTTTGGTTTAGGGGTTGTGTTAGGTTTAGGGGATGTGTTAGGTTTAGGGATTGTTTTGTGGTTATGTGTTGTGTTAGTTTTAGGGGGTGTATTGGGTTTAGGGGTTGTGTTAGGTTTTGGGGTTGTGTTGGGTTTAAGGGGTGTATTGGGTTTAGGGGTTGTGTTAGGTTTTGGGGTTGTGTTGGGTTTAGGTTGTGTTAGGATTAAGGGTTGTGTTGGGTTTAGTGTTGTGTTAGGATTAGGGGTTGTGTTGGGTTTAGGGGTTGTGTTGGGTTTAGGGCTTGTGTTAGGTTTAGGGGATGTATTCGGTTTAGGTGTTGTGTTGTGTGTATGTGTTGTGTTAGGTTTAGGGGTTGTTTTGTATTTAGGTGTTGTGTTAGGTTAAGGGGTTGTGTTGAGATTAGGTGTTGTGTTTGTTTTAGGGGTTGTGTTGGGTTTATGGGTTGTGTTGGGTTTAGGGGTTGTTTTGGGTTTAGGTGTTGTGTTGGTTTACAGGATATGTTGGGATTAGGTGTTGGGTTAGGTTTAGGGGTTGTTTTGGGTTTAGGTGTTGTGTTAGGTTTAGGGGTTGTATTGGGTTTAGGTGTTGGTTTGTGTTTAGGTTTTGTGTTAGGTTTAGGGGTTGTGTTGGGTTTAGGTGTAGTGATAGGTTTAGGGTTGTGTTAGGATTTGGGGTTGTGTTGGGTTTAGTTTTTGTGTTGGGATTAGGGCTTGTGTTAGGTGTAGGGGATGTATTCGGTTTAGGTGTTTTGTGTTGTGTTTATGGGTTGTTTTAGATTTAGGGGTTGTTTTGTGTTTAGGTGTTGTGTTAGGCTTAGGGAGTGTATTGGGTTTAGGGGTTGTGTTGGGTTTAGGTGTTGTGTTAGGTTTAGGGGATGTGTTAGGTTTAGGGGTTGTTTTGTTTTTATGTGTTGTGTTAGTTTTAGGGGGTGTATTGGGTTTAGGGGCTGTGTTATTTTTAGGGGTTGTGTTTGGTTTAGGGGGTGTATTGGGTTTAGGGGTTGTGTTAGGTTTAGGGGTTGTGTTGGGTTTAGGGTTGTGTTAGGATTAGGGGTTTTTTTGGGTTTATGGTTGTGTTAGGATTAGGGGTTGTGTTGGGTTTAGGGTTGTGTTAGGATTAGGGGTTATGTTAGGTTTAGGGGTTGTGTTGGGTTTAGGGCTTGTGTTAGGTTTAGGGGATGTATTCGGTTTAGGTGTTGTATTGTGTGTATGTGTTGTGTTAGGTTTAGGGGTTGTTTTGTATTTAGGTGTTGTGTTAGGTTAAGGTGTTGTGTTGAGATTAGGTGTTGTGTTAGTTTTAGGGGTTGTGTTGGGTTTAGGGGTTGTGTTGGGTTTAGGGGTTGTTTTGGGTTTAGGTGTTGTGTTGGTTTACAGGTTATGTTGGGTTTAGGGGTTGGGTTAGGTTTAGGGGTTGTTTTGGGTTTAGGTGTTGTGTTAGGTTTAGGGGTTGTATTGGGTTTAGGTGTTGCTTTGTGTTTAGGTTTTGTGTTAGGTTTAGGGGTTGTGTTGGGTTTAGGTGTAGTGATAGGTTTAGGGTTGTGTTAAGATTTGGGGTTGTGTTGGGTTTAGTTGTTGTGTTGGGATTAGGGCTTGTGTTAGGTGTAGGGGATGTATTCGGTTTAGGTGTTTTGTGTTGTGTTTATGGGTTGTTTTAGATTTAGGGGTTGTTTTGTGTTTAGGTGTTGTGTTAGGCTTAGGGAGTGTATTGGGTTTAGGAGTTGTGTTGGGTTTAGGTGTTGTGTTGGGTTTACAGGTTTTGTTGGGTTTAGGTGTTGGGTTAGTTTTAGGGGTTGTGTTAGGTTTAGGGGTTGTTTTGGGTTTAGGTGTTGTGTTAGGTTAAGGGGTTGTGATGGGTTTAGGAGTTGTGTTAGGTTTAGGGGTTGTGTTAGGTTTAGGGGATGTGTTAGGTTTAGGGGTTGTTTTGTGTTTAGGTGTTGTGTTAGTTTTAGGGGGTGTATTAGGTTTCGGGGCTGTGTTATTTTTAGGGGTTGTGTTAGGTTTAGGGGTTGTTTTGGGTATAGGGTTGTTTTAGGATTAGGGAGATTATTGGGTTTAGGAGTTGTGTTGGGTTTAGGTGTTGTGTTGGGTTTACAGGTTTTGTTGGGTTTAGGTGTTGGGTTAGTTTTAGGGGTTGTGTTAGGTTTAGGGGTTGTGTTGGGTTTAGGGGATCTGTTGGGTTTAGGTGTTGTGTTGGATTTACAGGTTTTGTTGGGTTTAGGTGTTGGGTTAGGTTTAGGGGTAGTGTTGGGTTTAGGTGTTGTGTTAGGTTTAGGGGTTGTATTGGGTTTAGGTGTTGTGTTAGCTTAAGGGTTTGTGTTTGGTTTAGGAGTTTTGTTAGGTTTAGGGGCTGTGTTATTTTTAGGGGTTGTGTTAGGTTTAGGGGTTGTTTTGGGTATAGGGTTGTTTTAGGATTAGGGATTGTGTTGGGTTTAGGGGTTGTGTTCGGTTTAGGGCTTGTGTTAGCTTAAGGGGTTGTGTTTGGTTTAGGAGTTTTGTTTGGTTTAGGGGTTGTGTTACGTTTAGGGGATGTGTTAGGTTTAGGGATTGTTTTGTGGTTATGTGTTGTGTTAGTTTTAGGGGGTGTATTGGGTTTAGGGGTTGTGTTAGGTTTTGGGGTTGTGTTGGGTTTAAGGGGTGTATTGGGTTTAGGGGTTGTGTTAGGTTTTGGGGTTGTGTTGGGTTTAGGTTGTGTTAGGATTAAGGGTTGTGTTGGGTTTAGTGTTGTGTTAGGATTAGGGGTTGTGTTGGGTTTAGGGGTTGTGTTGGGTTTAGGGCTTGTGTTAGGTTTAGGGGATGTATTCGGTTTAGATGTTGTGTTGTGTGTATGTGTTGTGTTAGGTTTAGGGGTTGTTTTGTATTTAGGTGTTGTGTTAGGTTAAGGGGTTGTGTTGAGATTAGGTGTTGTGTTTGTTTTAGGGGTTGTGTTGGGTTTAGGGGTTGTGTTGGGTTTAGGGGTTGTTTTGGGTTTAGGTGTTGTGTTGGTTTACAGGTTATGTTGGGATTAGGTGTTGGGTTAGGTTTAGGGGTTGTTTTGGGTTTAGGTGTTGTGTTTGGTTTAGGGGTTGTATTGGGTTTAGGTGTTGGTTTGTGTTTAGGTTTTGTGTTAGGTTTAGGGGTTGTGTTGGGTTTAGGTGTTGTGTTAGGTTTAGGGGTTGTATTGGGTTTAGGTGTTGTGTTAGCTTAAGGGTTTGTGTTTGGTTTAGGAGTTTTGTTAGGTTTAGGGGCTGTGTTATTTTTAGGGGTTGTGTTAGGTTTAGGGGTTGTTTTGGGTATAGGGTTGTTTTAGGATTAGGGATTGTGTTGGGTTTAGGGGTTGTGTTGGGTTTAGGGCTTGTGTTAGCTTAAGGGGTTGTGTTTGGTTTAGGAGTTTTGTTTGGTTTAGGGGTTGTGTTAGGTTTAGGGGATGTGTTAGGTTTAGGGATTGTTTTGTGGTTATGTGTTGTGTTAGTTTTAGGGGGTGTATTGGGTTTAGGGGTTGTGTTGGGTTTAGGGGTTGTGTTAGGTTTAGGGGTTGTGTTGGGTTTAGGGTTGTGTTAGGATTAGGGGTTTTGTTGGGTTTATGGTTGTGTTAGGATTAGGGGTTGTGTTGGGTGTAGGGGATGTATTCGGTTTAGGTGTTTTGTGTTGTGTTTATGGGTTGTTTTAGATTTAGGGGTTGTTTTGTGTTTAGGTGTTGTGTTAGGCTTAGGGAGTGTATTGGGTTTAGGAGTTGTGTTGGGTTTAGGTGTTGTGTTGGGTTTACAGGTTTTGTTGGGTTTAGGTGTTGGGTTAGTTTTAGGGGTTGTGTTAGGTTTAGGGGTTGTTTTGGGTTTAGGTGTTGTGTTAGGTTAAGGGGTTGTGTTGGGTTTAGGAGTTGTGTTAGGTTTAGGGGTTGTGTTAGGTTTAGGGGATGTGTTAGGTTTAGGGTTTGTTTTGTGTTTAGGTGTTGTGTTAGTTTTAGGGGGTGTATTAGGTTTCGGGGCTGTGTTATTTTTAGGGGTTGTGTTAGGTTTAGGGGTTGTTTTGGGTATAGGGTTGTTTTAGGATTAGGGAGTTTATTGGGTTTAGGAGTTGTGTTGGGTTTAGGTGTTGTGTTGGGTTTACAGGTTTTGTTGGGTTTAGGTGTTGGGTTAGTTTTAGGGGTTGTGTTAGGTTTAGGGGTTGTGTTGGGTTTAGGGGATCTGTTGGGTTTAGGTGTTGTGTTGGATTTACAGGTTTTGTTGGGTTTAGGTGTTGGGTTAGGTTTAGGGGTAGTGTTGGGTTTAGGTGTTGTGTTAGGTTTAGGGGTTGTATTGGGTTTAGGTGTTGTGTTAGCTTAAGGGTTTGTGTTTGGTTTAGGAGTTTTGTTAGGTTTAGGGGCTGTGTTATTTTTAGGGGTTGTGTTAGGTTTAGGGGTTGTTTTGGGTATAGGGTTGTTTTAGGATTAGGGATTGTGTTGGGTTTAGGGGTTGTGTTGGGTTTAGGGCTTGTGTTAGCTTAAGGGGTTGTGTTTGGTTTAGGAGTTTTGTTTGGTTTAGGGGTTGTGTTAGGTTTAGGGGATGTGTTAGGTTTAGGGATTGTTTTGTGGTTATGTGTTGTGTTAGTTTTAGGGGGTGTATTGGGTTTAGGGGTTGTGTTAGGTTTTGGGGTTGTGTTGGGTTTAAGGGGTGTATTGGGTTTAGGGGTTGTGTTAGGTTTTGGTGTTGTGTTGGGTTTAGGTTGTGTTAGGATTAAGGGTTGTGTTGGGTTTAGTGTTGTGTTAGGATTAGGGGTTGTGTTGGGTTTAGGGGTTGTGTTGGGTTTAGGGCTTGTGTTAGGTTTAGGGGATGTATTCGGTTTAGATGTTGTGTTGTGTGTATGTGTTGTGTTAGGTTTAGGGTTTGTTTTGTATTTAGGTGTTGTGTTATGTTAAGGGGTTGTGTTGAGATTAGGTGTTGTGTTTGTTTTAGGGGTTGTGTTGGGTTTAGGGGTTGTGTTGGGTTTAGGGGTTGTTTTGGGTTTAGGTGTTGTGTTGGTTTACAGGTTATGTTGGGATTAGGTGTTGGGTTAGGTTTAGGGGTTGTTTTGGGTTTAGGTGTTGTGTTTGGTTTAGGGGTTGTATTGGGTTTAGGTGTTGGTTTGTGTTTAGGTTTTGTGTTAGGTTTAGGGGTTGTGTTGGGTTTAGGTGTTGTGTTAGGTTTAGGGGTTGTATTGGGTTTAGGTGTTGTGTTAGCTTAAGGGTTTGTGTTTGGTTTAGGAGTTTTGTTAGGTTTAGGGGCTGTGTTATTTTTAGGGGTTGTGTTAGGTTTAGGGGTTGTTTTGGGTATAGGGTTGTTTTAGGATTAGGGATTGTGTTGGGTTTAGGGGTTGTGTTGGGTTTAGGGCTTGTGTTAGCTTAAGGGGTTGTGTTTGGTTTAGGAGTTTTGTTTGGTTTAGGGGTTGTGTTAGGTTTAGGGGATGTGTTAGGTTTAGGGATTGTTTTGTGGTTATGTGTTGTGTTAGTTTTAGGGGGTGTATTGGGTTTAGGGGTTGTGTTGGGTTTAGGGGTTGTGTTAGGTTTAGGGGTTGTGTTGGGTTTAGGGTTGTGTTAGGATTAGGGGTTTTGTTGGGTTTATGGTTGTGTTAGGATTAGGGGTTGTGTTGGGTGTAGGGGATGTATTCGGTTTAGGTGTTTTGTGTTGTGTTTATGGGTTGTTTTAGATTTAGGGGTTGTTTTGTGTTTAGGTGTTGTGTTAGGCTTAGGGAGTGTATTGGGTTTAGGAGTTGTGTTGGGTTTAGGTGTTGTGTTGGGTTTACAGGTTTTGTTGGGTTTAGGTGTTGGGTTAGTTTTAGGGGTTGTGTTAGGTTTAGGGGTTGTTTTGGGTTTAGGTGTTGTGTTAGGTTAAGGGGTTGTGTTGGGTTTAGGAGTTGTGTTAGGTTTAGGGGTTGTGTTAGGTTTAGGGGATGTGTTAGGTTTAGGGTTTGTTTTGTGTTTAGGTGTTGTGTTAGTTTTAGGGGGTGTATTAGGTTTCGGGGCTGTGTTATTTTTAGGGGTTGTGTTAGGTTTAGGGGTTGTTTTGGGTATAGGGTTGTTTTAGGATTAGGGAGTTTATTGGGTTTAGGAGTTGTGTTGGGTTTAGGTGTTGTGTTGGGTTTACAGGTTTTGTTGGGTTTAGGTGTTGGGTTAGTTTTAGGGGTTGTGTTAGGTTTAGGGGTTGTGTTGGGTTTAGGGGATCTGTTGGGTTTAGGTGTTGTGTTGGATTTACAGGTTTTGTTGGGTTTAGGTGTTGGGTTAGGTTTAGGGGTAGTGTTGGGTTTAGGTGTTGTGTTAGGTTTAGGGGTTGTATTGGGTTTAGGTGTTGTGTTAGCTTAAGGGTTTGTGTTTGGTTTAGGAGTTTTGTTAGGTTTAGGGGCTGTGTTATTTTTAGGGGTTGTGTTAGGTTTAGGGGTTGTTTTGGGTATAGGGTTGTTTTAGGATTAGGGATTGTGTTGGGTTTAGGGGTTGTGTTGGGTTTAGGGCTTGTGTTAGCTTAAGGGGTTGTGTTTGGTTTAGGAGTTTTGTTTGGTTTAGGGGTTGTGTTAGGTTTAGGGGATGTGTTAGGTTTAGGGATTGTTTTGTGGTTATGTGTTGTGTTAGTTTTAGGGGGTGTATTGGGTTTAGGGGTTGTGTTAGGTTTTGGGGTTGTGTTGGGTTTAAGGGGTGTATTGGGTTTAGGGGTTGTGTTAGGTTTTGGTGTTGTGTTGGGTTTAGGTTGTGTTAGGATTAAGGGTTGTGTTGGGTTTAGTGTTGTGTTAGGATTAGGGGTTGTGTTGGGTTTAGGGGTTGTGTTGGGTTTAGGGCTTGTGTTAGGTTTAGGGGATGTATTCGGTTTAGATGTTGTGTTGTGTGTATGTGTTGTGTTAGGTTTAGGGGTTGTTTTGTATTTAGGTGTTGTGTTAGGTTAAGGGGTTGTGTTGAGATTAGGTGTTGTGTTTGTTTTAGGGGTTGTGTTGGGTTTAGGGGTTGTGTTGGGTTTAGGGGTTGTTTTGGGTTTAGGTGTTGTGTTGGTTTACAGGTTATGTTGGGATTAGGTGTTGGGTTAGGTTTAGGGGTTGTTTTGGGTTTAGGTGTTGTGTTAGGTTTAGGGGTTGTATTGGGTTTAGGTGTTGGTTTGTGTTTAGGTTTTGTGTTAGGTTTAGGGGTTGTGTTGGGTTTAGGTGTAGTGATAGGTTTAGGGTTGTGTTAGGATTTGGGGTTGTGTTGGGTTAAGTTTTTGTGTTGGGATTAGGGCTTGTGTTAGGTGTAGGGGATGTATTCGGTTTAGGTGTTTTGTGTTGTGTTTATGGGTTGTTTTAGATTTAGGTGTTGTTTTGTGTTTAGGTGTTGTGTTAGGCTTAGGGAGTGTATTGGGTTTAGGGGTTGTGTTGGGTTTAGGTGTTGTGTTAGGTTTAGGGGATGTGTTAGGTTTAGGGGTTGTTTTGTTTTTATGTGTTGTGTTAGTTTTAGGGGGTGTATTGGGTTTAGGGGCTGTGTTATTTTTAGGGGTTGTGTTTGGTTTAGGGGGTGTATTGGGTTTAGGGGTTGTGTTAGGTTTAGGGGTTGTGTTGGGTTTAGGGTTGTGTTAGGATTAGGGGTTTTGTTGGGTTTATGGTTGTGTTAGGATTAGGGGTTGTGTTGGGTTTAGGGTTGTGTTAGGATTAGGGGTTATGTTAGGTTTAGGGGTTGTGTTGGGTTTAGGGATTGTGTTAGGTTTAGGGGATGTATTCGGTTTAGGTGTTGTATTGTGTGTATGTGTTGTGTTAGGTTTAGGGGTTGTTTTGTATTTAGGTGTTGTGTTAGGTTAAGGTGTTGTGTTGAGATTAGGTGTTGTGTTAGTTTTAGGGGTTGTGTTGGGTTTAGGGGTTGTGTTGGGTTTAGGGGTTGTGTTGGGTTTAGGGGTTGTTTTGGGTTTAGGTGTTGTGTTGGTTTACAGGTTATGTTGGGTTTAGGGGTTGGGTTAGGTTTAGGGGTTGTTTTGGGTTTAGGTGTTGTGTTAGGTTTAGGGGTTGTATTGGGTTTAGGTGTTGCTTTGTGTTTAGGTTTTGTGTTAGGTTTAGGGGTTGTGTTGGGTTTAGGTGTAGTGATAGGTTTAGGGTTGTGTTAAGATTTGGGGTTTTGTTGGGTTTAGTTGTTGTGTTGGGATTAGGGCTTGTGTTAGGTGTAGGGGATGTATTCGGTTTAGGTGTTTTGTGTTGTGTTTATGGGTTGTTTTAGATTTAGGGGTTGTTTTGTGTTTAGGTGTTGTGTTAGGCTTAGGGAGTGTATTGGGTTTAGGAGTTGTGTTGGGTTTAGGTGTTGTGTTGGGTTTACAGGTTTTGTTGGGTTTAGGTGTTGGGTTAGTTTTAGGGGTTGTGTTAGGTTTAGGGGTTGTTTTGGGTTTAGGTGTTGTGTTAGGTTAAGGGGTTGTGTTGGGTTTAGGAGTTGTGTTAGGTTTAGGGGTTGTGTTAGGTTTAGGGAATGTGTTAGGTTTAGGGGTTGTTTTGTGTTTAGGTGTTGTGTTAGTTTTAGGGGGTGTATTAGGTTTAGGGGCTGTGTTATTTTTAGGGGTTGTGTTAGGTTTAGGGGTTGTTTTGGGTATAGGGTTGTTTTAGGATTAGGGATTGTGTTGGGTTTAGGGGTTGTGTTGGGTTTAGGGGATGTGTTAGGTTTAGGGGTTGTTTTGTGTTTAGGTGTTGTGTTAGTTTTAGGGGGTGTATTAGGTTTAGGGGCTGTGTTATTTTTAGGGGTTGTGTTAGGTTTAGGGGTTGTTTTGGGTATAGGGTTGTTTTAGGATTAGGGAGTGTATTGGGTTTAGGAGTTGTGTTGGGTTTAGGTGTTGTGTTGGGTTTACAGGTTTTGTTGGGTTTAGGTGTTGGGTTAGTTTTAGGGGTTGTGTTAGGTTTAGGGGTTGTTTTGGGTTTAGGTGTTGTGTTAGGTTAAGGGGTTGTGTTGGGTTTAGGAGTTGTGTTAGGTTTAGGGGATGTGTTAGGTTTAGGGGTTGTTTTGTGTTTAGGTGTTGTGTTAGTTTTAGGGGGTGTATTAGGTTTAGGGGCTGTGTTATTTTTAGGGGTTGTGTTAGGTTTAGGGTTGTTTTAGGATTAGGGATTGTGTTGGGTTTAGGGGTTGTGTTGGGTTTAGGGCTTGTGTTAGGTTTAGGGTTGTATTCGGTTTAGGTGTTGTGTTGTGTTTATGGGTTGTGTTAGGTTTATGGGTTGTTTTGTGTTTAGGTGTTGTGTTAGGTTTAGGTGTTGTGTTGTGTTTATGGTTTGTGTAAGGTTTAGGGGTTGTTTTGTGTTTATTTTTGAGTTAGGTTTAGGGGTTGTGTTGGTTATAGGTGTTGTGTTAGGTTTATTGGTTGTGATGGGTTTAGGGGATCTGTTGGGTTTAGGTGTTGTGTTGGATTTACAGGTTTTGTTGGGTTTAGGTGTTGGGTTAGGTTTAGGGGTAGTGTTGGGTTTAGGTGTTGTGTTAGGTTTAGGGGTTGTATTGGGTTTAGGTGTTGTGTTAATTTAAGGGTTTGTGTTTGGTTTAGGAGTTTTGTTAGGTTTAGGGGCTGTGTTATTTTTAGGGGTTGTGTTAGGTTTAGGGGTTGTTTTGGGTATAGGGTTGTTTTAGGAATAGGGATTGTGTTGGGTTTAGGGGTTGTGTTGGGTTTAGGGCTTGTGTTAGCTTAAGGGGTTGTGTTTGGTTTAGGAGTTTTGTTTGGTTTAGGGGTTGTGTTAGGTTTAGGGGTTGTTTTGTGTTTATGTGTTGTGTTAGTTTTAAGGGGTGTATTGGGTTTAGGGGCTGTGTTATTTTTAGGGGTTGTGTTTGGTTTAGGGGGTGTATTGGGTTTAGCGGTTGTGTTAGGTTTTGGGGTTGTGTTGGGTTTGGGGTTGTGTTAGGATTAGGGGTTGTGTTGGGTTTAGGGTTGTGTTAGGATTAGGGGTTGTGTTGGGTTTAGGGGTTTTGTTGGGTTTAGGGCTTTTGTTAGGTTTAGGGGATGTATTCGGTTTAGGTGTTGTGTTGTGTGTATGTGTTGTATTAGGTTTAGGGGTTGTTTTGTATTTAGGTGTTGTGTTAGGTTAAGGGGTTGTGTTGAGATTAGGTGTTGTGTTTCTTTTAGGGGTTGTGTTGGGTTTAGGGGTTGTGTTGGGTTTAGGGGTTGTTTTGCGTTTAGGTGTTGTGTTGGTTTACAGGTTATGTTGGGATTAGGTGTTGGGTTAGGTTTAGGGGTTGTTTTAGGTATAGGTGTTGTGTTAGGTTTAGGGGTTGTATTGGGTTTAGGTGTTGGTTTGTGTTTAGGTTTTGTGTTAGGTTTAGGGGTTGTGTTGTTTTTAGGTGTAGTGATAGGTTTAGGGTTGTGTTAGGATTTGGGGTTGTGTTGTGTTTAGTTTTTGTGTTGGGATTAGGGCTTGTGTTAGGTGTACGGGATGTATTCGGTTTAGGTGTTTTGTGTTGTGTTTATGGGTTGTTTTAGATTTAGGGGTTGTTTTGTGTTTAGTTGTTGTGTTAGGCTTAGGGAGTGTATTGGGTTTAGGGGTTGTGTTAGGTTTAGGGGATGTGTTAGGTTTAGGGTTGTTTTGTGTTTATGTGTTGTGTTAGTTTTAGGGGGTGCATTGGGTTTAGGGGCTGTGTTATTTTTAGGGGTTGTGTTAGGTTTAGGGGTTGTTTTGGGTATAGGGTTGTTTTAGGATTAGGGATTGTGTTGGGTTTAGGGGTTGTGTTGGGTTTAGGGCTTGTGTTAGGTTTAGGGGATGTGTTAGGTTTAGGGGTTGTTTTTTGTTTATGTGTTGTGTTAGTTTTAGGGGGTGCATTGGGTTTAGGGGCTGTGTTATTTTTAGGGGTTGTGTTAGGTTTAGGGGTTGTTTTGGGTATATGGTTGTTTTAGGATTAGGGAGTGTATTGGGTTTAGGAGTTGTGTTGGGTTTAGGTGTTGTTTTGGGTTTACTGGTTTTGTTGGGTTTAGGTGTTGGGTTAGTTTTAGGGGTTGTGTTAGGTTTAGGGGTTGTTTTGGGTTTAGGTGTTGTGTTAGGTTAAGGGGTTGTGTTGGGTTTAGGAGTTGTGTTAGGTTTAGGGGTTGTGTTAGGTTTAGGGGATGTGTTAGGTTTAGGGGTTGTTTTGTGTTTAGGTGTTGTGTTAGTTTTAGGGGGTGTATTAGGTTTAGGGGCTGTGTTATTTTTAGGGGTTGTGTTAGGTTTAGGGGTTGTTTTGGGTATAGGGTTGTTTTAGGATTAGGGATTGTGTTGGGTTTAGGGGTTGTGTTGGGTTTAGGGCTTGTGTTAGGTTTAGGGTTGTATTCGGTTTAGGTGTTGTGTTGTGTTTATGGGTTGTGTTAGGTTTATGGGTTGTTTTGTGTTTAGGTGTTGTGTTAGGTTTAGGTGTTGTGTTGTGTTTATGGTTTGTGTTAGGTTTAGGGGTTGTTTTGTGTTTATTTTTGAGTTAGGTTTAGGGGTTGTGTTGGTTATAGGTTTTGTGTTAGGTTTAGGGGTTGTGTTGGGTTTAGGGGATCTGTTGGGTTTAGGTGTTGTGTTGGATTTACAGGTTTTGTTGGGTTTGTTGTTGGGTTAGGTTTAGGGGTAGTGTTGGGTTTAGGTGTTGTGTTAGGTTTAGGGGTTGTATTGGGTTTAGGTGTTGTGTTAGCTTAAGGGTTTGTGTTTGGTTTAGGAGTTTTGTTAGGTTTAGGGGCCGTGTTATTTTTAGGGGTTGTGTTAGGTTTAGGGGTTGTTTTGGGTATAGGGTTGTTTTAGGATTAGGGATTGTGTTGGGTTTAGGGGTTGTGTTGGGTTTAGGGCTTGTGTTAGCTTAAGGGGTTGTGTTTGGTTTAGGAGTTTTGTTTGGTTTAGGGGTTGTGTTAGGTTTAGGGGTTGTTTTGTGTTTATGTGTTGTGTTAGTTTTAGGGGGTGCATTGGGTTTAGGGGCTGTGTTATTTTTAGGGGTTGTGTTTGGTTTAGGGGGTGTATTGGGTTTAGGGGTTGTGTTAGGTTTTGGGGTTGTGTTGGGTTTAGGGTTGTGTTAGGATTAGGGGTTTTGTTGGGTTTAGGGTTGTGTTAGGATTAGGGGTTGTGTTGGGTTTAGGGGTTTTGTTGGGTTTAGGGCTTGTGTTAGGTTTAGGGGATGTATTCGGTTTAGGTGTTGTGTTGTGTGTATGTGTTGTGTTAGGTTTAGGGGTTGTTTTGTATTTAGGTGTTGTGTTAGGTTAAGGGGTTGTGTTGAGATTAGGTGTTGTGTTTGTTTTAGGGGTTGTGTTGGGTTTAGGGGTTTTGTTGGGTTTAGGGGTTGTTTTGCGTTTAGGTGTTGTGTTGGTTTACAGGTTATGTTGGGATTAGGTGTTGGGTTAGGTTTAGGGGTTGTTTTAGGTTTAGGTGTTGTGTTAGGTTTAGGGGTTGTATTGGGTTTAGGTGTTGGTTTGTGTTTAGGTTTTGTGTTAGGTTTAGGGGTTGTGTTGGGTTTAGGTGTAGTGATAGGTTTAGGGTTGTGTTAGGATTTGGGGTTGTGTTGTGTTTAGTTTTTGTGTTGGGATTAGTGCTTGTGTTAGGTGTAGGGGATGTATTCGGTTTAGGTGTTTTGTGTTGTGTTTATGGGTTGTTTTAGATTTAGGGATTGTTTTGTGTTTAGTTGTTGTGTTAGGCTTAGGGAGTGTATTGGGTTTAGGGGTTGTGTTGGGTTTAGGTGTTGTGTTAGGTTTAGGGGATGTGTTAGGTTTAGGGGTTGTTTTGTGTTTATGTGTTGTGTTAGTTTTAGGGGGTGCATTGGGTTTAGGGGCTGTGTTAGTTTTAGGGTTGTGTTTGGTTTAGGGGGTGTATTTGGTTTAGGGGTTGTGTTAGGTTTTGGGGTTGTGTTGGGTTTAGGTGTTGTGCTAGGTTTAGGGGTTGTATTGGGTTTAGGTGTTGTGTTAGCTTAAGGGGTTGTGTTGGGTTTAGGAGTTTTGTTAGGTTTATGGGTTGTGTTAGGTTTAGGGGTTGTGTTAGGTTTAGGGGATGTGTTAGGTTTAGGGGTTGTTTTGTGTTTAGGTTTTGTTTTAATTTTAGGGTGTGTATTGGGTTTAGGGGCTGTGTTATTTTTAGGGGTTGTGTTAGGTTTAGGGGTTGTTTTGGGTTTAGGGTTGTGTTAGGATCAGAGTTTCCGCTAGAAAAAAATGGTGCCGGTCAAAGTGACCGGCAGAGGTTTCGTTTTCCGGACATTTTGATGACATGCCGTTCAAATATCGCCTCTTAATTAGTCAAGTTGAGGAAAACTGGAGGCAGGCTATGTAACTTAAAAAAATGACATAATCAGGCCGTATAGAATGCAACATGTTTATTAGCCTAACTTTCAAATAGACGGAAAAAAAACATGAACGTCCGATTGGCGTTTCACATTCATTGTTTAACAAACCAATCAACATCAACACTGCACTGTGCAGCTGACATAGAGGTAAATAAAATACAAATTAAATAATGATTAAACTAAAATGTATTGCACCTAAAAGTGAAATAAAAACTGTACTTGAAGATTAAATGAAAATGTATTGCTTCAGTTCGTCACGTTTTCGCAAAAAAAAAAAAAAAAAAATCCACTGGCTTGTCCTTCAGCGCGTGTGTTTGGTTACAAGATGCCGTTTGAGATGCGATGGTTAGTTTCATGAACTTTGCCACATACCGCACACTTTGGCCTGGGCTCTTCCTCTCTCCCGCTCCAAATAAATCCAAATTTGATATAGTTTGGGTCATAATTTCTCACTATTTTGTAGCGTTTGCTGCTGCTAGCAGATGCTCTGGGGACTTCACCGGCGATATCAAAGTTGCCACTGTTGTTTGCACCTGTGCTCGTCACTCTCGTCCTCTTCAGTTCTTGTACTTGAAACATTCTCCTCCTGATCCGAACTTCTCTTGCCAGATTGAAGCCACGATAACAGTTTTGAACTTTTCATAATTTTATCATCCACCTAACATTCATTTATATTTAACCTTTCATAAAATAACCTGCCCTCGAGTGTGCGTTTTTCAAGGCAACCGTTATAGAACGCGTCGCTTTATTGTTTCCATGGTGACGCGTCATTTCTTGTCACGTGACCACAGCCACTGAATGCCTGATGATCTTCTTTTATTTCCTCTTTTATTCAAAATATTCACAAATTTGTTCGCTATACTATAGCATTACCTTTATAAACATCGCCATTATAATTATCACGTTAGTTGAGCTCTATGCGCGATGGGCGCCACCTGGTTATAATGGATAGGAATATTATTGCCGCTTCCATAGACATCAGTGTGTATTTTACAAACTCTAAATATATTGTGTTTTTTAGTACTTATGTGAATTTAAATGTCTGAAACCTAAAATAAACATTGTGTGGATGAAAACACTGAATAGTTGTGAATGATATGACTCCGCTGAGCGCGTACGTCTCTGGCTCAGCGCCAGCCAACGCGCGAAAGCACAGTTTGAATTTATCAGTTGGTCAAGTCACGCGCTCACCGTTCTACTCACACCGGTGAGATCGAAATTCAGTGATTCCTCTGAGTACCACTAGAGGAAGTCTGTACCACACTTTGAGAACTACTGTTTTAGGCTTATTCTCAAATTCAGATTGTGTTAGGGGGGCGGGATTATTAGGCAATTTTAATCGGACAATTTGACCGGAGAGATTTAATTTAGTCGGACATTTCATTTTTTTTCCGGCCAATGTCCGGTAATTACCGGACAACGGAAACCCTGGTTAGGATTAGGGATTGTGTTGGGTTTAGGGGTTGTGTTGGGTTTAGGGCTTGTGTTAGGTTTAGGGGATGTATTCGGTTTAGGTGTTGTGTTGTGTGTATGTATTGTGTTAGGTGTAGGGGTTGTTTTGTATTTAGGTGTTGTGTTAGGTTAAGGGGTTGTGTTGAGATTAGGTGTTGTGTTAGTTTTAGGGGTTGTGTTGGGTTTAGGGGTTGTGTTGGGTTTAGGGGTTGTTTTGGGTTTAGGTGTTGTGTTGGTTTACAGGTTATGTTGGGATTAGGTGTTGGGTTAGGTTTAGGGGTTGTTTTGGGTTTAGGTGTTGTGTTAGGTTTAGGGGTTGTATTGGGTTTAGGTGTTGGTTTGTGTTTAGGTTTTGTGTTAGGTTTAGGGGTTGTGTTGGGTTTAGGTGTAGTGATAGGTTTAGGGTTGTGTTAGGATTTGGGGTTGTGTTGGGTTTAGTTTTTGTGTTGGGATTAGGGCTTGTGTTAGGTGTAGGGGATGTATTCGGTTTAGGTGTTTTGTGTTGTGTTTATGGGTTGTTTTAGATTTAGGGGTTGTTTTGTGTTTAGGTGTTGTGTTAGGCTTAGGGAGTGTATTGGGTTTAGGGGTTGTGTTGGGTTTAGGTGTTGTGTTAGGTTTAGGGGATATGTTAGGTTTAGGGGTTGTTTTGTGTTTATGTGTTGTGTTAGTTTTAGGGGGTGTATTGGGTTTAGGGGCTGTGTTATTTTTAGGGGTTGTGTTTGGTTTAGGGGGTGTATTGGGTTTAGGGGTTGTGTTAGGTTTTGGGGTTGTGTTGGGTTTAGGGTTATGTTAGGTTTAGGGGTTGTGTTGGGTTTAGGGTTGTGTTAGGATTAGGGGTTATGTTAGGTTTAGGGGTTGTGTTGGGTTTAGGGCTTATGTTAGGTTTAGGGGATGTAGTCGGTTTAGGTGTTGTGTTGTGTTTATGGGTTGTGTTAGGTTTAGGGGTTGTTTTGTGTTTACGTGTTGTGATAGGTTTAGGGGGTGTATTGGGTTTAGGGGCTTTGTTAGGTTTAGGGTGTGTATTGGGTTTAGGGGCTGTGTTTGGTTTAGGGGTTGTGTTAGGTTTAGGGGTTGTGTTGGGTTTTGGGGTTGTGCTGGGTTTACAGCTTGTGTTAGGTTTAGGGGATGTATTTGGTTTAGGTGTTGTGTTGTGTTTATGGGTTGTGTTAGGTTTAGGGGTTGTTTTGTGATTACGTGTTGTGATATGTTTAGGGGTGTATTGGGTTTAGGGGCTGTGTTAGGCTTAGGGGTTGTGTTAGGTTTAGGGGTTGTGTTGGGTTTAAAGTTGTGTTTGGATTAGGGGTTGTGTTGGGTTTTGGGGTTGTGCTGGGTTTAGGGCTTGTGTTAGGTTTAGGGGATGTATTTGGGTTAGGTGTTGTGTTGTGTTTATGGGTTGTGATAGGTTTAGGTGTTGTGCTAGGTTTAGGGGTTGTATTGGGTTTAGGTGTTGTGTTAGCTTAAGGGGTTGTGTTGGGTTAGGGTTAGGATTATGGGTTGTGTTGGGTTTTAGGGGTTGTGTTGGGTTTAGGGCTTATGTTAGGTTTAGGGGATGTAGTCGGTTTAGGTGTTGTGTTGTGTTTATGGGTTGTGTTAGGTTTAGGGGTTGTTTTGTGTTTACGTGTTGTGATAGGTTTAGGGGGTGTATTGGGTTTAGGAGCTTTGTTAGGTTTAGGGGGTCTATTGGGTTTAGGGGCTGTGTTAGGTTTAGGGGTTGTGTTAGGTTTAGGGGTTGTGTTGGGTTTTGGGGTTGTGCTGGGTTTAGGGCTTGTGTTAGGATTAGGGGATGTATTTGGTTTAGGTGTTGTGTTGTGTTTATGGGTTGTGTTAGGTTTAGGGGTTGTTTTGTGTTTACGTGTTGTGATAGGTTTAGGGGGTGTATTGGGTTTAGGGGCTTTGTTAGGTTTAGGGGGTGTATTGGGTTTAGGGGCTGTGTTAGGTTTAGGAGTTGTGTTGGGTTTTGGGGTTGTGCTGGGTTTAGGGCTTGTGTTAGGTTTAGGTGATGTATTTGTTTTAGGTGTTGTGTTGTGTTTATGGGTTGTGTTAGGTTTAGGGGTTGTTTTGTGTTTTTTTTTAGTTAGGTTTAGGGGTTGTTTTGGTTATAGGTGTTGTGTTATGTTTAGGGGTTGTGTTGGGTTAAGGGGATGTGTTGGGTTTAGGTGTTGTGTTGGGTTTAAAGGTTTTGTTGGGTTTAGGTGTTGGGTTAGGTTTAGGGGTAATGTTCGGTTTAGGTGTTGTGTTAGGTTTAGGGGTTGTAATGGGGTTAGGTGTTGTGTTAGCTTAAGGGGTTGTTTTGTGTTTATGTTGTGTTAGTTTTAGGGGGTGTGTTGGGTTTAGGGGGTTTATTAAGTTTAGGGGGTGTGTTTAGTTTTGGGGTTGTGTTGGTTTATGGGATGTGTTGTTTTTATGGATTGTGTTGTGTTGGGTTTAGATGTTGTGTTAGGATTAGGTGTTGTGTTAGGTTTAGGGGTGTGTTAGGTTTAGAGTGTATATTAGGTTTAGGTGATGTGTTAAGTTTAGGGGTTGTGTTAGGTTTAGGGGTTTTGTTGGGTTTAAGGTGTGTATTGTGTTTAGGGGTTGTGTTACATTTAGGGGTTGTGTTGGGTTTAAGGTTGTGTTAGGATTAGGGGTTGTGTTGGGTTTAGGGGTTGTGTTGGGTTTAGGGGTTGTTTTAGGTTTAGGGGTTGGTTTGTGTTTAGGTGTTGTGTTAGGTTTAGTGTTTGTGTTGGGTTTAGGTGTAATGTTAGGTTTAGGAGTGTATTAGGTTTAGGGTGTGTGTTAGGTTTAGGTGTTGTTTTAATATTAGGGGTTGTGTTAGATTTAGGGGTTTTGTTAGGTTTAGGGGTTGTGTTTTTTTAGTTGTTGTGTTAGGCTTAGGGAGTGTATTGGGTTTAGGGGTTGTGTTGGGTTTAGGTGTTGTGTTAGGTTTAGGGGATGTGTTAGGTTTAGGGGTTGTTTTGTGTTTATGTGTTGTGTTAGTTTTAGGGGGTGCACTGGGTTTAGGGGCTGTGTTATTTTTAGGGGTTGTGTTTGGTTTAGGGGTGTATTGGGTTTAGGGGTTGTGTTAGGTTTTGGGGTTGTGTTGGGTTTAGGTGTTGTGCTAGGTTTAGGGGTTGTATTGGGTTTAGGTGTTGTGTTAGCTTAAGGGGTTGTGTTGGGTTTAGGAGTTTTGTTAGGTTTATGGGTTGTGTTAGGTTTAGGGGTTGTGTTAGGTTTAGGGGATATGTTAGGTTTAGGGGTTGTTTTGTGTTTAGGTTTTGTTTTAGTTTTAGGGGGTGTATTGGGTTTAGGGGTTGTGTTGGGTTTAGGGCTTGTGTTAGGTTTAGGGGATGTATTTGGTTTAGGTGTTGTGTTGTGTTTATGGGTTGTGTTAGGTTTAGGGGTTGTTTTGTGATTACGTGTTGTGATATGTTTAGGGGTGTATAGGGTTTAGGGGCTGTGTTAGGCTTAGGGGTTGTGTTAGGTTTAGGGGTTGTGTTGGGTTTAAAGTTGTGTTTGGATTAGGGGTTGTGTTGGGTTTTGGGGTTGTGCTGGGTTTAGGGCTTGTATTAGGTTTAGGGGATGTATTTGGGTTAGGTGTTGTGTTGTGTTTATGGGTTGTGAAAGGTTTAAGGGTTTGTTTTGTGTTTATTTTTGACTTAGGATTAGGGGTTGTGTTGTTTTTAGGTGTTGTGTTTGGTTTAGGGGTTGTATTGGGTTTAGGTGTTGTGTTAGCTTAAGGGGTTGTGTTGGGTTAGGGTTAGGATTATGGGTTGTGTTGGGTTTTAGGGGTTGTGTTGGGTTTAGGGCTTATGTTAGGTTTAGGGGATGTAGTCGGTTTAGGTGTTGTGTTGTGTTTATGGGTTGTGTTAGGTTTAGGGGTTGTTTTGTGTTTACGTGTTGTGATAGGTTTAGGGGGTGTATTGGGTTTAGGAGCTTTGTTAGGTTTAGGGGGTTTATTGGGTTTAGGGGCTGTGTTAGGTTTAGGGGTTTTGTTAGGTTTAGGGGTTGTGTTGGGTTTTGGGGTTGTGCTGGGTTTAGGGCTTGTGTTAGGATTAGGGGATGTATTTGGTTTAGGTGTTGTGTTGTGTTTATGGGTTGTGTTAGGTTTAGGGGTTGTTTTGTGTTTACGTGTTGTAATAGGTTTAGGGGGTGTATTGGGTTTAGGGGCTTTGTTAGGTTTAGGGGGTGTATTGGGTTTAGGGGCTGTGTTAGGTTTAGGGGTTGTGTTGGGTTTTGGGGTTGTGCTGGGTTTAGGGCTTGTGTTAGGTTTAGGTGATGTATTTGTTTTAGGTGTTGTGTTGTGTTTATGGGTTGTGTTAGGTTTAGGGGTTGTTTTGTGTATTTTTTTTAGTTAGGTTTAGGGGTTGTTTTGGTTATAGGTGTTGTGTTATGTTTAGTGGTTGTGTTGGGTTTAGGGGATGTGTTGGGTTTAGGTGTTGTGTTGGGTTTAAAGGTTTTGTTGGGTTTAGGTGTTGGGTTAGGTTTAGGGGTAATGTTCGGTTTTGGTGTTGTGTTAGGTTTAGGGGTTGTAATGGGGTTAGGTGTTGTGTTAGCTTAAGGGGTTGTTTTGTGTTTGTGTTGTGTTAGTTTTAGGGGGTGTGTTGGGTTTAGGGGGTTTATTAAGTTTAGGGGGTGTGTTTAGTTTTGGGGTTGTGTTGGTTTATGGGATGTGTTGTTTTTATGGATTGTGTTGTGTTGGGTTTAGATGTTGTGTTAGGATTAGGTGTTGTGTTAGGTTTAGGGGTGTGTTAGGTTTAGGGTGTATATTAGGTTTAGGTGATGTGTTAAGTTTAGGGGTTGTGTTAGGTTTAGGGGTTTTGTTGGGTTTAAGGGGTGTATTGTGTTTAGGGGTTGTGTTACATTTAGGGGTTGTGTTGGGTTTAGGGTTCTGTTAGGATTAGGGGTTGTGTTGGGTTTAGGGGTTGTGTTGGGTTTAGGGGTTGTTTTAGGTTTAGGGGTTGGTTTGTGTTTAGGTGTTGTGTTAGGTTTAGTGTTTGTGTTGGGTTTAGGTGTAATGTTAGGTTTAGGAGTGTATTAGGTTTAGGGTGTGTGTTAGGTTTAGGTGTTGTTTTAATATTAGGGGTTGTGTTAGATTTAGGGGTTTTGTTAGGTTTAGGGGTTGTGTTTTTTTTAGGTGTTGTATTAGGTTAAGGGGTTTTGATGTGTTTAGGGGTTGTGCTGGGTTTAGGTGTTGTTTTGGGTTTAGGGGTTGTGATAGGTTTAAGTGTTGTGTTCTGTTTTGGGGTTGTGTTGGGTATAGGGTTGTGTTAGGATTTGGGGTTGTGTTGGGTTTAGGTTTTGTGTTGGGATTAGGCTTGTGTTAGGTTTAGGGGATGTATTCGGTGTAGGTGTTTTGTGTTGTGTTTATGGGTTGTTTTAGGTTTAGGGGTTGTTTTGTGTTTAGGTGTTGTGTTAGGCTTAGGGGGTGTATTGGGTTTAGGGGTTGTGTTGGGTTTAGGTGTTGTGTTAGGTTTAGGGGTTGTATTAGGTGTAGGTGTTGTGTTAGGTTAAGGGGTTGTGTTGGGTTTAGGAGTTGTGTTAGGTTTAGGGGTTGTAATAGGTTTAGGGGTTGTTTTGTGTTTAGGTGTTGCGTTAGTTTTAGTGGGTTTATTAGGTTTAGGGTCTGTGTTAGTTTTAGGGGTTGTGTTAGGTTTAGGGGTTGTTTTGGGTATAGGTTTGTTTTAGGATTAGGGATTGTGTTGTGTTTAAGGGTTGTGTTGGGTTTAGGGCTTGTGTTATGTATTGGGGATGTATTCGGTTTAGGTGTTGTGTTGAGTTTATGGGTTGTATTAGGTTTATGGGTTGTTTTGTGTTTAGGTGTTGTGTTAGTTTTAGGGGTTGTGTTGGGATTAGGTGTTGTGTTGGGTTCACAGGTTTTGTTGGGTTTAGGTGTTGGGTTAGGTTTAGGGGTTGTGTTGGGTTTAGGTGTTGTGTTAGGTTTAGGGGTTGTATTGGGTGTAGGTGTTGTGTTAGGTTAAGGGGTTGTGTTGGGTTTAGGAGTTGTGTTAGGTTTAGGGGTTGTAATAGGTTTAGGGGTTGTTTTGTGTTTAGGTGTTGTGGTAGTTTTAGGGGGTGTATTAGGTTTAGGGTCTGTGTTATTTTTAGGGGTTGTGTTAGGTTTAGGGGTTGTTTTGGGTATAGGTTTGTTTTAGGATTAGGGATTGTGTTGGGTTTAGGGTTGTGTTATGATTAGGGGTTATGTTAGGTTTAGGGGTTGTGTTGGGTTTAGGGGTTGTGTTGGGTTTAGGGCTTGTGTTAGGTTTAGGGGATGTATTCGGTTTAGGTGTTGTGTTGTGTTTATGGGTTGTTTTGTGTTTAGGTGTTGTGTTAGTTTTAGGGGTTGTGTTGGGATTAGGTGTTGTGCTAGGTTTAGGGGTTGTGTTGGGTTTAGGGGTTGTGTTGGGTTCACAGGTTTTGTTGGGTTTAGGTGTTGGGTTAGGTTTAGGGGTTGTGTTGGGTTTAGGTGTTGTGTTAGGTTTAGGGGTTGTATTGGGTTTAGGTTTTGTGTTTGGTTTTGGGGTTCTGTTGGGTTTAGGGTTGTGTTAGGATTATGGGTTGTGTTGGGTTTATGTGTTGTGTTAGTTTTAGGGGGTGTATTGGGTTTAGGGGCTGTGTTATTTTTAGGGGGTGTATTGGGTTTAGGGGTTGTGTTAGGTTTAGGGGTTGTGTTGGGTTTAGGGTTGTGTTAGGATTAGGGGTTGTGTTGGGATTAGGGTTGTGTTAGGATTAGGGGTTGTGTTGGGTTTAGGGTTGTGTTATGATTAGGGGTTATGTTAGGTTTAGGGGTTGTGTTGGGTTTAGGGGTTGTGTTGGGTTTAGGGCTTGTGTTAGGTTTAGGGGATGTATTCGGTTTAGGTGTTGTGTTATGTGTATGTGTTGTGTTAGGTTTAGGGGTTGTTTTGTATTTAGGTGTTGTGTTAGGTTAAGGGGTTGTGTTGAGATTAGGTGTTGTGTTAGTTTTAGGGGTTGTGTTGGGTTTAGGGGTTGTGTTGGGTTTAGGGGTTGTTTTGGGTTTAGGTCTTGTGTTGGTTTACAGGTTATGTTGGGTTTAGGGGTTGGTTTAGGTTTAGGGGTTGTATTGGGTTTAGGTGTTGCTTTGTTTTTAGGTTTTGTGTTAGGTGTAGGGTTTGTGTTGGGTTTAGGTGTAGTGACAGGTTTAGGGTTGTGTTAAGATTTGGGGTTGTGTTGGGTTTAGTTGTTGTGTTGGGATTAGGGCTTGTGTTAGGTGTAGGGGATGTATTCGGTTTAGGTGTTTTGTGTTGTGTTTATGGGTTGTTTTACATTTAGGGGTTGTTTTGTGTTTAGGTGTTGTGTTAGGCTTAGGGAGTGTATTGGGTTTAGGGGTTGTGTTGGGTTTAGGTGTTGTGTTGGGTTTACAGGTTTTGTTGGGTTTAGGTTAAGGTTAGTTTTAGGGGTTGTGTTAGGTTTAGGGGTTGTTTTGGGTTTAGGTGTTGTGTTAGGTTAAGGGGTTGTGTTGGGTTTAGGAGTTGTGTTAGGTTTAGGGGTTGTTAGGTTTAGGGGATGTGTTAGGTTTAGGGGTTGTTTTGTGTTAAGGTGTTGTGTTAGTTTTAGGGGGTGTATTAGGTTTAGGGGCTGTGTTATTTTTAGGGGTTGTGTTAGGTTTAGGGGTTGTTTTGGGTATAGGGTTGTTTTAGGATTAGTGATTGTGTTGGGTTTAGGGGTTGTGTTGGGTTTATGGGTTGTGTTAGGTTTATGGGTTGTTTTGTGATTAGGTGTTGTGTTAGGTTTAGGTGTTAAGTTGTGTTTATGGTTTGTGTAAGGTTTAGGGGTTGTTTTGTGTTTATTTTTGAGTTAGGTTTAGGGGTTGTGTTGGTTATAGGTGTTGTGTTAGGTTTAGGGGCTGTGTTGGGTTTAGGGGATCTGTTGGGTTTAGGTGTTGGGTTAGGTTTAGGGGTAGTGTTGGGTTTAGGAGTTTTGTTAGGTTTAGGGGCTGTGTTGTTTTTAGGGGTTGTGTTAGGTTTAGGGGTTGTTTTGGGTATAGGGTTGTTTTAGGATTAGGGATTGTTTTGTGTTTAGGGGTTGTGTTGGGTTTAGGGCTTGTGTTAGCTTAAGAGGCTGTGTTGGGTTTAGGGTTTGTTTTGGGTTTAGGTGTTGTGTTGGTTTACAGGTTATGTTGGGTTTAGGTGTTGGGTTAGGTTTAGTGGTTGTGTTGGGTTTAGGTGTTGTGTTAGGTTTAGGGGTTGTATTGGGTTTAGGTGTTGTGTTAGCTTAATTCGTTGTGTTGGGTTTAGGATTTTTTTTAGGTTTAGGGGATGTGTTAGGTTTAGGGGTTGTTTTGTGTTTTGGTTTTGTGTTAGTTTTAGGGGGGTGTATTGGGTTTAGGGGCTGTGTTATTTTTAGGGGTTGTGATAGGTTTAGGGGTTGTTTTGGGTTTAGGGTTGTGTTAGGATTAGGGATTGTGTTGGGTTTAGGGGTTGTGTTGGGTTTAGGGCTTGTGTTGGGTTTAGGGGATGTGTTAGGTTTAGGGTTGTTTTAGGTTTAGGTGTTGTTTTGGGTTTAGGATTGTGTTGGGTTTAGGGGTTGTGTTATTTTTGAGGGGTTGTGTTGGGTTTAGGTGTTGTGTTAGGTTTAGGGGTTGTGTTGGGTTTAGGGGTTGTGTTGGGTTTAGAGGTTGTGTTTGGTTTAGGGCTTCTGTTAGGTTTAGTGGTTGTGTTAGGTTTTGTGGTTGTGTTTGGTTTAGGGGTTGTGTTAGGTTTAGGTCTCTTGTTGCGTATATGGTTGTATTTGGTTTAGTTGTTGTGTTAGGTTTAGGTGTTGTGCTAGGTTTAGGTGTTGTGTTAGGTTTAGGGGATGTGTTTGGTTTAGGTGTTGTGTTAGGTTTAGGGGGTGTGTTGGGTTTATGGGTTGTTTTAGGTTTAGGGTTGTGTTTTGTTTAGGTGTTGTGTTAGGTTTAGGTGTTGTGTTGGGTTTAGGGCTTGTGCTGGTTTTAGGTGTTGTGTTAGGTTTAGGGGTTGTCTTGTGTTTTGGGTTGTGTTGGGTTTAGGTGTTCTTTTAGTTTTAGGGGTTGTGTTAGGTTTAGGGATTGTGTTGGGTTTAGGGGTTGTGTTGGGTTTAGGTGTTTTTTTGGGTTTAGGTGTTGGGTTAAGTTTAGGGGTTGTGTTGGGTTTAGGTGTTGTGTTAGGTTTGGGGGGATATTGGGTTTATGGGTTGTGTTAGGTTTAGGTATTGTGTTAGGTTAAGGGTGTGTGTTGGATTTAAGGGGTGTGTTGGTTTTAGGGGTTTTGTTATGTTTGGGGGTGTGTTGGGTTTAGGGGTTGTGTTGGGTTTAGGGGTTGTGTTATGTTTAGGTTTTGTGTTGGGTTTAAGGGTTGTTTTAGGTTTAGAGGATGTGTTTGGTTTAGGTGTTGTGTTAGGTTTAGGGGGTGTGTTGGGTTTATGGGTTGTGTTAGGTTTAGGGTTGTGTTTGGTTTAGGTGTTGTGTTAGGTTTAGGGGTTGTGTTGGGTTTAGGGGTTGTGTTAGGTTTAGGTGTTGTGTTAGGTTTATGGGTTGTCTTGTGTTTTGGGTTGTGTTGGGTTTAGGTGTTCTTTTAGTGTTAGGGGTTGTGTTAGATTTAGGGGTTGTGTTGGGTTTAGGTGTTGTGTTGGGTTTAGGTGTTGGGTTAAGTTTAGGGGTTGTGTTGGGTTTAGGTGTTGTGTTATGTTTTGGGTTATATTTGTTTTAGGGGTTGTGTTAGGTTTAGGGGTTGTGTTAGGTTTAGGGGGTGTGTTGGGTTTAGGGGTTGTGTTGTGGTTATGGGATGTGTTGGGTTTAGGGGTTGTGTTGTGTTGGGTTTAGGTGTTGTGTTGGGTTTAGGTGTTGTGTTGGGTTTAGGTGTTGGGTTAAGTTTAGGGGTTGTTTTGGGTTTAGGTGTTGTGTTAGGTTTTTGGGGATATTGGGTTTAGGGGTTGTGTTAGGTTTAGGGGGTGTGTTGGGTTTAGGTGTTGTGTTGGGTTTAGGTGTTGGGTTAAGTTTAGGGGTTGTGTTAGTTTTAGGGGGTGTATTAGGTTTAGGGGCTGTGTTATTTTTAGGGGTTGTGTTAGGTTTAGGGGTTGTTTTGGGTATAGGGTTGTTTTAGGATTAGTGATTGTGTTGGGTTTAGGGGTTGTGTTGGGTTTATGGGTTGTGTTAGGTTTATGGGTTGTTTTGTGATTAGGTGTTGTGTTAGGTTTAGGTGTTAAGTTGTGTTTATGGTTTGTGTTAGGTTTAGGGGTTGTTTTGTGTTTATTTTTGAGTTAGGTTTAGGGGTTGTGTTGGTTATAGGTGTTGTGTTAGGTTTAGGGGCTGTGTTGGGTTTAGGGGATCTGTTGGGTTTAGGTGTTGGGTTAGGTTTAGGGGTAGTGTTGGGTTTAGGAGTTTTGTTAGGTTTAGGGGCTGTGTTGTTTTTAGGGGTTGTGTTAGGTTTAGGGGTTGTTTTGGGTATAGGGTTGTTTTAGGATTAGGGATTGTTTTGTGTTTAGGGGTTGTGTTGGGTTTAGGGCTTGTGTTAGCTTAAGAGACTGTGTTGGGTTTAGGGTTTGTTTTGGGTTTAGGTGTTGTGTTGGTTTACAGGTTATGTTGGGTTTAGGTGTTGGGTTAGGTTTAGTGGTTGTGTTGGGTTTAGGTGTTGTGTTAGGTTTAGGGGTTGTATTGGGTTTAGGTGTTGTGTTAGCTTAATTCGTTGTGTTGGGTTTAGGAGTTTTGTTAGGTTTAGGGGATGTGTTAGGTTTAGGGGTTGTTTTGTGTTTAGGTTTTGTGTTAGTTTTAGGGGGGTGTATTGGGTTTAGGGGCTGTGTTATTTTTAGGGGTTGTGATAGGTTTAGGGGTTGTTTTGGGTTTAGGGTTGTGTTAGGATTAGGGATTGTGTTGGGTTTAGGGGTTGTGTTGGGTTTAGGGCTTGTGTTGGGTTTAGGGGATGTGTTAGGTTTAGGGGTTGTTTTAGGTTTAGGTGTTGTTTTGGGTTTAGGATTGTGTTGGGTTTAGGGGTTGTGTTATTTTTGAGGGGTTGTGATGGGTTTAGGTGTTGTGTTAGGTTTAGGGGTTGTGTTGGGTTTAGGGGTTGTGTTGGGTTTAGAGGTTGTGTTTGGTTTAGGGCTTCTGTTAGGTTTAGTGGTTGTGTTAGGTTTTGGGGTTGTGTTTGGTTTAGGGGTTGTGTTAGGTTTAGGTCTCTTGTTGCGTATATGGTTGTATTTGGTTTAGTTGTTGTGTTAGGTTTAGGTGTTGTGCTAGGTTTAGGTGTTGTGTTAGGTTTAGGGGATGTGTTTGGTTTAGGTGTTGTGTTAGGTTTAGGGGGTGTGTTGGGTTTATGGGTTGTTTTAGGTTTAGGGTTGTGTTTTGTTTAGGTGTTGTGTTAGGTTTAGGTGTTGTGTTGGGTTTAGGGCTTGTGTTGGTTTTAGGTGTTGTGTTAGGTTTAGGGGTTGTCTTGTGTTTTGGGTTGTGTTGGGTTTAGGTGTTCTTTTAGTTTTAGGGGTTGTGTTAGGTTTAGGGATTGTGTTGGGTTTAGGGGTTGTGTTGGGTTTAGGTGTTTTTTTGGGTTTAGGTGTTGGGTTAAGTTTAGGGGTTGTGTTGGGTTTAGGTGTTGTGTTAGGTTTGGGGGGATATTGGGTTTATGGGTTGTGTTAGGTTTAGGTATTGTGTTAGGTTAAGGGTGTGTGTTGGGTTTAAGGGGTGTGTTGGTTTTAGGGGTTTTGTTATGTTTGGGGGTGTGTTGGGTTTAGGGGTTGTGTTGGTTTTAGGGGTTGTGTTATGTTTAGGTTTTGTGTTGGGTTTAAGGGTTGTTTTAGGTTTAGAGGATGTGTTTGGTTTAGGTGTTGTGATAGGTTTAGGGGGTGTGTTGGGTTTATGGGTTGTGTTAGGTTTAGGGTTGTGTTTGGTTTAGGTGTTGTGTTAGGTTTAGGGGTTGTGTTGGGTTTAGGGGTTGTGTTAGGTTTAGGTGTTGCGTTAGGTTTATGGGTTGTCTTGTGTTTTGGGTTGTGTTGGGTTTAGGTGTTCTTTTAGTGTTAGGGGTTGTGTTAGATTTAGGGGTTGTGTTGGGTTTAGGTGTTGTGTTGGGTTTAGGTGTTGGGTTAAGTTTAGGGGTTGTGTTGGGTTTAGGTGTTGTGTTATGTTTTGGGTTATATTTGTTTTAGGGGTTGTGTTAGGTTTAGGGGTTGTGTTAGGTTTAGGGGGTGTGTTGGGTTTAGGGGTTGTGTTGTGGTTATGGGATGTGTTGGGTTTAGGGGTTGTGTTGTGTTGGGTTTAGGTGTTGTGTTGGGTTTAGGTGTTGGGTTAAGTTTAGGGGTTGTTTTGGGTTTAGGTGTTGTGTTAGGTTTTTGGGGATATTGGGTTTAGGGGTTGTGTTAGGTTTAGGGGGTGTGTTGGGTTTAGGTGTTGTGTTGGGTTTAGGTGTTGGGTTAAGTTTAGGGGTTGTGTTGGGTTTAGGTGTTGTGTTAGGTTTTGGGGGATATTGGGTTTAGGGGTTGTGTTAGGTTTAGGGGGTGTGTTGGGTTTAAGGGGTGTTTTTGGTTTAGGTGTTTTGTTAGGTTTGGGGGTGTGTTGGGTTTAGGGGTTGTGTTGTGGTTATGGGATGTGTTGGGTTTAGGGGTTGTGTTGTGTTGGGTTTAGGTGTTGTGTTGGGTTTAGGTGTTGTGTTGGGTTTAGGTGTTGGGTTAAGTTTAGGGGTTGTTTTGGGTTTAGGTGTTGTGTTAGGTTTTGGGGGATATTGGGTTTAGGGGTTGTGTTAGGTTTAGGGGGTGTGTTGGGTTTAGGTGTTGTGTTGGGTTTAGGTGTTGGGTTAAGTTTAGGGGTTGTGTTGGGTTTAGGTGTTGTGTTAGGTTTTGGGGGATATTGGGTTTAGGGGTTGTGTTAGGTTTAGGGGGTGTGTTGGGTTTAAGGGGTGTTTTTGGTTTAGGTGTTTTGTTAGGTTTGGGGGTGTGTTGGGTTTAGGGGTTGTGTTGGGTTTATGGGATGTGTTGGGTTTAGGGGTTGTGTTGTGTTGGGTTTAGGTGTTATGTTGGGTTTAGGGGGGTGTTGGTTTTAGGGGTGTGTTAGGTTTATGATGTGTGTTAGGTTTAGGTGTTGTGTTAGGTTTAGGGGTTGTGTCATGTTTAGGGTTTGTGTTGGGTTTAAGGGTTGTTTTAGGTTTAGAGGATGTGTTTGGTTTAGGTGTTGTGTTAGGTTTAGGGGGTGTGTTGGGTTTATGGGTTGTGTTAGGTTTAGGGTTGTGTTAGGTTTAGGGGTTGTGTTATGTTTAGGGTTTTGTTATGTTTGGGGTGTGTTTGGTTTAAGGGTTGTTTTAGGTTTAGAGGATGTGTTTAGTTTAGGTGTTGTGTTGGGTTTAGGGGTTGTGTTGGGTTTAGGGGTTGTGTTAGGTTTAGGGGTTGTGTTGGGTTTAGGTGTTGTGTTGGGTTTAGGTGTTGGGTTCAGTTTAGGGGTTGTGTTGGGTTTAGAGGTTGTGTTTGGTTTAGGGGGTCTGTTAGGTTTAGTGGTTGTGTTAGGTTTAGGGGTTGTGTTATGTTTAGGGTTTGTGCTAGGTTTAGGTGTTGTGTTTGGTTTAGGGGTTGTGTTAGGTTTAGGTCTCTTGTTGCGTATATGGTTGTATTTGGTTTAGGTGTTGTGTTAGGTTTAGGTGTTGTGCTAGGTTTAGGTGTTGTGTTAGGTTTAGGGGATGTGTTTGGTTTAGGTGTTGTGTTAGGTTTAGGGGGTGTGTTGGGTTTATGGGTTGATTTAGGTTTAGGGTTGTGTTTTGTTTAGGTGTTGTGTTTTGTTTAGGTGTTGTGTTAGGTTTAGGTGTTGTGTTGGGTTTAGGGCTTGTGTTGGTTTTAGGTGTTGTGTTAGGTTTAGGGGTTGTCTTGTGTTTTGGGTTGTGTTGGGTTTAGGTGTTCTTTTAGTTTTAGGGGTTGTGTTAGGTTTAGGGATTGTGTTGGGTTTAGGGGTTGTGTTGGGTTTAGGTGTTTTTTTGGGTTTAGGTGTTGGGTTAAGTTTAGGGGTTGTGTTGGGTTTAGGTGTTGTGTTAGGTTTGGGGGATATTGGGTTTATGGGTTGTGTTAGGTTTAGGTATTGTGTTAGGTTAAGGGTGTGTGTTGGGTTTAAGGGGTGTGTTGGTTTTAGGGGTTTTGTTATGTTTGGGGGTGTGTTGGGTTTAGGGGTTGTGTTGGGTTTAGGGGTTGTGTTATGTTTAGGTTTTGTGTTGGGTTTAAGGGTTGTTTTAGGTTTAGAGGATGTGTTTGGTTTAGGTGTTGTGTTAGGTTTAGGGGGTGTGTTGGGTTTATGGGTTGTGTTAGGTTTAGGGTTGTGTTTGGTTTAGGTGTTGTGTTAGGTTTAGGGGTTGTGTTGGGTTTAGGGGTTGTGTTAGGTTTAGGTGTTGCGTTAGGTTTATGGGTTGTCTTGTGTTTTGGGTTGTGTTGGGTTTAGGTGTTCTTTTAGTTTTAGGGGTTGTGTTAGATTTAGGGGTTGTGTTGGGTTTAGGTGTTGTGTTGGGTTTAGGTGTTGGGTTAAGTTTAGGGGTTGTGTTGGGTTTAGGTGTTGTGTTATGTTTTGGGTTATATTTGTTTTAGGGGTTGTGTTAGGTTTAGGGGTTGTGTTAGGTTTAGGGGGTGTGTTGGGTTTAGGGGTTGTGTTGTGGTTATGGGATGTGTTGGGTTTAGGGGTTGTGTTGTGTTGGGTTTAGGTGTTGTGTTGGGTTTAGGTGTTGTGTTGGGTTTAGGTGTTGGGTTAAGTTTAGGGGTTGTTTTGGGTTTAGGTGTTGTGTTAGGTTTTTGGGGATATTGGGTTTAGGGGTTGTGTTAGGTTTAGGGGGTGTGTTGGGTTTAGGTGTTGTGTTGGGTTTAGGTGTTGGGTTAAGTTTAGGGGTTGTGTTGGGTTTAGGTGTTGTGTTAGGTTTTGGGGGATATTGGGTTTAGGGGTTGTGTTAGGTTTAGGGGGTGTGTTGGGTTTAAGGGGTGTTTTTGGTTTAGTTGTTTTGTTAGGTTTGGGGGTGTGTTGGGTTTAGGGGTTGTGTTGTGGTTATGGGATGTGTTGGGTTTAGGGGTTGTGTTGTGTTGGGTTTAGGTGTTGTGTTGGGTTTAGGTGTTGTGTTGGGTTTAGGTGTTGGGTTAAGTTTAGGGGTTGTTTTGGGTTTAGGTGTTGTGTTAGGTTTTGGGGGATATTGGGTTTAGGGGTTGTGTTAGGTTTAGGGGGTGTGTTGGGTTTAGGTGTTGTGTTGGGTTTAGGTGTTGGGTTAAGTTTAGGGGTTGTGTTGGGTTTAGGTGTTGTGTTAGGTTTTGGGGGATATTGGGTTTAGGGGTTGTGTTAGGTTTAGGGGGTGTGTTGGGTTTAAGGGGTGTTTTTGGTTTAGGTGTTTTGTTAGGTTTGGGGGTGTGTTGGGTTTAGGGGTTGTGTTGGGTTTATGGGATGTGTTGGCTTTAGGGGTTGTGTTGTGATGGGTTTAGGTGATGTGTTAGGTTTAGGGGGGGGTGTTGGTTTTAGGGGGTGTGTTGGGTTTATGGGATGTGTTGGGTTTAGGGGTTGTGTTGTGTTGGGTTTAGGTGTTATGTTGGGTTTAGGGGGGTGTTGGTTTTAGGGGGTGTGTTAGGTTTATGATGTGTGTTAGGTTTAGGTGTTGTGTTAGGTTTAGGGGTTGTGTTATGTTTAGGGTTTGTGTTGGGTTTAAGGGTTGTTTTAGGTTTAGAGGATGTGTTTGGTTTAGGTGTTGTGTTAGGTTTAGGGGGTGTGTTGGGTTTATGGGTTGTGTTAGGTTTAGGGTTGTGTTAGGTTTAGGGGTTGTGTTATGTTTAGGGTTTTGTTATGTTTGGGGTGTGTTTGGTTTAAGGGTTGTTTTAGGTTTAGAGGATGTGTTTAGTTTAGGTGTTGTGTTGGGTTTAGGGGTTGTGTTGGGTTTAGGGGTTGTGTTAGGTTTAGGGGTTGTGTTGGGTTTAGGTGTTGTGTTGGGTTTAGGTGTTGGGTTCAGTTTAGGGGTTGTGTTGGGTTTAGAGGTTGTGTTTGGTTTAGGGGGTCTGTTAGGTTTAGTGGTTGTGTTAGGTTTAGGGGTTGTGTTATGTTTAGGGTTTGTGCTAGGTTTAGGTGTTGTGTTTGGTTTAGGGGTTGTGTTAGGTTTAGGTCTCTTGTTGCGTATATGGTTGTATTTGGTTTAGGTGTTGTGTTAGGTTTAGGTGTTGTGCTAGGTTTAGGTGTTGTGTTAGGTTTAGGGGATGTGTTTGGTTTAGGTGTTGTGTTAGGTTTAGGGGGTGTGTTGGGTTTATGGGTTGATTTAGGTTTAGGGTTGTGTTTTGTTTAGGTGTTGTGTTTTGTTTAGGTGTTGTGTTAGGTTTAGGTGTTGTGTTGGGTTTAGGGCTTGTGTTGGTTTTAGGTGTTGTGTTAGGTTTAGGGGTTGTCTTGTGTTTTGGGTTGTGTTGGGTTTAGGTGTTCTTTTAGTTTTAGGGGTTGTGTTAGGTTTAGGGATTGTGTTGGGTTTAGGGGTTGTGTTGGGTTTAGGTGTTTTTTTGGGTTTAGGTGTTGGGTTAAGTTTAGGGGTTGTGTTGGATTTAGGTGTTGTGTTAGGTTTGGGGGGATATTGGGTTTATGGGTTGTGTTAGGTTTAGGTGTTGTGTTAGGTTAAGGGGGTGTGTTGGGTTTAAGGGGTGTGTTGGTTTTAGGGGTTTTGTTATGTTTGGGGGTGTGTTGGGTTTAGGGGTTGTGTTGGGTTTATGGGATGTGTTGGGTTTAGGGGTTGTGTTGTGTTGGGTTTAGGTGTTGTGTTAGGTTTAGGGGGGGTGTTGTTTTAGGGGGTGTGTTAGGTTTAGTTGTTGTGTTAGGTTTATGGTGTGTGTTAGGTTTAGGTGTTGTGTTAGGTTTAGGGGTTGTGTTATGTTTAGGGTTTGTGTTGGGTTTAAGGGTTGTTTTAGGTTTAGAGGATGTGTTTGGTTTAGGTGTTGTGTTAGGTTTAGGGGGTGTGTTGGGTTTATGGGTTGTGTTAGGTTTAGGGGTTGTGTTAGGTTTAGGTGTTGCGTTAGGTTTATGGGTTGTCTTGTGTTTTGGGTTGTGTTGGGTTTAGGTGTTCTTTTAGTTTTAGGGGTTGTGTTAGGTTTAGGGGTTGTGTTGGGTTTAGGTGTTGTGTTGGGTTTAGTGGTTGTGTTAGGTTTAGGGGTTGTGTTATGTTTAGGGTTTGTGCTAGGTTTAGGTGTTGTGTTTGGTTTAGGGGTTGTGTTAGGTTTAGGGGTGTGTTGGGTTTAAGGGGTGTGTTGGGTTTAGGGGTTTTGTTAGGTTTGGGGGTGTGTTGGGTTTAGGGGTTGTGTTGTGGTTATGGGATGTGTTGGGTTTAGGGGTTGTGTTGTGTTGGGTTTAGGTGTTGTGTTAGGTTTAGTGGGGTGTTGGTTTTAGGGTCTTGTGTTCGGTTTAGGGGATGTATTCGGTTTAGGTGTTGTGTTGTGTTTATGTGTTGTGTTAGGTTTAGGGGTTGTTTTGTATTTAGTTGTTGTGTTAGGTTGAGGGGTTGTGTTGAGATTAGGTGTTGTGTTATCTTTAGGGGTTGTGTTGGGTTTAGGGGCTGTGTTGGGTTTAGCGTTTGTTTTGGGTTTAGGTGTTGTGTTGGTTTACAGGTTATGTTGGGTTTAGGTGTTGGGTTAGGTTTAGGGGTTGTGTTGGGTTTAGGTGTTGTGTTAGGTTTAGGGGTTGTATTGGGTTTAGGTGTTGTGTTAGCTTAATGGGTTGTGTTGGGTTTAGGAGTTTTGTTAGGTTTAGGGGATGTGTTAGGTTTAGGGGTTGTTTTGTGTTTATGTTTTGTGTTAGTTTTAGGGGGGTGTTGGGTTTAGGGGCTGTGTTATTTTTAGGGGTTGTGTTGGGTTTAGGGGTTGTTTTGGGTTTAGGGTTGTGTTAGGATTAGGGATTGTGTTGGGTTTAGGGCTTGTGTTGGGTTTAGGGCTTGTGTTGGGATTAGGGGATGTGTTAGGTTTAGGGGTTGTTTTAGGTTTAGGTGTTGTTTTGGGTTTAGGGTTGTGTTGGGTTTAGGGGTTGTGTTATTTTTGAGGGGTTGTGTTGGGTTTAGGTTTTGTGTTAGGTTTAGGGGTTGTGTTGGGTTTAGGGGTTGTGTTAGGTTTAGGGGTTGTGTTGTGTTTAGGGGTTGTGTTTGGTTTTGGGCTTGTTTTATGTTTAGTTGTTGTGTTAGGTTTAGGGTTTGTGCTAGGTTTAGGTGTTGTGTTAGGTTTAGGGGTTGTGTTAGGTTTAGGTCTTGTGTTGGTTATATGGTTGTATTTGGTTTAGGTGTTGTGTTAGGTTTAGGTGTTGTGCTAGGTTTAGGTGTTGTGTTAGGTTTAGGGGATGTGTTGGGTTTAGGAGATGTGTTGGGTTTAGGGTTTGTGTTGGTTCAGGGGTTGTGTTAGGTTTAGGGGTTGTGTTTGGTTTAGGTGTTGTGTTAGGTTTAGGGGGGGTGTTGGGTTTATGGGTTGTGTAAGGTTTAGGGTTGTGTTTTCTTTAGGTGTTGTGTTGGGTTTATGGGATGTGTTGGCTTTAGGGGTTGTGTTGTGTTGGGTTTAGGTGTTGTGTTAGGTTTAGGGGGGGTGTTGGTTTTAGGGGGTGTGTTAGGTTTAGGTGTTGTGTTAGGTTCAGGGGTTGTGTTATGTTTAGGGTTTTGTTATGTTTGGGGTGTGTTTGGTTTAGGGGTTGTGTTGGGTTTATGGGATGTGTTGGGTTTTGGGGTTGTGTTGTGTTGGGTTTAGGTGTTATGTTAGGTTTAGGGGGGTGTTGGTTTTAGGGGGTGTGTTAGGTTTATGGTGTGTGTTAGGTTTAGGTGTTGTGTTAGGTTTAGGGGTTGTGTTATGTTTAGGTTTGTGTTGGGTTTAAGGGTTGTTTTAGGTTTAGAGGATGTGTTTGGTTTAGGTGTTGTGTTAGGTTTAGGGGGTGTGTTGGTTTTATGGGTTGTGTTAGGTTTAGGGTTGTGTTTGGTTTAGGTGTTGTGTTGGGTTTAGGGGTTGTGTTGGGTTTAGGTGTTGTGTTAGGTTTAGGGGTTGTCTTGTGTTTTGGGTTTGTGTTGGGTTTAAGGGTTGTTTTAGGTTTAGAGGATGTGTTTGGTTTAGGTGTTGTGTTGGGTTTAGGGGTTGTGTTGGGTTTAGGGGTTGTGTTAGGTTTAGGGGTTGTGTTGGGTTTAGGTGTTGTGTTGGGTTTAGGTGTTGGGTTCAGTTTAGGGGTTGTGTTGGGTTTAGAGGTTGTGTTTTGTTTAGGGCTTCAGTTAGGTTTAGTGGTTGTGTTAGGTTTAGGGGTTGTGTTATGTTTAGGGTTTGTGCTAGGTTTAGGTGTTGTGTTTGGTTTAGGGGTTGTGTTAGGTTTAGGTCTCTTGTTGCGTATATGGTTGTATTTGGTTTAGGTGTTGTGTTAGGTTTAGGTGTTGTGCTAGGTTTAGGTGTTGTGTTAGGTTTAGGGGATGTGTTTGGTTTAGGTGTTGTGTTAGGTTTAGGGGGTGTGTTGGGTTTATGGGTTGTTTTAGGTTTAGGGTTGTGTTTTGTTTAGGTGTTGTGTTTTGTTTAGGTGTTGTGTTAGGTTTAGGTGTTGTGTTGGGTTTAGGGCTTGTGTTGGTTTTAGGTGTTGTGTTAGGTTTAGGGGTTGTCTTGTGTTTTGGGTTGTGTTGGGTTTAGGTGTTCTTTTAGTTTTAGGGGTTGTGTTAGGTTTAGGGATTGTGTTAGGTTTAGGGGTTGTGTTGGGTTTAGGTGTTTTTTTGGGTTTAGGTGTTGGGTTAAGTTTAGGGGTTGTGTTGGGTTTAGGTGTTGTGTTAGGTTTGGGGGGATATTGGGTTTATGGGTTGTGTTAGTTTTAGGTATTGTGTTAGGTTAAGGGGGTGTGTTGGGTTTAAGGGGTGTGTTGGTTTTAGGGGTTTTGTTATGTTTGGGGGTGTGTTGGGTTTAGGGGTTGTGTTGGGTTTATGGGATGTGTTGGGTTTAGGGGTTGTGTTGTGTTGGGTTTAGGTGTTGTGTTAGGTTTAGGGGGGGTGTTGTTTTAGTGGGTGTGTTAGGTTTAGGTGTTGTGTTAGGTTTATGGTGTGTGTTAGGTTTAGGTGTTGTGTTAGGTTTAGGGGTTGTGTTATGTTTAGGTTTTGTGTTGGGTTTAAGGGTTGTTTTAGGTTTAGAGGATGTGTTTGGTTTAGGTGTTGTGTTAGGTTTAGGGGGTGTGTTGGGTTTATGGGTTGTGTTAGGTTTAGGGTTGTGTTTGGTTTAGGTGTTGTGTTAGGTTTAGGGGTTGTGTTGGGTTTAGGGGTTGTGTTAGGTTTAGGTGTTGCGTTAGGTTTATGGGTTGTCTTGTGTTTTGGGTTGTGTTGGGTTTAGGTGTTGTGTTATGTTTTGGGTTATATTTGTTTTAGGGGTTGTGTTAGGTTTAGGGGTTGTGTTAGGTTTAGGGGTGTGTTGGGTTTAAGGGGTGTGTTGGGTTTAGGGGTTTTGTTAGGTTTGGGGGTGTGTTGGGTTTAGGGGTTGTGTTGTCTTTATGGGATGTATTGGGTTTAGGGGTTGTGTTGTGTTGGGTTTAGGTGTTGTGTTGGGTTTAGGTGTTGTGTTGGGTTTAGGTGTTGGGTTAGGTTTAGGGGGGGTGTTGGTTTTAGGGGGTGTGTTAGGTTTAGGTGTTGTGTTAGGTTCAGGGGTTGTGTTATGTTTAGGGTTTTGTTATGTTTGGGGTGTGTTTGGTTTAGGGGTTGTGTTGGGTTTATGGGATGTGTTGGGTTTTGGGGTTGTGTTGTGTTGGGTTTAGGTGTTATGTTAGGTTTAGGGGGGTGTTGGTTTTAGGGGGTGTGTTAGGTTTATGGTGTGTGTTAGGTTTAGGTGTTGTGTTAGGTTTAGGGGTTGTGTTATGTTTAGGTTTGTGTTGGGTTTAAGGGTTGTTTTAGGTTTAGAGGATGTGTTTTGTTTAGGTGTTGTGTTAGGTTTAGGGGGTGTGTTGGGTTTATGGGTTGTGTTTGGTTTAGGGTTGTGTTTGGTTTAGGTGTTGTGTTGGGTTTAGGGGTTGTGTTGGGTTTAGGTGTTGTGTTAGGTTTAGGGGTTGTCTTGTGTTTTGGGTTTGTGTTGGGTTTAAGGGTTGTTTTAGGTTTAGAGGATGTGTTTGGTTTAGGTGTTGTGTTGGGTTTAGGGGTTGTGTTGGGTTTAGGGGTTGTGTTAGGTTTAGGGGTTGTGTTGGGTTTAGGTGTTGGGTTCAGTTTAGGGGTTGTGTTGGGTTTAGAGGTTGTGTTTGGTTTAGGGCTTCTGTTAGGTTTAGTGGTTGTGTTAGGTTTAGGGGTTGTGTTATGTTTAGGGTTTGTGCTAGGTTTAGGTGTTGTGTTTGGTTTAGGGGTTGTGTTAGGTTTAGGTCTCTTGTTGCGTATATGGTTGTATTTGGTTTAGGTGTTGTGTTAGGTTTAGGTGTTGTGCTAGGTTTAGGTGTTGTGTTAGGTTTAGGGGATGTGTTTGGTTTAGGTGTTGTGTTAGGTTTAGGGGGTGTGTTGGGTTTATGGGTTGTTTTAGGTTTAGGGTTGTGTTTTGTTTAGGTGTTGTGTTTTGTTTAGGTGTTGTGTTAGGTTTAGGTGTTGTGTTGGGTTTAGGGCTTGTGTTGGTTTTAGGTGTTGTGTTAGGTTTAGGGGTTGTCTTGTGTTTTGGGTTGTGTTGGGTTTAGGTGTTCTTTTAGTTTTAGGGGTTGTGTTAGGTTTAGGGATTGTGTTGGGTTTAGGGGTTGTGTTGGGTTTAGGTGTTTTTTTGGGTTTAGGTGTTGGGTTAAGTTTAGGGGTTGTGTTGGGTTTAGGTGTTGTGTTAGGTTTGGGGGGATATTGGGTTTATGGGTTGTGTTAGGTTTAGGTATTGTGTTAGGTTAAGGGGGTGTGTTGGGTTTAAGGGGTGTGTTGGTTTTAGGGGTTTTGTTATGTTTGGGGGTGTGTTGGGTTTAGGGGTTGTGTTGGGTTTATGGGATGTGTTGGGTTTAGGGGTTGTGTTGTGTTGGGTTTAGGTGTTGTGTTAGGTTTAGGGGGGGTGTTGTTTTAGGGGGTGTGTTAGGTTTAGGTGTTGTGTTAGGTTTATGGTGTGTGTTAGGTTTAGGTGTTGTGTTAGGTTTAGGGGTTGTGTTATGTTTAGGGTTTGTGTTGGGTTTAAGGGTTGTTTTAGGTTTAGAGGATGTGTTTGGTTTAGGTGTTGTGTTAGGTTTAGGTGTTGCGTTAGGTTTATGGGTTGTCTTGTGTTTTGGGTTGTGTTGGGTTTAGGTGTTGTGTTATGTTTTGGGTTATATTTGTTTTAGGGGTTGTGTTAGGTTTAGGGGTTGTGTTAGGTTTAGGGGGTGTGTTGGGTTTAAGGGGTGTGTTGGGTTTAGGGGTTTTGTTAGGTTTGGGGGTGTGTTGGGTTTAGGGGTTGTGTTGTCTTTATGGGATGTGTTGGGTTTAGGGGTTGTGTTGTGTTGGGTTTAGGTGTTGTGTTGGGTTTAGGTGTTGGGTTAAATTTAGGGGTTGTTTTGGGTTTAGGTGTTGTGTTAGGTTTTGGGGGATATTGGGTTTAGGGGTTGTGTTAGGTTTAGGGGGTGTGTTGGGTTTAGGTGTTGTGTTGGGTTTAGGTGTTGGGTTAAGTTTAGGGGTTGTGTTGGGTTTAGGTGTTGTGTTATGTTTTGGGGGATATTGGGTTTAGGGGTTGTGTTAGGTTTAGGGGGTGTGTTGGGTTTAAGGGGTGTTTTTGGTTTAGGTGTTTTGTTAGGTTTGGGGTTGTGTTGGGTTTAGGGGTTGTGTTGGGTTTATGGGATGTGTTGGCTTTAGGGGTTGTGTTGTGTTGGGTTTAGGTGTTGTGTTAGGTTTAGGGGTTGTGTTATGTTTAGGGTTTTGTTATGTTTGGGGTTTATTGGGGGTGTTGGTTTTAGGGGGTGTGTTGGGTTTATGGGATGTGTTGGGTTTAGGGGTTGTGTTGTGTTGGGTTTAGGTGTTATGTTAGGTTTAGGGGGGTGTTGGTTTTAGGGGGTGTGTTAGGTTTATGGTGTGTGTTAGGTTTAGGTGTTGTGTTAGGTTTAGGGGTTGTGTTATGTTTAGGGTTTGTGTTGGGTTTAAGGGTTGTTTTAGGTTTAGAGGATGTGTTTGGTTTAGGTGTTGTATTAGGTTTAGGGGGTGTGTTGGGTTTATGGGTTGTGTTAGGTTTAGGGTTGTGTTAGGTTTAGGGGTTGTGTTATGCTTAGGGTTTTGTTATGTTTGGGGTGTGTTTGGTTTAGGGGTTGTGTTGGGTTTATGGGATGTGTTGGGTTTAGGGGTTGTGTTGTGTTGGGTTTAGGTGTTATGTTAGGTTTAGGGGGGTGTTGGTTTTAGGGGGTGTGTTAGGTTTATGGTGTATGTTAGGTTTAGGTGTTGTGTTAGGTTTAGGGGTTGTGTTCTGTTTAGGGTTTGTGTTGGGTTTAAGGGTTGTTTTAGGTTTAGAGGATGTGTTTGGTTTAGGTGTTGTGTTAGGTTTAGGGGGTGTGTTGGGTTTATGGGTTGTGTTAGGTTTAGGGTTGTGTTTGGTTTAGGTGTTGTGTTGGGTTTAGGGGTTGTGTTGGGTTTAGGTGTTGTGTTAGGTTTAGGGGTTGTCTTGAGTTTTGGGTTTGTGTTGGGTTTAAGGGTTGTTTTAGGGTTAGAGGATGTGTTTAGTTTAGGTGTTGTGTTGGGTTTAGGGGTTGTGTTGGGTTTAGGGGTTGTGTTAGGTTTAGGGGTTGTGTTGGGTTTAGGTGTTGTGTTGGGTTTAGGTGTTGGGTTCAGTTTAGGGGTTGTGTTGGGTTTAGAGGTTGTGTTTGGTTTAGGGCTTCTGTTAGGTTTAGTGGTTGTGTTAGGTTTAGGGGTTGTGTTATGTTTAGGGTTTGTGCTAGGTTTAGGTGTTGTGTTTGGTTTAGGGGTTGTGTTAGGTTTAGGTCTCTTGTTGCGTATATGGTTGTATTTGGTTTAGGTGTTGTGTTAGGTTTAGGTGTTGTGCTAGGTTTAGGTGTTGTGTTAGGTTTAGGGGATGTGTTTGGTTTAGGTGTTGTGTTAGGTTTAGGGGGTGTGTTGGGTTTATGGGTTGATTTAGGTTTAGGGTTGTGTTTTGTTTAGGTGTTGTGTTTTGTTTAGGTGTTGTTTTAGGTTTAGGTGTTGTGTTGGGTTTAGGGCTTGTGTTGGTTTTAGGTGTTGTGTTAGGTTTAGGGGTTGTCTTGTGTTTTGGGTTGTGTTGGGTTTAGGTGTTCTTTTAGTTTTAGGGGTTGTGTTAGGTTTAGGGATTGTGTTGGGTTTAGGGGTTGTGTTGGGTTTAGGTGTTTTTTTGGGTTTAGGTGTTGGGTTAAGTTTAGGGGTTGTGTTGGATTTAGGTTTTGTGTTAGGTTTGGGGGGATATTGGGTTTATGGGTTGTGTTAGGTTTAGGTGTTGTGTTAGGTTAAGGGGGTGTGTTGGGTTTAAGGGGTGTGTTGGTTTTAGGGGTTTTGTTATGTTTGGGGGTGTGTTGGGTTTAGGGGTTGTGTTGGGTTTATGGGATGTGTTGGGTTTAGGGGTTGTGTTGTGTTGGGTTTAGGTGTTGTGTTAGGTTTAGGGGGGGTGTTGTTTTAGGGGGTGTGTTAGGTTTAGGTGTTGTGTTAGGTTTATGGTGTGTGTTAGGTTTAGGTGTTGTGTTAGGTTTAGGGGTTGTGTTATGTTTAGGGTTTATGTTGGGTTTAAGGGTTGTTTTAGGTTTAGAGGATGTGTTTGGTTTAGGTGTTGTGTTAGGTTTAGGGGGTGTGTTGGGTTTATGGGTTGTGTTAGGTTTAGGGTTGTGTTTGGTTTAGGTGTTTTTTTGGGTTTAGGTGTTGGGTTAAGTTTAGGGGTTTTGTTGGGTTTATGGGTTTTCTTGTGTTTTGGGTTGTGTTGGGTTTAGGTGTTCTTTTAGTTTTAGGGGTTGTGTTAGGTTTAGGGGTTGTGTTGGGTTTAGGTGTTGGGTTAAGTTTAGGGGTTGTGTTGGGTTTAGGTGTTGTGTTATGTTTTGGGGGATATTTGTTTTAGGGGTTGTGTTAGGTTTAGGGGTTGTGTTAGGTTTAGGGGTTGTTTTGTATTTAGTTGTTGTGTTAGGTTAAGGGGTTGTGTTGAGATTAGGTGTTGTGTTATCTTTAGGGGTTGTGTTGGGTTTAGGGGCTGTGTTGGGTTTAGGGTTTGTTTTGGGTTTAGGTGTTGTGTTGGTTTACAGGTTATGTTGGGTTTAGGTGTTGGGTTAGGTTTAGGGGTTGTGTTGGGTTTAGGTGTTGTGTTAGGTTTAGGGGTTGTATTGGGTTTAGGTGTTGTGTTAGCTTAATGGGTTGTGTTGGGTTTAGGAGTTTTGTTAGGTTTAGGGGATGTGTTAGGTTTAGGGGTTGTTTTGTGTTTAGGTTTTGTGTTAGTTTTAGGGGGTTGTTGGGTTTAGGGGCTGTGTTATTTTTAGGGGTTGTGTTGGGTTTAGGGGTTTTTTTGGGTTTAGGGTTGTGTTAGGATTAGGGATTGTGTTGGGTTTAGGGGTTGTGTTGGGTTTAGGGCTTGTGTTGGGTTTAGGGGATGTGTTAGGTTTAGGGGTTGTTTTAGGTTTAGGTGTTGTTTTGGGTTTAGGGTTGTGTTGGGTTTAGGGGTTGTGTTATTTTTGAGGGGTTGTGTTGGGTTTAGGTGTTGTGTTAGGTTTAGGGGTTGTGTTGGGTTTAGGGGTTGTGTTAGGTTTAGGGGTTGTGTTGGGTTTAGGGGTTGTGTTGGGTTTAGGGGTTGTGTTTGGTTTTGGGCTTGTTTTAGGTTTAGTTGTTGTGTTAGGTTTAGGGTTTGTGCTAGGTTTAGGTGTTGTGTTAGGTTTAGGGGTTGTGTTAGGTTTAGGTCTTGTGTTGGGTATATGGTTGTATTTGGTTTAGGTGTTGTGTTAGGTTTAGGTGTTGTGCTAGGTTTAGGTGTTGTGTTAGGTTTAGGGGATGTGTTGGGTTTAGGAGATGTGTTGGGTTTAGGAGATGTGTTGGGTTTAGGGGTTGTGTTGGTTCAGGGGTTGTGTTAGGTTTAGGGGTTGTGTTATGTTTAGGGTTTGTGTTGGGTTTAAGGGTTGTTTTAGGTTTAGGGGATGTGTTTGGTTAGGTGTTGTGTTAGGTTTAGGGGGGGTGTTGGGTTTATGGGTTGTGTAAGGTTTAGGGTTGTGTTTTCTTTAGGTGTTGTGTTAGGTTTAGGGGTTGTGTTGGGTTTAGGGGTTTTGTTGGTTTTAGGTTTTGTGTTAGGTTTAGGTGTTGTCTTGTGTTTTGGGTTGTGTTGGGTTTAGGTGTTCTTTCAGTTTTAGGGGTTGTGTTAGGTTTAGGGGTTGTGTTGGGTTTAGGGGTTGTGTTGGGTTTAGGTGTTTTTTTGGGTTTAGGTGTTGGGTTAAGTTTAGGGGTTTTGTTGGGTTTAGGTGTTGTGTTAGGTTTGGGGGGATATTGGGTTTAGGGGTTGTGTTAGGTTTAGGGGTTGTGTTAGGTTAAGGGGGTGTGTTGGGTTTAAGGGGTGTCTTGGGTTTAGGGGTTTTGTTATGTTTGGGGGTGTGTTGGGTTTAGGGGTTGTGTTGGGTTTATGGGATGTGTTGGGTTTAGGTGTTGTGTTGTGTTGGGTTTAGGTTTTGTGTTAGGTTTAGGGGGTTGTTGTTTTAGGGGGTGTGTTAGGTTTAGGTGTTGTGTTAGGTTTATGGTGTGTGTTAGGTTTAGGTGTTGTGTTAGGTTTAGGGGATGTGTTATGTTTAGGGTTTGTGTTGGGTTTAAGGGTTGTTTTAGGTTTAGAGGATGTGTTTGGTTTAGGTGTTGTGTTAGGTTTAGGGGGTGTGTTGGGTTTAGGGGTTGTGTTAGGTTTAGAGTTGTTTATGGTTTAGGTGTTGTGTTAGGTTTAGGGGTTGTGTTGGGTTTAGGGGTTGTGTTGGGTTTAGGTGTTGTGTTAGGTTTAGGGTTCTGTATTATGTTTTGGGTTGTGTTGGGTTTAGGTGTTCTTTTAGTTTTAGGGGTTGTGTTAGGTTTAGGGGTTGTGTTGGGTTTAGGTGTTGTGTTGGGTTTAGGTGTTGGGTTAAGTTTAGGGGTTGTGTTGGGTTTAGGTGTTGTGTTAGGTTTTGGGGGATATTGGGTTTAGGGGTTGTGTTAGGTTTAGGGGTTGTGTTAGGTTTAGAGGGTGTGTTGGGTTTAAAGGGTGTTTTTGGTTTAGGGGTTTTGTTAGGTTTGGGGGTGTGTTGGGTTTAGGGGTTGTGTTGGGTTTATGGGATGTGTTGGCTTTAGGGGTTGTGTTGTGTTGGGTTTAGGTGTTGTGTTAGGTTTAGGGGGGGTGTTGGTTTTAGGGGGTGTGTTAGGTTTAGGTGTTGTGTTAGGTTTAGGGGTTGTGTTATGTTTAGGGTTTTGTTATGTTTGGGGTGTGTTTGGTTTAGGGGTTGTGTTGGGTTTATGGGATGTGTTGGGTTTAGGGGTTGTGTTGTGTTGGGTTTAGGGGGTGTGTTAGGTTTATGGTGTGTTAGGTTTAGGTGTTGTGTTAGGTTTAGGGGTTGTGTTATGTTTAGGGTTTGTGTTGGGTTTAAGGGTTGTTTTAGGTTTAGAGGATGTGTTTGGTTTAGGTGTTGTGTTAGGTTTATGGGGTGTGTTGGGTTTATGGGTTGTGTTAGGTTTAGGGTTGTGTTTGGTTTAGGTGTTGTGTTAGGTTTAGGGGTTGTGTTGGGTTTAGGGGTTGTGTTAGGTTTAGGTGTTGCGTTAGGTTTATGGGTTGTCTTGTGTTTTGGGTTGTGTTGGGTTTAGGTGTTCTTTTAGTTTTAGGGGTTGTGTTAGGTTTAGGGGTTGTGTTGGGTTTAGGTGTTGTGTTGGGTTTAGGTGTTGGGTTAAGTTTAGGGGTTGTGTTGGGTTTAGGTGTTGTGTTATGTTTTGGGGGATATTTGTTTTAGGTGTTGTGTTAGGTTTAGGGGTTGTGTTAGGTTTAGGGGGTGTGTTGGGTTTAAGGGGTGTGTTGGGTTTAGGGGTTTTGTTAGGTTTGGGGGTGTGTTGGGTTTAGGGGTTGTGTTGTGGTTATGGGATGTGTTGGGTTTAGGGGTTGTGTTGTGTTGGGTTTAGGTGTTGTGTTAGGTTTAGTGGGGTGTTGGTTTTAGGGTCTTGTGTTCGGTTTAGGGGATGTATTCGGTTTAGGTGTTGTGTTGTGTTTATGTGTTGTGTTAGGTTTAGGGGTTGTTTTGTATTTAGTTGTTGTGTTAGGTTAAGGGGTTGTGTTGAGATTAGGTGTTGTGTTATCTTTAGGGGTTGTGTTGGGTTTAGGGGCTGTGTTGGGTTTAGGGTTTGTTTTGGGTTTAGGTGTTGTGTTGGTTTACAGGTTATGTTGGGTTTAGGTGTTGGGTTAGGTTTAGGGGTTGTGTTGGGTTTAGGTGTTGTGTTAGGTTTAGGGGTTGTATTGGGTTTAGGTGTTGTGTTAGCTTAATGGGTTGTGTTGGGTTTAGGAGTTTTGTTAGGTTTAGGGGATGTGTTAGGTTTAGGGGTTGTTTTGTGTTTAGGTTTTGTGTTAGTTTTAGGGGGGTGTTGGGTTTAGGGGCTGTGTTATTTTTAGGGGTTGTGTTGGGTTTAGGGGTTGTTTTGGGTTTAGGGTTGTGTTAGGATTAGGGATTGTGTTGGGTTTAGGGGTTGTGTTGGGTTTAGGGCTTGTGTTGGGTTTAGGGGATGTGTTAGGTTTAGGGGTTGTGTTAGGTTTAGAGGGTGTGTTGGGTTTAAAGGGTGTTTTTGGTTTAGGGGTTTTGTTAGGTTTGGGGGTGTGTTGGGTTTAGGGGTTGTGTTGGGTTTATGGGATGTGTTGGCTTTAGGGGTTGTGTTGTGTTGGGTTTAGGTGTTGTGTTAGGTTTAGGGGGGGTGTTGGTTTTAGGGGGTGTGTTAGGTTTAGGTGTTGTGTTAGGTTTAGGGGTTGTGTTATGTTTAGGGTTTTGTTATGTTTGGGGTGTGTTTGGTTTAGGGGTTGTGTTGGGTTTATGGGATGTGTTGGGTTTAGGGGTTGTGTTGTGTTGGGTTTAGGTGTTATGTTAGGTTTAGGGGGGTGTTGGTTTTAGGGGGTGTGTTAGGTTTATGGTGTGTGTTAGGTTTAGGTGTTGTGTTAGGTTTAGGGGTTGTGTTATGTTTAGGGTTTGTGTTGGGTTTAAGGGTTGTTTTAGGTTTAGAGGATGTGTTTGGTTTAGGTGTTGTGTTAGGTTTAGGGGGTGTGTTGGGTTTATGGGTTGTGTTAGGTTTAGGGTTGTGTTTGGTTTAGGTGTTGTGTTAGGTTTAGGGGTTGTGTTGGGTTTAGGGGTTGTGTTAGGTTTAGGTGTTGCGTTAGGTTTATGGGTTGTCTTGTGTTTTGGGTTGTGTTGGGTTTAGGTGTTCTTTTAGTTTTAGGGGTTGTGTTAGGTTTAGGGGTTGTGTTGGGTTTAGGTGTTGTGTTGGGTTTAGGTGTTGGGTTAAGTTTAGGGGTTGTGTTGGGTTTAGGTGTTGTGTTATGTTTTGGGGGATATTTGTTTTAGGTGTTGTGTTAGGTTTAGGGGTTGTGTTAGGTTTAGGGGGTGTGTTGGGTTTAAGGGGTGTGTTGGGTTTAGGGGTTTTGTTAGGTTTGGGGGTGTGTTGGGTTTAGGGGTTGTGTTGTGGTTATGGGATGTGTTGGGTTTAGGGGTTGTGTTGTGTTGGGTTTAGGTGTTGTGTTAGGTTTAGTGGGGTGTTGGTTTTAGGGTCTTGTGTTCGGTTTAGGGGATGTATTCGGTTTAGGTGTTGTGTTGTGTTTATGTGTTGTGTTAGGTTTAGGGGTTGTTTTGTATTTAGTTGTTGTGTTAGGTTAAGGGGTTGTGTTGAGATTAGGTGTTGTGTTATCTTTAGGGGTTGTGTTGGGTTTAGGGGCTGTGTTGGGTTTAGGGTTTGTTTTGGGTTTAGGTGTTGTGTTGGTTTACAGGTTATGTTGGGTTTAGGTGTTGGGTTAGGTTTAGGGGTTGTGTTGGGTTTAGGTGTTGTGTTAGGTTTAGGGGTTGTATTGGGTTTAGGTGTTGTGTTAGCTTAATGGGTTGTGTTGGGTTTAGGAGTTTTGTTAGGTTTAGGGGATGTGTTAGGTTTAGGGGTTGTTTTGTGTTTAGGTTTTGTGTTAGTTTTAGGGGGTGTTGGGTTTAGGGGCTGTGTTATTTTTAGGGGTTGTGTTGGGTTTAGGGGTTGTTTTGGGTTTAGGGTTGTGTTAGGATTAGGGATTGTGTTGGGTTTAGGGGTTGTGTTGGGTTTAGGGCTTGTGTTGGGTTTAGGGGATGTGTTAGGTTTAGGGGTTGTTTTAGGTTTAGGTGTTGTTTTGGGTTTAGGGTTGTGTTGGGTTTAGGGGTTGTGTTATTTTTGAGGGGTTGTGTTGGGTTTAGGTGTTGTGTTAGGTTTAGGGGTTGTGTTGGGTTTAGGGGTTGTGTTAGGTTTAGGGGTTGTGTTGGGTTTAGGGGTTGTGTTGGGTTTAGGGGTTGTGTTTGGTTTTGGGCTTGTTTTAGGTTTAGTTGTTGTGTTAGGTTTAGGGTTTGTGCTAGGTTTAGGTGTTGTGTTAGGTTTAGGGGTTGTGTTAGGTTTAGGTCTTGTGTTGGGTATATGGTTGTATTTGGTTTAGGTGTTGTGTTAGGTTTTGGTGTTGTGTTAGGTTTATGGGATGTGTTGGGTTTAGGAGATGTGTTGGGTTTAGGAGATGTGTTGGGTTTAGGGGTTGTGTTGGTTCAGGGGTTGTGTTAGGTTTAGGGGTTGTGTTATGTTTAGGGTTTGTGTTGGGTTTAAGGGTTGTTTTAGGTTTAGGGGATGTGTTTGGTTTAGGTGTTGTGTTAGGTTTAGGGGGGGTGTTGGGTTTATGGGTTGTGTAAGGTTTAGGGTTGTGTTTTGTTTAGGTGTTGTGTTAGGTTTAGGTGTTGTGTTGGGTTTAGGGGTTTTGTTGGTTTTAGGTTTTGTGTTAGGTTTAGGTGTTGTCTTGTGTTTTGGGTTGTGTTGGGTTTAGGTGTTCTTTCAGTTTTAGGGGTTGTGTTAGGTTTAGGGGTTGTGTTGGGTTTAGGGGTTGTGTTGGGTTTAGGTGTTTTTTGGGGTTTAGGTGTTGGGTTAAGTTTAGGGGTTTTGTTGGGTTTAGGTGTTGTGTTAGGTTTGGGGGGATATTGGGTTTAGGGGTTGTGTTAGGTGTAGGGGTTGTGTTAGGTTAAGGGGGTGTGTTGGGTTTAAGGGGTGTGTTGGGTTTAGCGGTTTTGTTATGTTTGGGGGTGTGTTGGGTTTAGGGGTTGTGTTGGGTTTATGGGATGTGTTGGGTTTAGGTGTTGTGTTGTGTTGGGTTTAGGAGTTGTGTTAGGTTTAGGGGGTTGTTGTTTTAGGGGGTGTGTTAGGTTTAGGTGTTGTGTTAGGTTTATGGTGTGTGTTAGGTTTAGGTGTTGTGTTAGGTTTAGGGGATGTGTTATGTTTAGGGTTTGTGTTGGGTTTAAGGGTTGTTTTAGGTTTAGAGGATGTGTTTGGTTTAGGTGTTGTGTTAGGTTTAGGGGTTGTGTTGGGTTTAGGGGTTGTGTTAGGTTTAGGGGTTGTGTTGGGTTTAGAGGTTGTGTTTGGTTTAGGGCTTCTGTTAGGTTTAGTGGTTGTGTTAGGTTTAGGGGTTGTGTTATGTTTAGGGTTTGTGCTAGGTTTAGGTTTTGTGTTTGGTTTAGGGGTTGTGTTAGGTTTAGGTCTCTTGTTGCGTATATGGTTGTATTTGGTTTAGGTGTTGTGTTAGGTTTAGGTGTTGTGCTAGGTTTAGGTGTTGTGTTAGGTTTAGGGGATGTGTTTGGTTTAGGTGTTGTGTTAGGTTTAGGGGGTGTGTTGGGTTTATGGGTTGTTTTAGGTTTAGGGTTGTGTTTTGTTTAGGTGTTGTGTTAGGTTTAGGTGTTGTGTTGTGTTGGGTTTAGGTGTTGTGTTAGGTTTAGTGGGGTGTTGGTTTTAGGGTCTTGTGTTCGGTGTAGGGGATGTATTCGGTTTAGGTGTTGTGTTGTGTTTATGTGTTGTGTTAGTTTTAGGGGTTGTTTTGTATTTAGTTGTTGTGTTAGGTTAAGGGGTTGTGTTGAGATTAGGTGTTGTGTTATCTTTAGGGGTTGTGTTGGGTTTAGGGGCTGTGTTGGGTTTAGGGTTTGTTTTGGGTTTAGGTGTTGTGTTGGTTTACAGGTTATGTTGGGTTTAGGTGTTGGGTTAGGTTTAGGGGTTGTGTTGGATTTAGGTGTTGTGTTAGGTTTAGGGGTTGTATTGGGTTTAGGTGTTGTGTTAGCTTAATGGGTTGTGTTGGGTTTAGGAGTTTTGTTAGGTTTAGGGGATGTGTTAGGTTTAGGGGTTGTTTTGTGTTTAGGTTTTGTGTTAGTTTTAGGGGGGTGTTGGGTTTAGGGGCTGTGTTATTTTTAGGGGTTGTGTTGGGTTTAGGGGTTGTTTTGGGTTTAGGGTTGTGTTAGGATTAGGGATTGTGTTGGGTTTAGGGGTTGTGTTGGGTTTAGGGCTTGTGTTGGGTTTAGGGGATGTGTTAGGTTTAGGGGTTGTTTTAGGTTTAGGTGTTGTTTTGGGTTTAGGGTTGTGTTGGGTTTAGGGGTTGTGTTATTTTTGAGGGGTTGTGTTGGGTTTAGGTGTTGTGTTAGGTTTAGGGGTTGTGTTGGGTTTAGGGGTTGTGTTTGGTTTTGGGCTTGTTTTAGGTTTAGTTGTTGTGTTAGGTTTAGGGTTTGTGCTAGGTTTAGGTGTTGTGTTAGGTTTAGGGGTTGTGTTAGGTTTAGGTCTTGTGTTGGGTATATGGTTGTATTTGGTTTAGGTGTTGTGTTAGGTTTAGGTGTTGTGCTAGGTTTAGGTGTTGTGTTAGGTTTAGGGGATGTGTTGGGTTTAGGAGATGTGTTGGGTTTAGGAGATGTGTTGGGTTTAGGGGTTGTGTTGGTTCAGGGGTTGTGTTAGGTTTAGGGGTTGTGTTATGTTTAGGGTTTGTGTTGGGTTTAAGGGTTGTTTTAGGTTTAGGGGATGTGTTTGGTTTAGGTGTTGTGTTTGGTTTGGGGGGGTGTTGGGTTCATGGGTTGTGTAAGGTTTAGGGTTGTGTTTTGTTTAGGTGTTGTGTTAGGTTTAGGGGTTGTGTTGGGTTTAGGGGTTTTGTTGGTTTTAGGTTTTGTGTTAGGTTTAGGTGTTGTCTTGTGTTTTGGGTTGTGTTGGGTTTAGGTGTTCTTTCAGTTTTAGGGGTTGTGTTAGGTTTAGGGGTTGTGTTGGGTTTAGGGGTTGTGTTGGGTTTAGGTGTTTTTTTGGGTTTAGGTGTTGGGTTAAGTTTAGGGGTTTTGTTGGGTTTAGGTGTTGTGTTAGGTTTGGGGGGATATTGGGTTTAGGGGTTGTGTTAGGTTTAGGGGTTGTGTTATGTTAAGGGGGTTTGTTGGGTTTAAGGGGTGTGTTGGGTTTAGGGGTTTTGTTATGTTTGGGGGTGTGTTGGGTTTAGGGGTTGTGTTGGGTTTATGGGATGTGTTGGGTTTAGGTGTTGTGTTGTGTTGGGTTTAGGTGTTGTGTTAGGTTTAGGGGGTTGTTGTTTTAGGGGGTGTGTTAGGTTTAGGTGTTGTGTTAGGTTTATGGTGTGTGTTAGGTTTAGGTGTTGTGTTAGGTTTAGGGGATGTGTTATGTTTAGGGTTTGTGTTGGGTTTAAGGGTTGTTTTAGGTTTAGAGGATGTGTTTGGTTTAGGTGTTGTGTTAGGTTTAGGGGGTGTGTTGGGTTTATGGGTTGTGTTAGGTTTAGGGTTGTGTATGGTTTAGGTGTTGTGTTAGGTTTAGGGGTTGTGTTGGGTTTAGGGGTTGTGTTGGGTTTAGGTGTTGTGTTGGGTTTAGGTGTTGGGTTAAGTTTAGGGGTTGTGTTGGGTTTAGGTGTTGTGTTAGGTTTTGGGGGATATTGGGTTTAGGGGTTGTGTTAGGTTTAGGGGTTGTGTTAGGTTTAGGGGGTGTGTTGGGTTTAAGGGGTGTTTTTGGTTTAGGGGTTTTGTTAGGTTTGGGGGTGTGTTGGGTTTAGGGGTTGTGTTGGGTTTATGGGATGTGTTGGCTTTAGGGGTTGTGTTGTGTTGGGTTTAGGTGTTGTGTTAGGTTTAGGGGGGGTGTTGGTTTTAGGGGGTGTGTTAGGTTTAGGTGTTGTGTTAGGTTTAGGGGTTGTGTTATGTTTAGGGTTTTGTTATGTTTGGGGTGTGTTTGGTTTAGGGGTTGTGTTGGGTTTATGGGATGTGTTGGGTTTAGGGGTTGTGTTGTGTTGGGTTTAGGTGTTGTGTTAGGTTTAGGGGGGTGTTGGTTTTAGGGGGTGTGTTAGGTTTAGGTGTTGTGTTAGGTTTATGGTGTGTGTTAGGTTTAGGTGTTGTGTTAGGTTTAGGGGTTGTGTTATGTTTAGGGTTTGTGTTGGGTTTAAGGGTTGTTTTAGGTTTAGAGGATGTGTTTGGTTTAGGTGTTGTGTTAGGTTTAGGGGGTGTGTTGGGTTTATGGGTTGTGTTAGGTTTAGGGTTGTGTTTGGTTTAGGTGTTGTGTTGGGTTTAGGTGTTGTGTTAGGTTTAGGGGTTGTCTTGTGTTTTGGGTTTGTGTTGGGTTTAAGGGTTGTTTTAGGTTTAGAGGATGTGTTTGGTTTAGGTGTTGTGTTGGGTTTAGGGGTTGTGTTGGGCTTAGGGGTTGTGTTAGGTTTAGGGGTTGTGTTGGGTTTAGGTGTTGTGTTGGGTTCAGTTTAGGGGTTGTGTTGGGTTTAGAGGTTGTGTTTGGTTTAGGGCTTCTGTTAGGTTTAGTGGTTGTGTTAGGTTTAGGGGTTGTGTTATGTTTAGGGTTTGTGCTAGGTTTAGGTTTTGTGTTTGGTTTAGGGGTTGTGTTAGGTTTAGGTCTCTTGTTGCGTATATGGTTGTATTTGGTTTAGGTGTTGTGTTAGGTTTAGGTGTTGTGCTAGGTTTAGGTGTTGTGTTAGGTTTAGGGGATGTGTTTGGTTTAGGTGTTGTGTTAGGTTTAGGGGGTGTGTTGGGTTTATGGGTTGTTTTAGGTTTAGGGTTGTGTTTTGTTTAGGTGTTGTGTTAGGTTTAGGTGTTGTGTTGGGTTTAGGGGTTGTGTTGGTTTTAGGTGTTGTGTTAGGTTTATGGGTTGTCTTGTGTTTTGGGTTGTGTTGGGTTTAGGTGTTCTTTTAGTTTTAGGGGTTGTGTTAGGTTTAGGGGTTGTGTTGGGTTTAGGTGTTGTGTTGGGTTTAGGTGTTGGGTTAAGTTTAGGGGTTGTGTTGGGTTTAGGTGTTGTGTTATGTTTTGGGGGATATTTGTTTTTGGGGTTGTGTTAGGTTTAGGGGTTGTGTTAGGTTTAGGGGATGTGTTGGGTTTAAGGGGTGTGTTGGGTTTAGGGGTTTTGTTAGGTTTGGGGGTGTGTTGGGTTTAGGGGTTGTGTTGGGTTTATGGGATGTGTTGGGTTTAGGGGTTGTGTTGTGTTGGGTTTAGGTGTTGTGTTAGGTTTAGTGGGGTGTTGGTTTTAGGGTCTTGTGTTCGGTGTAGGGGATGTATTCGGTTTAGGTGTTGTGTTGTGTTTATGTGTTGTGTTAGTTTTAGGGGTTGTTTTGTATTTAGTTGTTGTGTTAGGTTAAGGGGTTGTGTTGAGATTAGGTGTTGTGTTATCTTTAGGGGTTGTGTTGGGTTTAGGGGCTGTGTTGGGTTTAGGGTTTGTTTTGGGTTTAGGTGTTGTGTTGATTTACAGGTTATGTTGGGTTTAGGTGTTGGGTTAGGTTTAGGGGTTGTGTTGGATTTAGGTGTTGTGTTAGGTTTAGGGGTTGTATTGGGTTTAGGTGTTGTGTTAGCTTAATGGGTTGTGTTGGGTTTAGGAGTTTTGTTAGGTTTAGGGGATGTGTTAGGTTTAGGGGTTGTTTTGTGTTTAGGTTTTGTGTTAGTTTTAGGGGGGTGTTGGGTTTAGGGGCTGTGTTATTTTTAGGGGTTGTGTTGGGTTTAGGGGTTGTTTTGGGTTTAGGGTTGTGTTAGGATTAGGGATTGTGTTGGGTTTAGGGGTTGTGTTGGGTTTAGGGCTTGTGTTGGGTTTAGGGGATGTGTTAGGTTTAGGGGTTGTTTTAGGTTTAGGTGTTGTTTTGGGTTTAGGGTTGTGTTGGGTTTAGGGGTTGTGTTATTTTTGAGGGGTTGTGTTGGGTTTAGGTGTTGTGTTAGGTTTAGGGGTTGTGTTGGGTTTAGGGGTTGTGTTTGGTTTTGGGCTTGTTTTAGGTTTAGTTGTTGTGTTAGGTTTAGGGTTTGTGCTAGGTTTAGGTGTTGTGTTAGGTTTAGGGGTTGTGTTAGGTTTAGGTCTTGTGTTGGGTATATGGTTGTATTTGGTTTAGGTGTTGTGTTAGGTTTAGGTGTTGTGCTAGGTTTAGGTGTTGTGTTAGGTTTAGGGGATGTGTTGGGTTTAGGAGATGTGTTGGGTTTAGGAGATGTGTTGGGTTTAGGGGTTGTGTTGGTTCAGGGGTTGTGTTAGGTTTAGGGGTTGTGTTATGTTTAGGGTTTGTGTTGGGTTTAAGGGTTGTTTTAGGTTTAGGGAATGTGTTTGGTTTAGGTGTTGTGTTTGGTTTAGGGGGGGTGTTGGGTTCATGGGTTGTGTAAGGTTTAGGGTTGTGTTTTGTTTAGGTGTTGTGTTAGGTTTAGGGGTTGTGTTGGGTTTAGGGGTTTTGTTGGTTTTAGGTTTTGTGTTAGGTTTAGGTGTTGTCTTGTGTTTTGGGTTGTGTTGGGTTTAGGTGTTCTTTCAGTTTTAGGGGTTGTGTTAGGTTTAGGGGTTGTGTTGGGTTTAGGGGTTGTGTTGGGTTTAGGTGTTTTTTTGGGTTTAGGTGTTGGGTTAAGTTTAGGGGTTTTGTTGGGTTTAGGTGTTGTGTTAGGTTTGGGGGGATATTGGGTTTAGGGGTTGTGTTAGGTTTAGGGGTTGTGTTATGTTAAGGGGGTTTGTTGGGTTTAAGGGGTGTGTTGGGTTTAGGGGTTTTGTTATGTTTGGGGGTGTGTTGGGTTTAGGGGTTGTGTTGGGTTTATGGGATGTGTTGGGTTTAGGTGTTGTGTTGTGTTGGGTTTAGGTGTTGTGTTAGGTTTAGGGGGTTGTTGTTTTAGGGGGTGTGTTAGGTTTAGGTGTTGTGTTAGGTTTATGGTGTGTGTTAGGTTTAGGTGTTGTGTTAGGTTTAGGGGATGTGTTATGTTTAGGGTTTGTGTTGGGTTTAAGGGTTGTTTTAGGTTTAGAGGATGTGTTTGGTTTAGGTGTTGTGTTAGGTTTAGGGGGTGTGTTGGGTTTATGGGTTGTGTTAGGTTTAGGGTTGTGTATGGTTTAGGTGTTGTGTTAGGTTTAGGGGTTGTGTTGGGTTTAGGGGTTGTGTTGGGTTTAGGTGTTGTGTTGGGTTTAGGTGTTGGGTTAAGTTTAGGGGTTGTGTTGGGTTTAGGTGTTGTGTTAGGTTTTGGGGGATATTGGGTTTAGGGGTTGTGTTAGGTTTAGGGGTTGTGTTAGGTTTAGGGGGTGTGTTGGGTTTAAGGGGTGTTTTTGGTTTAGGGGTTTTGTTAGGTTTGGGGGTGTGTTGGGTTTAGGGGTTGTGTTGGGTTTATGGGATGTGTTGGCTTTAGGGGTTGTGTTGTGTTGGGTTTAGGTGTTGTGTTAGGTTTAGGGGGGGTGTTGGTTTTAGGGGGTGTGTTAGGTTTAGGTGTTGTGTTAGGTTTAGGGGTTGTGTTATGTTTAGGGTTTTGTTATGTTTGGGGTGTGTTTGGTTTAGGGGTTGTGTTGGGTTTATGGGATGTGTTGGGTTTAGGGGTTGTGTTGTGTTGGGTTTAGGTGTTGTGTTAGGTTTAGGGGGGTGTTGGTTTTAGGGGGTGTGTTAGGTTTAGGTGTTGTGTTAGGTTTATGGTGTGTGTTAGGTTTAGGTGTTGTGTTAGGTTTAGGGGTTGTGTTATGTTTAGGGTTTGTGTTGGGTTTAAGGGTTGTTTTAGGTTTAGAGGATGTGTTTGGTTTAGGTGTTGTGTTAGGTTTAGGGGGTGTGTTGGGTTTATGGGTTGTGTTAGGTTTAGGGTTGTGTTTGGTTTAGGTGTTGTGTTGGGTTTAGGGGTTGTGTTGGGTTTAGGTGTTGTGTTAGGTTTAGGGGTTGTCTTGTGTTTTGGGTTTGTGTTGGGTTTAAGGGTTGTTTTAGGTTTAGAGGATGTGTTTGGTTTAGGTGTTGTGTTGGGTTTAGGGGTTGTGTTGGGCTTAGGGGTTGTGTTAGGTTTAGGGGTTGTGTTGGGTTTAGGTGTTGTGTTGGGTTCAGTTTAGGGGTTGTGTTGGGTTTAGGTGTTGTGGTAGGTTTTGGGGGATATTGGGTTTAGGGGTTGTGTTAGGTTTAGGGGTTGTGTTAGGTTTAGGGGGTGTGTTGGGTTTAGGGGGTGTGTTGGGTTTAAGGGGTGTGTTGGGTTTAGGGGTTTTGTTAGATTTGGGGGTGTGTTGGGTTTAGGGGTTGTGTTGGGTTTATTGGATGTGTTGGGTTTAGGGGTTGTGTTGTGTTGGGTTTAGGTGTTGTGTTAGGTTTAGGGGGGGTGTTGGTTTTAGGGTGTGTGTTAGGTTTAGGTGTTGTGTTAGGTTTATGGTGTGTGTTAGGTTTAGGTGTTGTGTTATGTTTAGGGTTTGTGTTAGGTTTGGGGATGTGTTGGGTTTAGGGGTTGTGATGGGTTTAGGGGTTGTGTTGGGTTTAGGTGTTGTGTTAGGTTTAGGGGTTGTGTTGGGTTTAGGGGTTGTGTTGGGTTTAGGGCTTGTGTTAGGTTTAGGGTTTGTGTTGGGTTTATGGGTTGTGTTGGGTTTAGGGCTTGTGTTAGGTTTAGTGGTTGTGTTAGGTTTAGGGGTTGTTTTGGGCTTAGGTGTTGTGTTAGGTTTTGTGGTTGTATTGGTTTAGGTGTTGTGTTGGGTTTAAGGGTTGTGTTAGGTTTAGGGGTTGTTTTGGGTTTAGGTGTTGTGTTAGGTTTAGGGGTTGTGTTGGGTTTGGGGATGTGTTGGGTTTAGGGGTTGTGTTGGGTTCAGGGGTTGTGTTGGGTTTAGGGGCTGTGTTGGGTTTAGGGGATGTGTTGGGTTCAGGGGTTGTGTGTTTTTAGGTGGTGTGTTAGGTTTAGGTGTTGTGTTAGGTTTAGTGTTTGTGTTGGGTTTAGTTGCTGTGTTGGGTTTAGGGGTTGTGGTGGGTTTAGTGGATGTGTTGGGTTCAGGGGTTGTGTTGGTTCAGGGGTTGTGTTAGGTTTAGGTGTTGTGTTGGGTTTAGGTGTTGTGTTGGGTTTAGGTGTTGTGTTAGGTTTATGGGTTGTTTTGGGTTTAGGTGTTGTGATTGGTTTAGGGGTTGTGTTGGGTTTAGGGGTTGTGTTGGGTTTAGGGGTTGTATTGGGTTTAGGTGTTGTGTTAGCTTAAGGGCTTGTGTTGGGTTTAGAGGTTGTGTTAGGTTTAGGGGTTGTGTTAGCTTTAGGGTATGTGTTGGGTTTAGGAGATGTGTTGGGTTTAGGGGTTGTGTTGGTTCAGGAATTGTTTTAGGTTTAGGGGATGTTTTGGGTTTAGGTGTTGTGTTAGGTTAGGTCTAGGGGGTGTGTTGGGTTTATGGGTTGTGTTAGGTTTAGGGTTGTGTTATTTTTAGGGGTTGTGTTTGGTTTAGGGGTTGTGTTGGTTTTAGGTGTTGTGTTAGGTTTAGGGGTTGTCTTGGGTTTAGGGTTGTGTTGGGTTTAGGTGTTTTAGGTTTAGGGTTTGTTTTAGGTTTAGGGGTTGTGTTGGGTTTAGTGGTTGTGTTGGGTTTAGATTTTGTGTTGGGTTTAGGTGCTGGGTTAGGTTTAGGGGTTGTTTTGGGTTTAGGGGCTGTGTTGGGTTTAGGGCTTGTGTTAGGTTTAGGGGTTGTGTTGGGTTTAGGGCTTGTGTTGGGTTTAGGGCTTGTGTTAGGTTTAGTGGTTGTGTTAGGTTTAGGGGTTGTTTTGGGTTTAGGTGTTGTGTTAGGTTTAGGTGTTGTGTTGGGTTTATGGGTTGTGTTAGGTTTAGGTGTTGTGTTGGATTTAGGCGTTGTGTTAGGTTTAGGTGTTGTGTTAGGTTTAGGGGTTGTGTTGGGTTTAGGGGTTGTGTTGGGTTTATGTGTGTGGTGGGTTTAGGGGTTTTGTTGTGTTTAGGTGTTGAGTTAGGTTTAGGGGTTGTGTTGGGTTTAGGTGTTGTGTTAGGTTTGGGGGGATATTGGGTTTAGGGGTTGTGTTAGGTTTAGGGGTTGTGTTAGGTTTAGGGGGTGTGTTGGGTTTAGGGGGTGTGTTGGTTTAGGGGTTTTGTTAGGTTTGGGGGTGTGTTGCGTTTAGGGGTTGTGTTGGGTTTATGGGATGTGTTGGGTTTAGGGGTTGTGTTGTGCTGTGTTGTGTTAAGGTGTTGTGTTAGGTTTAGGTGGGGTGTTGGGTTTAGGGGTGTGTTAGGTTTAGGGTGTGTGTTAGGTTTAGGTGTTGTGTTAGGTTTATGGTGTGTGTTAGGTTTAGGGGTTGTGTTGGGTTTACGTGTTGTGTTAGGTTTAGGGGCTGTGTTGGGTTTAGGGGATAGAATATATAGTCTGTACAGAATAAAAATTATTATGTCTATGGAAAGTCCCCATAAAACATGGAAAACCAACATTATTGTCACACGACCATGTACACAAGTGCAACAGTATGTGAAAGTCTTGTGTGCAGATCCGAGCAACATAGCAGTCATGACAGTGACGAGACATATACCAATTACAATAAACAACATATTTACACAACACAATTTATATATCAAATGTACATAAACTTACACAACAAAATCCTATTATACAATGTACAGTAAACAATACACACAATATTGAATACACATACAATAAAAATAAAATATAAGAGTATATAAAAATATATATGCAGTTGTTATATTGTGGAGAATATATTAACAGTCCAGTGTCAGATAATAGATTCATAAAGTGCAGTGCTGATTGTTTATTGTTGTGTTCAAAAGTCTGATTGCTTGGGGGAAGAAGCTGTTATGTAGTCAGCTGGTGCGGGTCCTGATGCTGCGATACCGCCTGCCTGATGGAAGCAGTGAGAGCAGACCATGACTCGTGTGGCTGGAGTCTCTGATGATCCTCCGAGCTTTATTCACACACCGTCTGTTATATATATCCTGGAGGGAGGGAAGCTCACCTCCGATGATGTTTCTGGCAGTTCGCACCACCCTTTACAGATCTTTGCGGTTGTGGGCGGTGCTATTGCTGTACCAGGTGATGATGCAGCCAATCAGGATGCTCTCTACACTACTGGTGTAGAACCGTGTGAGGATGTGGTGGTTCATTCCAAACTTCCTCAGCCGTCTCAGGAAGAAGAGGCACTGGTGAGCCTTCTTCACAATGGCCTCAGTGTGGACGGACCATGTGAGTTCCTCAGTAATGTGAACACCGAGGAACTTGAAGCTGCTGACTCTCTCCACCAGTGCTCCATTAATGGTGATGGGGCTGTGTTCTCTGTCTTTCCTCCTGAAGTCCACTATAAGTTAATTGGTCTTACTGACGTTGAGGGATAGGTTGTGCTCCTGACACCAGTGTGTCAGAGTGTGCACCTCCTCTCTGTAGGCTGTTTCATCATTGTCAGTGATCAGACCTACCACTGTCGTATCGTCAGCAAACTTAATGATGGCATTGGAGCTATGTGTTGCCACACAGTCATGTGTATAAAGGGAATACAGGAGTGGGCTGAGAACACAGCCCTGCGGGGCTCCAGTGTTGAGAGTCAGTGATGAGGAGATGTTGCTGCCCATTCTAACCACCTGACGTCTGCCTGACATTCCTGTAATTCCTGTAACATTCCTGTCCAGGATCCAGCAGCATAGCGAGCTGTTTAAGCCCAGAACCCGGAGTTTCTCATCAAGCTTGGAGGGCACTATGGTGTTGAATGCTGAGCTGTAGTCTACAAACAGCATTCTCACATATGTGTTCCTTTTTTCTAGGTGGAAGAGAGCAGTGTGCAATGGCATCATCAGTGGAACGGTTGTTGCGGTAGGCAAATTGTAATGGGTCCAAAGAGGTGGGTCGAACAGAGCAGATGTGATCTCTGATTAGCCTCTCAAAGTATTTGCTGATGATGGGGGTCAGAGCAACAGGACCCCAGTCATTTAAGCAAGTGATTTTGGCTTGCTTCGGTACAGGCACAATGGTTGACGTGACGTGGCCCGGAATGCCGTCTGGACCCGCGGCTTTACGAATGTTCACCCGTCGGAAGGATCGGGTTACATCCGCAACAGAGATGGAGAGTGCTCTCTCCGTGAGGGCGGTGTTGTTGTCCTCGAAACGAGCATAAAATGTATTAAGCTTATCCGGGAACACGCATGTGTGTGTGTGTGTGTGTGTGTGTGTGTGTGTGTGTGTGTGTGTGTGTGTGTGTGTGTGTGTGTGTGTGTGAGCTAGAGAACTGTATGGGATTTTAGGGGCTACATTTTAGAAAATGTAAAATATTTGATTCAAATTTGATTCATTCATTCAAACTATTTAAATCTTTAAGACATCCAGAAAGTCCGAAGATGAAAGGCCATAAGTTCTTCGAGTGAATATTGAATTTTAACTTGATATATCTGTAAAAATCTGTCTGTATAAGTTTCTTGCTTTGTTAAAAAAAAAATAATAAAAAAATACTTTGTAATTTCATGTTCATTCCACATTTTTCAATTAAAGTGTGATATTTCCATAAATACATTTATTATCTCCAAATGTGTTTTTTCCAGCAAATATTACTCATTGAAATAAACAGATTTTATATATAAAGTTCTGTTTTTAACTATTGAGTTATATGTTATATTCATAGTAATGAATAAACTCAACATTAATCTCAAGTTTAGTAAACCCAACATAATTGATTTTTACTTCATTAAAATGAAAGCAACACAATTTTAACTTTTTTCATTTATTTTTCTTTTTATTTGAAATATCACTTATGTATATTGGGGTGTTTTATTTTTCTCTTGATGTTGCTTAGTTGAACGTGATCCTGGGGCTCCATGTTACCTTACTGCGTGTTATGTTCATATTTAGAAGAGTTTCTGGAATGTTGGAGTTTTGGGGGTTATGGCTGTGGTAAAGATTTGATCATAAGTTTAAAAGCGCATTGAATTAAAATGGGCAAGTTCTTATAATAAGATGTCTACATGAACATATAGTTGGGTAAACGTAGACTCTTAGGGTTAAAAAACTGAAAAGCATTTGTTGGCATGGCACAATAATTACATTAAAAACATGATTGTTTGTTTTTTAAATGAACAGTCAAACCATTCTTTCATTTTATAGTTGATACATGTTATTTCACATTACATTTTAATCATGTTTTTTCAACTCACAGTGATAACACGCTTATTACAATTGATATATTAAAGGGTTAGTTCACCCAAAAATAACAATTCTGTCATCATTTACTCATCCTTATGCCATCCCAGATGTGTGACTTTCTGTCTTCTGCTGAACACAAATGAAGATTTTTAGAAGAATATTTCAGCTCTGTGGATCCATACAATGCAAGTGAATGATGACCAGACGTCCAGAATGGTGAGAAACAGATCAATATTTAAGTTTGAATATTTACATTTTTTTCAATATTTTACCATCAATCTCAACCTTCACTTCCACTTTCTCCTTCTTGTGTTTTTGGCGATTCACATTTTTCATGCATATCATCCCCTATTGAGCATGGAGAAGAATTTACAGTAACTGTAAAAACTGTTAGAAATATGAATCTATTTCTCGTATTGTGTCTAAACACTGATTTAACCACTGGAGTCTACTTTTATGTTTCCTTTATGTCCTTTTTTCACCTTCAAAGTTATGGTCACATTCACTTGCATTGTATGGATCTACAGAGCTGAAATATTCTTCTGAAACTCTTCATTTGTGTTCTGCCGAAAATTTGTAATACACATTTAATTAAACTACTATTGTTGTATTCAGTTAGTAAAAAATGCACGTGTTCGTGAGTTTGTATAGTTGAAGTGCACTAAAAATGGTAATGCACATGAGCATTGCAAACAACTGTTCTTGATCTGATGTTGCAAAGAGTCAAATGTGTGCGTTCAAACAGAGGAATATTTACTTTTATTTTCAAGAATGCATTCAGAAGGCAAATCAAAAGCAGATGTTTAAAAGGATGATTAATGCTAGAAAAATGACAATGAAACGGTTAGTGTGTTGTGCGATGCGTGCCGCTTGAGTGTTCAGAAATACAGTGCTCTTCATCGACGCAGAAAGACAGACTGTCTGCGCATCTGTCAAGCAGAGGCAGGACAATAACACAGAGGAAATCAATGGTGAGCTTTGTCACTACTTTGTCGAGGGCAAATATTTCGACGGCGACGTCGCGAAGATGAAGCGTGAAGTTGACAGCAGTGTGCGGAAAGAAGAGCACCTCGCGCGGCTTCTCCTGCTCGCGGTGGCGGCGTTTGTGCTCTTCGTGCATGAGGTCATGACTTTTCCTGCCGGGAGATTTGAGGTATGTTATTAGTTTTACATCTGAAAGGTTATTTCAGCAGATTTTTAGTCCTGTGGATAACTGTGTCCTTGTCAAAGCGGCTCAGGAGCGGCATGCATGAAGAGTTATGAAATTAAAACCGTCCGTTCACACATGACGCGTTCTTGCGTTCACAGCTGAATGGAGCGCAACGGAATAAACGCGCAGTGCTCTCGAGACGCGACGCGACGAGGAAAGACGTCCGTCTGACGCATACACAAGAACACGAATGGCCCCTAACATTTTCTCGTTTTCTTGTGCTAGTTTAGGTGTTTTTGTCTTGCATAATGTCATTTTGTGACCTCTGAGGATGCAGATTTGGGCATTTTCCAAATAAATAACATTTGATTTTAAAAGGCATGAAAACAAAATTGGAGTCTGTTTCTTTTATTTGTTATAGACCTGTGTACTACAAAATTAACTTTCAGCAAAGATACAAGACTGTGTATTTAACGCCTTTAATGAGGGAATGAAGCATTGAATGACATAATTGAAGAAAAAAAAACCTATGGAAATATATAATCCTATGTCTTTTTTTTTATTTTATTTTTTAATATATTTTTATATAATTGCAAACTATTTAGATAAATACATACAAATAGATAAGTAGTCAGAGTGAAGGGATGTGACTGGATCACATAATTCACAAGTGTTTTATGGCAGTGGGCGGAGCTGCAGAGCTCTTTTGGCATGCTTTGTTTAATGTCATTTCTCTTCAGGATCATGGGTAGTGTAGTTCTTCACCTGGAAATCTGCTATTAAAGATTTTATTTTTTAAATGAAGTTGAAATAATGCTGACTGATGTCTTCAACAGAAGCATATACTCTCGATTAACAACTCAGAGCTCAAGGTCTGTCTTTCAAGGTTTACGAGTTAGCGTTAGAAATTAATTTGTCTATGGAAAAAAATGAATGGGATTTTTACTTCTAGTGCCGGACTGTTGCATCCTTCACTAGTGACTATCCTCAGATGTGACCAGGGTGTCAGGAATTGGCTGGTTAGCAGGTCCCTGTTAGCACCTGCTGGTAGATGCTGGAACTATACCACCCGATGGCAAAAAAATCATGTTTCTCCATTGACAGCCATTCAAAAGTAGTTGTGTATTAAGATTTCATTACATTATAGCACATCTTCATACTGTGACGGATTGTTTTTGAAGGGCTTTTAAAAGCGTGAAATTGATTTATATTTTTCCCTATCTATTCCCGTTGATGATTGATCAGTCTTGTGACACCCAATCCCGGAACTGAGCGCCCATGAGGAAAGATGGCTGCCTCCATTTCTCTAGCTTTCTGGGAACCCTACGCTAGCTGTGTACAGTCGTAGAGATGAATGGAGATGCTAAAGGATAGTGCTCTCCCGGTATTTTACAGCTCCATAGCTGAGACCTGAGACGTCAGAGGCTGCAGACCTGTGATAAAAATAAAAACACTGGTAAAGCATGGACACTAGTGATGGGAAGATCGGATCATTTTATTGACTTGAATCTTTGAGTCTCGTTCAGCTAAATTAAGACATTTCGGTCATTTGAGCAGAATTAAATAAAAATTTTACATTTTCAATATCCAAATCCCTCCCAACATGTCTACTTAAGCAAACTTTGATTATAGTCCCAATAAGGAAAAATTGATAATGAAGCCAAGGACAAATTATGAGAAAGAGATATTATTAATTCACCTCTGGATTCTTCTTGTCCGAGTCGTTCGTTCTTTTGTCGAAATGTGCTATGTACATAGTGTATACGGCTGTAATGCTACAAAAGAAAATACGACTCGGACCAAAAGAGTTGAAAGGTGAACTAATAATTTCTGTTTCCTGTACAGCGCTTGAATGGAGGTTGCGCAATGCACACGCACGGCCAACACAAAATTAATGACTCACTGTCTGAGACTACTCGTTCTTCTGAGTCACATAAAAGATTTGTTCAAAATGAACTAATTGTTCATGAACGACCCATCACTAATGGACACTGGACACTGTTGCTCTCTATTAGGGATACACCAATCTTCAATATTGATGTTTTTACCCAGATTGGTTATTGATCCGACAAGCCTGATGCCACATGTTGGTTTTAGTCATTACTATCAAGCTCAAAGAATAACATAAAAGAACCTTTAAAGGACCATTAAAGTGGTCCATATAACTTATACATTTTGTTCGAAGACTCTACGATAGCTTTGTGTGTAACCAAAGGCTGTGTTTAATAAAGAAATATTCTGTCTGCATGCGCAGCACGCTTCTCTGAATGAGCGCCACCCTGTTGACACACACATAAGTATCAGCAATATGTGGGCGCACCACACAAACTTAATCTGAGATGTGGCTGCTCAGTAGTTCTGTTTGCTTATAACATGCATTGAGAACAGCACTGGATGCACATTTCACTGGATGTTGAATGAGAAGTGAATTAAACTAATACGAACTAGCCTACCAGACACTATTCTGGAGTCTTCCTGGAGAGGTCTGTCAAAATAAAAGCCCAATTATATTACAACTGAAATTTATCACTATATAATTAGATTTTTTTTTATATTTTACAAATTGCAATAATCACAAATTACATTTGTAATTTAACAAATAATAAAGAAATATATATATTTAAGTTGACTGTGTTCCAAAAAAATTACTATGTGGTTTAAAAGTTGGCTGATATTCTATTACAACTATGTATATGCCTGCATAGTAATGAAAAAATAAGAAATTATTTTAACATTGAATAAATCAATTATAAAAACTATTAGCCGAATAATAGGTTATTGGCCTGTCCCACTATCTTAGTTATATCGGCAAAATCCACTATCGGTCGACCACTAATATTTTAGGAGTTTGCATTTTCGTTCTTAGTTCACTTATTCTTTAACATTAGTTAAAATAGGGCAGTGGTGGCTCAGCGGTTAAGGCTCTGGATTACTGACCAGAAGGTCGGGGGTTCAAGCCCCAGCACCGCCAAGACACCACTGTGTGGCCCTTGAGCAAGGCCCTTGATTCTATCTGCTCCAGGGGCGCTGAATCATGGCTGACCCTGCACTCTGACCCCAGCATAGCTGGGATATGTGAAAAATAAATAATTTCACTGTATATATGCAGAAATGTATGTATAATGTGTGGCAATTAAATTAAAAATTAAATTATGAATCCTATGAGGATACAGTCTCACCATTTCCCAAATACACTGAATGCATTTCAAAGTCTATTTCCTTCTTAAAGTGATAGTTCACCTATAAATGAAAATTGTCATTATTTACTCACCCTCATTATATTCCAGATGTGTATGCTTTATTTCTTCACCAGAACACAAATTAAGATTTTTAGTAAAATATCTCAGCTCAGCAGGTCTTTAAAATGCAATTTCTCATTTGAAGCTCCAAAAATCACAGACAGTCAGCATAAGCATCATCCATACGACTCCAGCGGTTCTAAAGTGTCTTCTAAAGCATCACAATTGTTTTTGATGTGAAAAATAGGACTATTTAAGTACTTTTTATCTATAAATCGTCACTGGGTGCACGTTCACGAGAGGGCGTAGTTCAAGCGATCTCTCGTGAGAAGAAATTGGTGTTAAGTAATATTTATGAGGAATTGGAACCTGAATGTAGGAAGAAAACACTATGTTACGCAGTATCTGCAGTTCTTATACATAATTGATCTTTTGTCAATTGTTGTGGACAATGCTGAAATATTTGGTTGGCAAGGATACAATGAATTTGCTCCTGTCTGGTCGGTTAACTCTTTCATGTGTTATTGACCCCTCAACTGTCTATAGGATTTTAAATCTTGCATTCCCAATTGTTTTCCCAGACTATTTCTGTCGGCATGGTTTGTGGAACATGGCACTGTTTTGACTACGGCTCGAATATTCCTGTAGCTACTTTGGCATATTACCGCACTGCCGTAATAAATCTGCACGTTAACAGATTCTCCACACATCTTAGACTTTTCTATGTCACAGAAGACTTTGCCATCTCTGGATCCAGTAAGTTACTTAATTTACAGTAAGTGGTATCAACTCCTGTCCTAGTGTTAATATCAGTTCTAAAGCTGACAGATGCCATGGAAGAATAGGTTCAAGTTGTTGAAACTCTTTCTGTGTTGTATGAAAGATTTGATCATTCGGTCAGCACGAAGGATACTGGTGGTGAGTTGCTTAGATTCTCACAACAGAAAGAGGCTGAAATGAGGCAGAACTAAAACAATGTATAGAGTAGGAATAAATAATACTTTGCCTGTAGGGATGTAAATCTGTCTTGAATATTGCATTAGATTCCTGTTAGAGCACAGAATCAGATTTGAGCCTGAAAGGGGGAATTAACAGTCTCACTTCCTCCATGAAGTCTACAGGAGGGATCATGCCTGTACTAAGGTGAACCCTTGTCAAAAACAGGTGTGTGTCCTCTAGGGTTGGGCACTGATATTTGGTTTTTATTCAGAACCTGTTCCTTTTTTATTTGACTTTTTTTTTATTTAAACCAAATTATTTTGTATGACTTTCGGTTCCTTTAATGGTTCTTGAACGTGAATTCTTCCTCTGATGTGGAAGGAAATACTCTGAAAGTGGTGTATCCTGCACTACCATTAGCGGCAGTGCAACACCTGTTCTGAATAAACAGCTGTAAACACAGCTAGATCAGTGTAGTCTGATTCATGAACAACTGACTCTTGTGGGTCAGTGCAACTTAAAGTGACCTTATTAAAAAGTCTGTTTAAACACACTTTTTGCAAGAATCTGTTCTTTTAAATTATGAAATGATCATTTGGTAACAGGCTGCTGAGGGCAGTGAATCCAATAAGAATTGAATAACTTATTATCAAATATTTCATCCACAAAGGGAATCTCTGGTGGGACCATTAAAAAAGAGGTTAATTAATTGAAAGGTTTCAATGCCATGAATCTAGCAGCTAGTTCTTCTAGCATGCTGTGTCCCTGAGAAGTGCAGGATTCATGAGCAGATAATCCATTGGATAGATGCTTCCTAATTTAGTAAGGACAAGGATAATTATTTTAATAATTAATAATAAAAATAATTGCCTGTCTGTGATTAAAATCATCAAACTCCTGCCAAGCCATCACTACATCTCCAAGGCACATGGTCAAACATTACTCTGGATTTCATGCACACATGCCAAAATCACAAGGAATCAGTGAGGACTGGCCTTCTAAAGAATCTTTATCCTTGGACCCTGTATGTGTAGACAAACCTGGGAGGCTCCATGAGTCAGCTCCAGAAGGTCACAGAAAATCTGTTTGATGTTGACATCGGTAACCAACATCAAACCTCCTCAGGAAATTGTGTGGCTTCATGCCAGTCTGAGAAAATCACAGGCTGGTCTCATAGAATCACATTACTATACCTGTATTTTTGCAAATTTTTCATTTCTGTTGTAGGTGCAACAATGACTTTTATTCACTTTCAAACAAATTACGAGTGAAACGGCAGATTATCAGTTCATAAACACTAACTTATCACCCTGTTCCTCACACAATGTTATCTTATGATATCTGAACACTTTTACTACAGCGCATGACTCATTTTAACATTTGCATTAGATAATCAACTACAGCTCGACTGATAGATCGTTGCACTTGTGATGTAAAGGAGCGGGGTATGATTCCTGAAGAACATGCCAGTCCACACGTGGACTCAAAGTGTCATAGAAGCACCAAAAAATTATGCAAATTTTGTTTTTCATCTCACATTTGCTTTAATGACACTATCGGTTAGGTTTAAGGTTTAAAGTTTAGGGTAGGGAGGATGGTTTTGTTGAGCATTAATCTTAATCTCATCTGTTTGGAAGAACATTTAACTCACTTTTAGTGCCACACAGTGGACATTTCACCTCAGAACTGTGGTGATACTGTATGTGTAATGAACCACGTAATGATGTTTTGCAAAAATCCCGCCACAGTCACTTCATTTTCATGAGATCAAGCTGATTCATCAATGCCTTTAAAATGAGATAACGCAACCAAACCTGCTGTGTCTGCAGTTTTACTCCATGAATATATTTTCATGTACTGTTGTTGAAACCTCACTAGATGATATCTATATTTAAATTTTCACTTGTTAAAAAAATCGTAATGGTTACTGTTGTAACCTCCGTTCCCCGATGGAAGGAACGAGACGTTGTGTCGATTGTAGTGACACAAGGGGTCTCTTCTGACAGCCTTGCGTACCTCTGAACAAAAGGCCAATGTCAAGTTGGCAGACAGAATTTGCATGCCCTGTCCCCAGACATACGGGTATAAAGGGGAGCGGGCGAGCAAATATCAGACAGGTTTTCACTGAGGAGCCGAGAATAAGGTTACGGAGCATTACAGTGGTAGGGATAGTGACGTGGCAAGGGGAACACCACGTCTCGTTCCTTCCATCGGGGAACGGAGGTTACAGCAGTAACCTTGACGTTCCCCTTTTGTCACTCATTCGACGTTGTGTCGATTGTATTGACACAAGGGGTCCCACTTCAAAACGCCATGCACTACCCATGTTACGTGACTTCCAATCCAGGTGCAAGCAGGCTGCTGCGTGCTAGAAGCAGCTAGGTTGGCTGCACGTAACCCTCCCCAACGCCCCCAATGAAAGGTGTCATATACCGCTCTTAGGTTCCTAGCACCCTTATGGGAACAGGTGACATGATTTGTATGGGAGCCAGCCGGATAGCTATCTTAACGCTATAGATGCGTCGGGGAAGGTGTCTTTTTCCGTTCCTATTCTTTCAGGGGGAAAAGGCCCTGCGGAGACCACAACCTGCCCAGACTGGGGGAGGTAACTTGTGGCTAATACACATGGGGATTGTCAAGCCACCTGTGGACATGGTGCAGTGGTAGATCCTGCCTGACAAGGGAGAAGTTGCTACAGATACAGCAATCGGGGACAGCGAGGACTGCCCAAGGGAAATGCGGGTCCTGCCAGCAGGAGGACCGTATCGCGACAGGTACGCAACAGGTTAGATGCGGCAACGAATAATAAGGGAAACAATGGTTTTCCTCCCAGCCCTCCATCGGGGGATGGAATGGTCATGGTACCAGCTCCAGAGCAAACATCTGGCTGCCAGGGTCTTCCGTCTCAGGGGCGTCTAGCAGCTTCACAGGTCCTAGAGGGGGTCCTGAAGACGGGGGGGGTGTACACCGCCTGTGGGGCGCTCGACGCTGGGGCTGAGAGCTGGGCCCATTTGAAGCGGAGGTGCCTGGTTTAGTCGCAGGGGGGTGCCCTCGGCGGGCAGATGGGGCGTGGGCTGCGTTGAGGCGGTGGCGCAGCATTATGTGAGATATAGCTTCCGTCTGCCTCTTCACTGCCAAAAACTGCTGGGCATAGTCGTTGATGGTGTTGCCGGAAAGGCCGAACTGGGAGATGGGGCATTGAGAAAGCGTACCTTGTCAATGTCACGCATCTCGACCAATTCAGCCACAAATGCAGTTCCTGGACCACGAGGGTGGCCATCACCTACCCGAGTGCTTACGCTGTGACCCTCGTAGCTCTGAGAGTGAGGTTGGAGGGTGGGCGCAGTTCCAGCAGCACATTGGGGTCAGGACTACCAAGGTGCATATCTGCCTTGGCTTGGAGAACTTGCAGGAGAGCCACGGCATGCAGGGCAGAGGCGGCCTGTCCAGTGGCGCTGTATGCTTTCGCAGTCAGTGACGACATTGTCCTATGGGCCTTGGAGGGAATACCGGGTGGTCCCACCATTCCCGGCATTCTCGGGACACAAGTGGATCGCAACCGCCTTGCCTACCTGAGGGACCTCCGTGTAGCTGTGGACCGTCACACCATACAGGGTAGTGAGAGCAGACGAGCGAGGTGGTCGGTTCCGGGCAGTAAAAGGTGCTCTCCACGAACTCGTTGGCTCGTCATTCACTTCCGGGAAGAAAGGTACCGGGGGGGCATGGCTATGAGCAGCGCCGTGGCCCGAGGAACCGATCAAGTAGCCGTGAGGGGGGGACAGAGGTTTCCAGTCCACCTTGCGCTCGCGGTGGCCCAGGAAAGCATAGCAGATATCCGTTCGTCAGGCTCAGAGTACGCGAGCCGACCCAAAGTTGGCAGCCCAGTTGAGTCATCAGCATCAGACGCCGCTGTGACGCTCTCCGATGCAGCGGTGAAATCGTCATCCAATTCCGGGAGCTCGAAGGAGAATGCCGGCTGGCCACGAGGTGAGCCGCACTCATCCTGAGCTCGGATGGAAGCAAGCAAGCATGCTGGGGAGTGGGTGGTTCGTGGGGTTTTACCCGGCGAAACTGAGACCGTCGTCATCCCCGAATCGCCTTCAACGCCAGCCGGGTCGTAGTCAATCCTGTAGGAAGAAGGAAAGACGTGGAGGGGCAGCTGAAGTGGCTTTCTTTCGTGAGAAAAGAAAGCCGCGACCGCAATGTTGCCATGGTTATGTTCTCGCACTGAGAACATGAACTATTCATAAAACGCTGCCTGCATGTGTTCGCAGCCCAGGCACATGAGGCAGCTTTTTATGACTGTCAGAAATGGAGAGAAATCGATTGCATCCAGGAACTACACAGAAATGGAAGGGCATGAAAAAGACATGTCCTGAAAAGGACGTTCAACGCCTGCTGTGTATTGCTCTTTTATGAGTGGAAACTATTTTAGAGTAAATAAACTTTTAAAATTTTAGGAGGAGAAACACTCTTTCAGGCAATGAAAGTGCTGTCGAAGCACCCAGGGGTGTGGATTGCACAGAGTGCAGAGAGGAGAAAGCCGCTGGAACGCGCCATAGATCCGATGATATTATTACCAGCGGAAATACCCATTCTTGAAGACCACCAAGAAAACGCTTCAACCTAAACGAGTCCTTTTATTACTCTCTGCTATCAAAGCAACTGCAAGCTTTTTTCTCACTTCCAAATATGCTTTCAGTGTTTATTGTGCACACCTCATGCTTTTTTACGTGGCAAACTGGTAAAATTGGCCCTCTGTGATGCTTTCTGCAACTCTTGTCATGTGGAGAGCAATGTGGTGCTTAACGCTAGGTTCAGCCTCCAGAACCAAATGAAAACTGCCACGAGAAGTCGTCTGTCCGAGGCAAAGACTCTGTCAAAGACTCATTAGGTAAATCTAATGACAATTTCCTCAGCATCAGTCTCCCATGATGCGTTTCATTACACACAGGCGAGTTTAAGCCAATGCAGACCAGGAGGAAGGTTTGAATTGTTGATTGAGTTCCGTTAAGTACATTTTTTACGTGTTTTGTTCATATATTAATTGTATTTGTTGTTTGTAGTATTGCGTTGTTTATATGTTGTGTTTTAGTGGCCTCCGTTGTCACTGCGGGGGAAAAAAACATTAATCTGCTTTGTGTCTCTGTTGTTCATCCGTTCTCTTCATAAATAAATAAATGTATGTACATAAATAAATCTGCTGTATGATCATCCTGTAAGTTCATGATTAAAAATGAAGATGTGAATGAAAATAAAAGATATTAAATGTGTTATTATCATTAAAATATGAAAATAAAAATGATGGAGAATAGTAGATTATGACTGAATTTTTAATGACCCTGTTTGTCAAAATGACGGACGTTGAGAAAGTCTAACTCAAGTACTGTATGTGTTTTTTTTTTGCATATCTGAATTTGAAACATTACAAGTAAACATGCCACTAAGACGGACAGAAAATATGGACAAGTTCTTGAAAAGGAAAAATATTGATGACAGTTTGCCGATGTGGGATCATGGTGTGCCGTCGTAAAAAGTGTGCCGTGGCAGAAAAAAGGTTAGGAAACACTGTTTTACTGTCATAAAATCACTCACTAACTACATCTGTGTAAAGATATAGACAATTTTACAACTTCATTGCCATGACGATGTCAACAAACTCTAAAACCATAAAATTACTGTAAAAATGATGATTTAAACAACTTTACAGCTCAAATAATACATGAGCTTTAACAGAAGAATTCATGTAAGTGCTTTTATAAAATGGTAAGTCTCTCACTGTAACAGATTTGTGCTTTTTTAAAGAAAAGGAGAGACGAGTCTAAATACATTTTTGTGGTAATCAACATTATGCCACAAATGATGCTGAATGAACTTGAATTGAATCCGGATATTCCTTAAAACATTATTTGTTACTAGACCATGTGTCTTACTGTTGCATCCACAATGAGCAGGTGTGAAAGGGTTACTCAGTGTTATAGCTGACCATGACATTGTCTTATTTATTCAGATTTTAATCAGTTAACTCAATGTTAGGACACAACTTAGTTTTTTATGGAAAAAGTATTATTTAAAGTTTACTTTTTGTATTTTTTTGATATCTAACAGATCCCTTCCTGTCATTTCATTTATATTTATGAATTTGTTGCATGTTTATCCCTTGTGCGCTGTCCAATATGGGTGCATTCTTGTGGTGTTTGGGGTCAAATTTCACCCCAAACAATAACTGTGTAATTTTGTACCGTAATCATGGAAACAAATGTAATAACACTAACTTCACTAATTTAAAATCTCTAAAGTTGTGCAGTTTCATTTTTGTTTGTTTGTTTATTTGTTTGTTTTACCATTGCTGGAAGAAAAAAAAACATTTAAATTAAAATGATCTGAATTACAACTATAACCAGTAGAATGTGGCAGAGGTCCACTCATTTGCTTGGTTGTAGCAATAATATCTTATCACATGTTATGCATTTGGATATATATGTAGACATAATCAAAGACTGTTTTTGTCAAAGCTTAGCTGTTTTTTTTTTGTTATTTTGTTTAGAGATGAGGACACTGTAAAAAGGCACCGTCTTCAGATGAGACATTAAACCGAGATCCTGACTTTCTGTGGTCACTAAAAATCCCAGGAGACTTCTTGAAAGAGTAGGGATGTAACCCTGGTGCCCTGGCCATATTTCCCCATAGGTCCTTATCAATCATGGCCTCCTAGTAATCCCCCTCCATGAATTGGCTCTATCATTCAACTCTCTCCACCAATAGCTGGTGTGTGGTGAGCGCTCTGGTGCACTATGGCTGCCATCGCATCATCCAGGTGGATGCTGCACACTGGCGGTGGTTGAGGAGAGTCCCCTGTTCAATGTGTAGTCTGAAAAGTCAGAAGTTTACATGCACCTTTGCTAAATACATTTAAACTTCACAATTCCTGACATTTAATCATCGAAAACATTTCCTTTTATAGGTCAGTTAGAATCACTATTTTAAGAATGTGAAATATCAGAATAATTGTAGTGTTGTGCACAACGTTCAGGAGCGGGTTTAGCTATTAACAATAATTAATCATCTTCAAAGTTAGTTATTCATTATTAAAATTAATAGAACATTGATTAGAATCAATGTTAGCTTTTTAACCCTTTAAATCAACAATCATCAAAGATAATTATCAATGATCAAAGTCAATCGAATATTAATAAGGATTAATATCACCGGGGCACCACCCTAGAATCAGGGACTAATAACCAGACAGTATAACGGTCTCAATATATAATTGTTCTCTTAGGAAGTTCAACATTCGGAGAACATCGACATTCAAAAGGAAAACAATGACATCCCTTGCCAGCCCTTGACACAGGTGAATGCAAAGCAAACCAAAACACTTCTCTTTAAAGTAGAACAAAGTTTATTGATGCAGTAATATCAATTAATAATCAATACGGAAGGCCGTTTATTCACTCTGTCGGTAGGCGGTATGACTGCTGATTCTTAGCGGGCTGGCGGAGAAATCAGTGAAGTCGACTCGGTTGAAGTGGGAAGAGACATCTTCTTTCTTCACTCCTGCATGCAAACGGGTGAAGATGCGGATTGCTCTGCAGTCTTCATCGGATCCGTTAGCATGTTCAGTGGAACATAAAGAAATCTAAACTCGTCCAGCGAGATGGATATTGTATAGCCACAGTTTCAAGTCACATTACTTCCTTGTGCAATGAGGCTACACCTGAGTGCAGCAGAGCTATGTCTAGGCACGGCACGTAATGTTGCTGGAAGCAATGCCCAGAAAGATGTCAGAGGTTTTTCTACTCCCGATCTGTCATGCGCCCCATCCAATTGAAGCTGAGAGATCAATCCTTCAGAATTTCACACATAGGTGTAAAGTGAGTGAGGTTTTATGGGATTTGTAGTCTGTTTTGGACTCCCTTTGTTTGATTATGGCGCAGTTGTTATCAGTAAGGCTTTATGAATGTATGAAGGCCTCAGTCAGGCTTTACCACTGTGTGTAGGCCTGCGTTTGTCTTATAGCTGAACACATTAGGCCCAACAGTAGAGAGAATGATTATTTCAGCTTTTATTACTTTCATCACATTCCCAGTGGGTCAGAAGTTTACATACACTTTGTTAGTATTTGGTAGCATTGCCTTTAAATTGTTTAACTTGGGTCAAATATTTTGGGGATCCTTCCACAAGATTCTCACAATAATTTGCTGGAATTTTGTCCCATTCCTCCAGACAGAACTAGTGTAACTGAGTCAGGTTTGTAGGCCTCCTTGCTCGCACACGCCTTTCCAGTTCAGCCCACAAATGTTTTATCAGATTGAGGTCATGACTTTGTGATGGCCACTCCAATACTCCAATTTGTCCTTAAGCCATTTTGCCTTTGGAGGTATGCTTGGGGTCATTTTTCATTTGGAAAACCCATTTGCGACCGAGCTTTAACTTCATGGCTGATGGCTTCAATATATCCACATAATTTTCCTTCCTCATGATGTCATCTATTTTGTGAAGTGCACCAGTCCATCCTGCATCAAAGCACCCCCACAACGGTTGTGATGGTGTTCTTTGGTTTGCAAGCCTCACCTTTTTTCCTCCAAGCATAACAATGTTCATTATGACCAAAGTTTTGTTTCATCAGACCAGAGGACATTTCTCCAAATTATAAGATCTTTGTTCCCATGTGCACTTGCAAACTTTTGTCTGGGTTTTTTATGGCAGTTTTGGAGCAGTGGCTTCTTTCTTGCTGAGCAGCCTTTCAGGTTATGTCGGTATAGGACTCATTTTACTGTGGATATAGATACTCGTCTTCCTGTTTCCTCCAGTATCTTCACAAGGTCCTTTGCTGTTGTTCTGAGATTAATTTGCACTTAACTACATTCATCTCTAGGAGACAGAAAGTGTTTCCTTCCTGAGCGGTATGATGGCTGCGTGGTCCCATGGTGTTTATACTTGCGTACTATTGTTTGTACAGATGAACGTGGTACCTTCAGGTGTTTGGAAATTGCTCCCAAGGATGAACTAGACTAAACAACTTGCCAAAACTATAGTTTGCTAATATGAAATCTGTGGAGTGGTTAAAAAAATGTGTTTTAATGACTTCAACCTAAGTGCATGTAAACTTCTGACTTCAACTGTAAATGCAACATTCATTCATTAATTTCCTATGTGGTCAAATTAGACCCCGAACACAAAGTGGTTTTTTTTGTTGTTTTTTTTGTTTTGTTTTTTTGTCACATCACCAGAATCCATTCCAATTTTTTTGTATGTGTATAGATAACAAATGTAGGAAAAGTTACCTAACCTCATGCTACTGAGATGAAGGAAACTTTTTTTAAAGATGCAAAGTCATTTTTGACCCCAAAGCTGCATAAGTGTTAAATAATTCGTTTTTCAGTTTGAAATCGTGACCTCTTGCTGAGGACAGGCTAAGTTACACGTGCTTCCAAGTATATAGAGCATGCATTTTAAAGAATTCTAATGAAATTATTTAACAAGATATGTAATAAATGCCCTGAGTATACACACATTTCCTTTTTCTTTTCCACTATTTTTATAATTTTGAATTTCTTGATGTTTAACATAAAGATGACTTTTGTTTGTAAGACATGTTTTGTACCTAATCTCAAGAATCAGTGACTTACTATAAAATGATAATTTGTGATATCAATAATTATGTACATTGTTATCAACAATTACATTAAAGCTTGTAAAAATGCTCAATTTTGATATCTGTAAATGTATTTCAACATGTTAGATTCAGTATTTCAAATATCTATAAATAGTTTTCAGATATCAATAAATTGAAAAATAATTCAAGATATTTTAAAAGGCTTTCTTACTAGTAACAACAACATTATAAGTATCTGAAATTAACATTGCCACTAAAACTAATTTCAGATATCAAACGTTAGAATTTTTACTAGTTGAAATTCAATTCTTGATATCAGGAATGGACATTCGCAAAAGTAACAATTGCATTATTTATTATTCGTATAAAAATTGATAATTTTTACTACTAGTAATTCCTTTTTAACTCATGAAAATTTAATATTTGATACATACAGTATAATTTTTTTATCCAAAAAATAACCATTTCACACAGACCATTTCATGTTATGAGACCAAGAGTAGCTGAACACACTTCATATGATCAAACTGTGCGTTCGACAGTGAGATCCCCCCAAATACACTCATTTGAAGGTTCCACTCTGTCATCTTGGATCTAAAATTCCTTTTTCCATTTTCAATGATTTTCCACAGGAAAATAATTAAAGTCCTGCTGGCCATGAGTGAAACTTAGGAAACCATGTCTGCTTGTAAATGCATGTGATATAAAGGCAGGATACGCAGTCTGTTCTGAGACCGTCTGTTCAGGAATGTCCACTCTGCCCTGTTGGACCAAAATAGTCTCCATTTCCACTTGCAATAACTATCTTTACTTCACTGTCACTATCAGTGTTGACATGTCGAGGAGTCTGCCAGCTCTGTTACTTTGACTGATTTATCCATTTTCCAGAAGATTACATTGGAATCATCCGTGTTAGTCCTCGCAGTGTGCCAGCTTTAAGATTGTACATCCTGTGTAAATACCAATGCAAACACTGTAAATGTCTAACCCAGAGACTCATTGGCACTCTCGTGTGTTTTTGTGTGAGACACTAGTTCAGGGTCACATAACCAGTGCTGTGGAAGAATTTGGACAGCTTGATAAAATCCACAGATCACTCAACACATTAATGTCTGAGGTCAAATTCAAGTCACATACTTTCTGGGGATTAGAATAGACAGACTTTTGACTATCAGAACAAACTCAATCAAATAACTGCACACTATTGTGTTGGTCAGTGCTGGGCTATACTGAAAATACAGAAGAAATTAGCAGAAACATGTGTGGTTTCATAATCCGAAAATCTGCCCATACAAAAGTAATATTTATAGATATTTTCACAGACATAACACAGAATATGTAGCTCTGTGTGTGGATAAATAGTTTATTCACTACTAAGTGACCTTGTCTGAGATGCCCTGTAACATCCAATTCAACAGACCAATTTATGACACATGCAAATTTGTAAGACATTATTTTCATGTGGAACACTAAAGGAATTGTTGTCAAAATGTCAAAGCTTCTTTAATGCATACAATGAATATGTGTTGATCACTGGCTGTCAACTATCATTTCAGTTTTGCTTGGAATATGCCGATCATCAGGGTCTCTCTTCCCTCCATCAAAGACATTTAAAAAAAACACTGCACTGTGGACGACCCCACACACCCCTCACACAAACTCTTCACCCTCCTGCCGTCTGGCAAGAGGTACCGAAGCATTCGAGCCCTCACGGCCAGACTGTGTAACAGCTTCTTCCCCCAAGCCATCAGACTCCTCAAAACTCAGGGACTGGACTGTCTCTGACTGTGCTTATTGTCCTGTTAATTGTTAGTAATTTATTGTACTGTCCCGTACTTTTTTCACATGTTTTCACGTGCACTTTATATAGATATGTTATTTAGTTTGTGTAGTCTCATGTGGTTCTGTGTTTGTGCGATGTTGTTTTATGTAGCATGTAGGGAACGTTGTCTCATTTCTCTGTGTACTGTACTAACTGTATATAGATCTTGCATGTTCAAAAGCTGTTAAAAGTATTTTAGTCATGCATCATCTGTAGATGTTGTTACTGTTTCTAAATAAAAACTCAGCTTCTGCTCCTCTGCGGCACTTCCAGATTCTTTTGGCACCTCAGAAAAGAACTGCATTCAATTGGTGCTTTACTCAAATTGAGCTGAAAAGGCCCAAAAAAGTGCAGTTTGAGGGATTAAAACACCCATTCCTGAAAGATTATTGGAGATTTGGGCTTTTTTAAATTTCCATCAGGATTGGTTGATCAGGACACACTGAGGATTTTACATAAATTATGATATATCATGGATCACTGTCATTGTTTTCACATCTGCTCTAATAAGACCCATTTGCCCTGTAGCTACTTTTCACTAAGTAATCGCACAAACTCCGATAGCAAACAACTGTTTTTAATTTCCAAAGTGCAATCGCTGTGATCAATAATATGGTCAAATATGATCCAGTGATGATCTTAAACCACTATAAGGGGTAACAGGACGAACGGGATCACATATCCACCACCGCAGCACATAGATTACAATTTGTAGAAAGGAGAGGTTAGACTAACCCTAACTGTTGCATTTTATTATTTGCATTAGCATTGCATCAGAACAGACCTGCGACCCACCAGTGGATAAACACGTAGAGCAGACTGGATTAAAGATAAACAGACATGTCTGTCTTCTTACCAACTTGAAATCAACTTTCTTTTCCACTCTGAAATTATTACATAAGTCCTCCATAAGATCTTTAAAGGCCTTCTGAAACTGTGTCTGTGCTTCACTCTTGACTAATCAGCACAAGATGTGTTCCTGGCTTTACAAACCATTGATTAGATATCACACCATCTGGAGCAAACGGAGCACGGGCCTTCATGGAAAATCCTCATCACAATTAAACACTCAACTAATCAGACTCTTTTTGTCCAAGGAAGAAACTCTCATGTCTGGAGTTTTAATCGTTGGAATTCGTAAAGATGCCCGCTCCCATGTGCTTCACCTTTCCAGAAACAAACGCTACACACTCACTCCAGAGAAACTTCAATGGGACCAATTCAAGCTCACCTACAAGTAAGAATCTTTTTCTGTTTTTTATTTTTACAACGACTTGTGCATGTCACAACCCTCTGTTTGAAACCTCTCAGGAACTGCACATCTGCTTTGTGGTTGTTATATGTTTGTACATTTTTCTCATGTTTGCCCGTGCCAGGAAGTTCTAGCGTTATGAAACAGTTTACATGGTGAATATGAAAAGGAAAACGGTTACAGAATTAGTTTCTTTCATGCAGTACGTTTGTCATTTATTTGTCTTGGATCTTTGTTACAAGTTCTCAGGTCAATGAATAAAGAAGTGTGTAATTTCTGCACCACCAATAGAATTGCAAAAATTAACTATGTTTTCAAACAGCTTCTCGAATATGCCCCGTCTGCAGTTGATCGAACAAACAGATGGTCCCGCCTCAATTCACACCATTTGATGAGTCAGTGTTGTTGTGTCGGGCCGCATGGGCCGCTCTAGACAAACAGAGGATTTTGAATTGCTCCACAGAGGTGTTTACAGTTTTCCAGGAAATCAACCTACAAATGACTTATAGTTGTCTCTGCATATTAAACTTATTATTTTAAAGTTATTTGAAAGGTTACGCACTTCAGCTTTAACTAGTCCACATTTGAATAGATGTGATGTATTCTGTGGTGTTTATTCGCTGTCATGTTTGTGCAGACTGCTGTCATTTCCAAGGAATCTGTTGAATGCCAGTGACACGAGAAAAGGCATATCTAAAGCCTTCTCTATGTGGAGTGATGTCTCAGCCTTCAGTTTCCGGGAGGTTCCTTCTGACCAGGATGCTGACATAAAAATCGGTACGTCACATAGAGTAGTGCAAATATTCCCTTTTTTATTTTTGTAAATTTTTGTCTTTGGATGACAATGTCCTTTAAATTTAGTCAAGAATTCATCATGTCATGTTCATTCATTTTAGTCAATTTTACTTAAACGGTGAATAATTTTGCTTGATGATAATGTGAAAAAAACATTCATCACTATTATATAGTATAAACTACTTATAATTATTTAAACATGTATCAGACATATTAAAGATGAATATGTTTAATATGCTCGATTAAAGCTGATCTCCTGGAATAAACACATATAATGAATCTTCTGAAGGATGAGCGACTTTTAGAAGTGACTCTATTGTGAATTATTCCTAGTGTTTACACAGGATATTGTATTCCATAAAGCGTAAGTTTAATTTAGTTCAAGTTCAGCTGTTCATTCTCTTCACTGTCTGTTCAGATGTTAGTCGTAATATGAGATTTATGTTGTGGATATAGTGATTGATGTCACATATATAAGATGTGTTTCAGTGAGGTAATTAATCTGTTAGTAAAGTTCATTGCACAGCTGTTCAGCAGGTCACTGCGTGCCAGTGAAAATGAAATATTAAGTTCCCCTTCTGTCACTCACTCGACGTTGTGTTGATGTAGTGACACTGGGGGTCACTCCTGGGAGCCCAAAAACACAATTCAAATATTTGAGAAAAGGCCAATGAGAATTGGCGAGTAGAATTTGCATGCCATTTCCCCGGACATATGGGTATAAAATGGAGCTGGAATGCAGAGTTCATTCACACTTTTTTCTTCAGAGGAAGCCACTGCTGTTCCAATTCACCTCTAAAGAAGCATTTGCTGTTGGATATACGGCGCATTCCAGTGGCTTACTCTCTCTGTCTGCACGCATATTGCATAGCAACACCCCTGGGCACTTCGACAGCACTTAAAGAGTGTATTTCTCCTCTAAAGAGTAATATTTCCTCTATTAGAACAAACACATTTACATTTTATTTATTTATTTATAAACGTTTATTAGAGGATCAGCCCCATGAGATGAAACATCTCGTTTTCATGGGGGTCCTCAAGATCATGTCCAAACAACATTAAACAGCAAAACAACAGAGTAGATACAAAATACAAAAAAAAAACAAAACAAAAAAACACTAACACTCTAACACTAAACACTCACACTCATTCACACACACACCACACACACCCAAGCTCTCACTATCACTCCCATCACAGAAAAAGTAAAGTAAGTCATAGTGGTATATATACCACTAAACACAATTTATTTTATACCACTTTAAAATAAAACCTTTTTACTCTAAGACTCAGCGTAAAGTTGCTTTGGAAATCAAGCATTTTAACAGAGGAAGGATATTTCGTGTACGAAGTATAAGAACAACTGTTGTAACATATAGAATAAAACAATGATCCCAAAGAAAATTAGCAAAGTTGACATCGCTAAATATATACATGAATATACATTTAGCATATTCATATACACACGTACATAACATGACACATATCAATGCTACATCTGCAAAGCTAGAAACATAGACAAGTATTCTGAAGATGTGTTAACAGAGCAGTTCGGAACAGAGGAAAAGACGTAAGCGAGCGAATAGATGCAGGAAGGCTATTCCAGTCACGAGGGGCTCTAACACAGAAAGCATATCTCCCAATTTCTCTCTTTACTCTAGGGACAGTAAAAAAGATCTGTTCGTTGTGACGAAAGTTATATTGTGAACTGTAAGGCACTAAATATTGCGATAAGTAATATGGATATTGAAAGTAAATACATTTAAAAATAAGCAGAAACCAATGATATTGTCTTCTAGCTGAAGGTGCAAGCCAGGACAGCTGTTCATACATCACACAATGATGTGTCCTGTAGGGGCAGCGAAGAGCGAATCGGCACAGGCTGTTATACCACATCAAGAGAATGTAAACAAGTGGAAGTAGTGTTAGAATATATAATATCTGCATAGTCCAGAATTGGTAGCAGCAACTGAGAGACTATTCTTCTCCTAACCTTAGAGTTAAAGCAGTCTATCGATTGGTATAATATTTTAAGAAGCTAAAGTTTGTTGTTAAGCACGTGTATATGAGCTTTGAATGAAAGATCATTTTCTAGCCAAACACCGAGATACTTAAATTTTTCGGTTTGCTCTAGAGGAGCAGAATCCAGAAAATGCAGATTAAGATTATTTCTATCTTTCTTCTGAAAAAGCATACAATAGGATTTTGATTTATTAAGCAGGAGTTTATTAAATGACAGCCACTGCTGTACATAATCAAAATAATCAAGGAATAATTTATATCAGGAATATTCAATTTAGAGCAATATATGATTGTATCGTCTGCATAAAGATGAATGTTACATTCTGAACAGCAGAGGGGCAAGTCATTAACAAAAATGGAAAATAGCAGAGGCCCAAGCGATGAACCCTGGGGTATGCCTTTATCTACACCTGTAAAATTCGACTGACTGCCCCCGAAGGATACACACTGGCGGCGGTGATGGAAATATGAATTAAACCACAGAAGAGATGAACGGGAAAGGCCAATTGAATATAATTTATCCAGGAGCAGATAATGATCAACTAAATCAAATGCTTTTGTAAGATCTAAGAAGATGGCACCAGTACACATATTGTTATCAAAACTAGAAAAAATATCATTTGTGAATTTCAAAAGGGCAGTGGTAGTTGAAAAGTGTTTCCTGAAACCTGACTGGCATTGAGATAGTAAATTGTTATCTGAAAGATAGTTAGATAATTGATCGAAGATAATTTTCTCAAAAATTTTCACAATACTATTAATTATTGAGATAGGTCTATAATTATTAATGTTTTGGGTGTCCCCTCCTTTATACAATGGAATGACTTTGGTACACTTCCATGCCAGAGGCACTTCATGGATTAGAAATGACAAATTAAAGAGCTCAGCCAATGGAGAGTATAGGACATGTGAAGTAAGTTTAATAAACTTACCCTCAATGCCATCAGGGCCGGGTCCACTGCTAGAGGATAGCTTGCTAATGGCCAGCTGGACATCAGCTGAGCTAACCTGTCGAAATGTGAAAGAACTAACGCAGGGATGAGAATTAACAGTCAGCTCTGGGTGAAAGAGCGATGGCTGTACCTGCGGTGTTTGAGAGAAATGCAAACTAAATGCATTTGAAATCACTGCTGAATCATTAACAGTTTCATTATTGATTGTCATATTACTCCTGGTACTGTTAGATTTGTCAAGTAAGGTATTCAATTTTTTCCAAAATTGTTTAGGATTATTGAAATCATTTATCAAACTGTTTCTGTAGTAATTGGCTTTAGCATTTCTAGTTTGAGTAGTGCACGTATTTCGTAGCCGTTTGTATTCCTCCCAATCATTTGGCAGTTTTGTATATTTGTGTTTATTCCACGCCCTATCCCTCTGCTTAAACAGACTGATAAGATCCCCATTTACCCAGGGTAAATGATGACCTTTGACCTTAATAGTTGTCCATGGGGCATGCTTATTAATAACTTGCACAAATTCTGTATAAAAGAAATTCCAGGCAGCTTCCGCATCAGGAATTAGGCTAAGTCTATTCCAATTTATCATTCTCACATCATTTATAAAAAGATCACGTTAAATAATTTTTGTCACGGATCCTAATAAATTTCGGAGAAAGATGGGGAGTTGAAATTTTCCAAATGCAATATATGATAGAATGGTCACTGAAACAATCCGAAAGAACACCAGATTTTTTTATTCTGTTGGGATGTGTGACTAATATCCAATCAAGAAGAGATTTGCAACTTGGACTGATTCTTGTAGGCTCTTTAATAATTTGTGTAAGATTTAAACCATTGAACATATCACATTCCGTGAGAGTACCAGGATCAGTCCAGTTTAAATTGAAATCCCCCAACAGCATAATTTCTGATGAGTCACCAAACGATGAAACAGTGGCTAAGATGTTTCGAACAGACTCTAGCTTGGGAGATGTTGGTGGGCGATAGATATTGCCAATTATTAATTGTTTATTTGCATGAAGAATAACCTTTACAAAGATACCTTCAAAAAACTCAGGCTTCACTTTAGGAGTAATTAATTGTGATTTCAAATTTGATGAAATGTAAGTGGCGACCCCTCCTCACCTGGATCCTCTATCTAGCCTATATAAGATGTAGTTATCCAGTTTAACATTGGAGTCTGCTATATTTTCATTTAGCCAGGTTTCAGATAGAGTTATAATATTGGGATTATTATAAACAAGCCATGCCCTTAGTTGATCAAATTTCGGAACTAAACTGCGAATGTTTAAATGAATTACATTAAGACCTTTACCCATAGATTACAGTTTAAAGAGTGAATGCCCCAAAAAGAGCCAAATAGCCATGTCCGATTTACAATAATGGTCATGATTAGGGTAAGGTAGATATGAGAGCAAGCCAACATGCAAACACACACACACACACACACACACCAAAAAAAAAAAAAAAATAATAATAAATAAATTTAAAAAAAATAACATCTTGCATTGAAACAAAGCAAAAATGTCAACAAATCAAATAACTATCCTTTGCTCGCTCCCCTAAAAGTAACGCTCCTGAGCTTAATCAATCATATTTATTCAATTTTACTAGATAAATAAAAGAAATCCACAACGAATTTTCTTTCTTTTTTCTTTTCTTTTTACAAGTTAAATCTCAGTGCGATAGAACAACAAAACAGCATACTATTACCAGCTAAGAAATTAGCAAGCCTCCAAGCCGTAAAAAAAAGCGTATAATTAAACAAGAAATCAAAATCAAGTAAGACTGTAGACGTCTCTTATTCTTGAATGGAATGACATCAGGCGCTAAGCAGTGCGTCATACCGTACATTCTTAAGTAAACAAAACTAACATCATGACAGCAGTCATGGCAAAAGTGAAGTCGCATCCTCCAAGTTGAATGAGTCAAATGAATCGATAAACTTAGCCGCCTCGCTTGGCTCAGTACATTTTTGGTCGGATCCTCTTGTCAACTTGATGGTGGCTGGATACAACAGAAAAGCTTGAAATCCCAAGGTGCGAGCCCTATTCATTATTGGAAAGCACGGACGTCTGCGCCGAGCGGTGGCATCGCTATAGTCTGCAGCAAAGCGAATTACTTGGCCGTCTACTGTCACCGGTGACTTCCTTGCGAATCCTAAGATCCTATCTCTGTCAGTGAAGCAAAGACAGCTCAGGATCATGGTCCGTGGAGGAGCAGGATCCTTGCGCGGGGGACCAACACGATGCACTCGTGTGAGCTCCAGAGGGCTGCTATCCAATTCGGGAAACCATTTGAGAAGGCTACGCACCAGGTAAGCCAAGGCCTGATCTTCTTCCACTCCTCCTTTCAAATTTAAAATTCGGAGATTATTCCTCCTACTCCGGTCCTCCATCGAAACAAGTTTCTGTTGAAGTTTCTCCATAGTGACATTATGTTCCGTAGCAGCTTCCTCTACTCGCTTCATTCGTGTTTGTAGAGAGGTTGTAATCTTGCGTTGGGAATCCAATTCTTTGGAATGTTGATCAAGAGTCACTTTGATAGAGTCCAGCTGATTTTCCAAACGTTCAAAGCGATCTCTGGCATTTATGTCGGCTTCGGCAAAAAACTTTTGCAAAGTTTCTTCCAGAGACGCCATAGTCAGTCCGCCGCACGAGACTGAATTTTCGGCCTGTAAATTCGCCGACTCTTTTGAGATTCCCTTTTCCCAGGCATGATCAAAGTCGTAAAAGCAAAAATTTGAAAACCATGAGGCAGATTCTGTGCTTGGAGATCTTGATTTTGCTGTTCTAGCAATTTAAGCAGGGAGAGCTGTGAGCAACTATACCTCTACTCCGCCATCTTGAATCGATCAATATGACATTAAAGATGCCTTTCCGTCTCTGTGTAGTTCCAGGGTGCGGCCGTTACCTCTCCGCTTTTGACGGCCATGATCGCTGCCTTACGTGTCTGGGCAGTAATCATGTTGAGGAAGCATTCGTGGATGTTCATGTTCTCACTGCGAGAACATGACCATGGCAACGTTGCGGTCGCGGCTTTCCTTCTTCGAGGGGAAAGCCACTTCAGCTGTCCCCTCCGCTGGTCCTTCTACCTACAGGTATGAGGCCACCCCGTTTGATGCTGAATGTGATTTGGGGGCTTCTATGGGTTCAGTATCTCTGGGTAATCCTCCGCAGACCACTCATTCCCCTGTATGCTCGTTTGCTCCCATCTAGTTCTGGGATGAGACAGGCAGCTCGCCTCAGTGCCAGCCTAATGTCTCTTTCAGAGCTTGCGGGTTGGATGAGATGTCGATCGCTGCATCGGAGAGCGCCGTCGTGATGTCAGACACCCTTCGGGTGTGCCAGCTCAGTCTGAGGCCAACGTGGAGCTGACCGCCATGCTTGCCCCAGCCGCCGTGAGTGTCGGGCTAGAGTGGAACCCTCCACCCGCCCCTGAGCACTCACAGCTTGAGTTCTTCGGATCAGCACGATGAGTTCTTCAACTGGTTCTTCGAATCAGCACACTCGCGGCCACGACCCCTCCAGTCCCCTTCTTCCTGGAGGTGTATGATGAGCTGACGAGGTCGTGGAAGGCACCTTTCACTCCACGAACCCGATCCTTCAGCTCGCCCACTATAACTACCCTTGACGGCGGAGTGGCCAATGGTTATGCCGCAATTCCCCAGGTGGATAAGGCAATCGCGGCACAACTGCGGCACCCCCCTGTGAGGCCCTACCCCCAGGTACGTCGGATGTGATCCTTCCGTTAGTGCCCCTTGCCCAGAGTTTTGACACGTGGATATTACTTTCTAACCCATCGCACTGGTTGGCCAGAACCATCCAAATCGGCTATGCGATTCAATTTGCCAGGCGACACTCGGACATAATGCTTCTTGCGACAGCACCTCCCTGACAATTTCTCCTGAGGAAGGATCTTCTTTCTCAGGGATGGGGCACCATCTGGGACCCATGCCCAGACCTCTGGAATTTCCACTTCTAGTCCCTGGATGGGAGGCAGATGACTTAAGTGGTCTACCACCTGCAGTGGTAAACACGATCGCTCAGGCCAGGGCTACTTCTACAAGGGAGCTGTATACCCTGAAGTGGCGTGTGTTCGCTAAGTGGTGTTCTTCCTGACGCTAAGACCCCCAGATATGCATCTCTGTGTGTATCTCTGTGTGTATCTTCCAAGGCACGGTCTCCCTTTTGTAGACCTGCATCTCCCTTAGGCAGAGCCCTCTCTGCCATGGTCGCTGTGTTTGTAGAGCTCCTCCCCATTAAAGGGCATGAATTACCGCCGTGCCACTTCCGTGTGCGGCCTTGAGCCCATGTGAGGTATTTGCCACATGTTTACCCCCCCTTCAGGGCAGGGTGTGGTCTCCGCTGGGTCTTTTTCCCCTGAAAAAATAGGAAAGGAAAATAATGCCTTCCTGGCACATTTTATGAGCATTTAAAGGCCCCAGCCGAATCTAATACTCTTTAGAGAGAAAATTAGAGAGAAAAGGCCACAGCTGGCATGGCCTGCTCCCATACTAGATACCCCTCCCCCCCCAGGGATGTGGGGAACTGCACTACATTTTTTGGGGTATCTGGGGAGGTTACGTGCAGTCTGAGTGCATTCTTCTGATCCTACTCTTGCAGTAGCTTGCTTACACCTGCATCGGCAGTTCACGTAACACAGTTCAGCCATTGTTGAGTTTTGTATAGGGACCCTTAGTGTCACTACATCAACACAATGTCGAGTGAGTGACAGAAGGGAACGTCTCTGTTACTGTCGTAACCTCCGTTCCCTGATGGAGTGTGTCCCTCTTGCCACAGGCTGTACTACACTGCTGTAATGTCCGGGACCTTGTCTCAGCTCCTCAGCACAAAACCTGAATGAACTCTGCATTCCAGCTCCCTTTATACCCGTATGTCCGGGGGAGTGGCATGCAAATTCTACTCACCAATTCTCATTGGCCTTTTGATTTGAGATCAAGATTTGAAGGTGTTTTTGGGCTCCCAGGAGTGACCCCCAGTGTCACAACATCGACACAATGTCTCGTTCCATCCATCAGGGAACTGAGGTTATACCAGTAACTGAGACGTTCTTGGGTATAAAACAGACACATTCACTATCACATAATGTCCTGAATGTAGTTATTTCATGATTAAAGGAAAGTTGTGTGCATTATGAATGTGCATTGTGTTGATACTGTTGAGACTTTCGTCAGGTTTCTACTCTGTAAACCACACTGACTGTCTGCAGTCATATCTGCACCACTGTTTTGATGGCATCACCGGTGAACTAGCGCATGCTTTCTTCCCCCCCACTGGAGAGATTCACTTTGATGATGATGAGTACTGGATTCTAGGAAACATGCGCTTCAGCTGGAATAAAGGCAAGTGCCGTGTGCTTTTCTCAATGAGGGAAATTTATTTAGTCTTGCCTTGATCTGTACTGTCATTTAAGACAAGAATGATAGAGCGTGTTGGAGAAACTACTTTTAAATTGTAGCTACCCAAGGTATAATCAAATCAGAACAATAAAAACAATTAAAAAAAGAAGTTTAGCTGCACAACAAGCTACTAACAAAAGCAGCAAACTACATTGAAGCTATTTAAAGAGCAGCATATTTTAAGTGCTTTGCAGTTATTAAAATTAAATAATATCACTCGATAGACTTTTCATTAGTGACATTAAACAAATTTGGGTGACAATATTACAGTATATTAAACAAAACCATTTAGAACAAATATGAACTAATAAAACTAGAAAACATTATTGAGTAGAAAAACTGTATAGAGATAAAGAGCAGCAATTAGCTAAATATAAAAAAAGGAATACAAAGAAGGCAAAGTCCCTCTAAGGCAATGTAGGGTGAATCAGTGAATCATGTATGTAAACTAGTTCATTTATATGAACCAATGAGAATTATAAGGGAATCGTTTGTTTGAACTGATTTTCATTTATTTGAACTGTCTGAAAGAACCGATTCACTTAAATGATTACATTTTCTGAGTACTTCGTGAGAGAAAGGACTGTTCAGGTGAGTGTTTGATTATGCCCTTGACTCCATCGCTGATTGTGATTTAACTCAATTTAGTGTGCTGTGCAAAAAAACTTAAAAATATAGCACAAATGTTATTTATTTTTGAATATTTTACACCAGAATAGTGTCAGGGTTCATACACTTATGTTGGTTGCATTTTTATTGTCATTGTGGCTGAACTCTGACACTCATGTTTAGTGTCTTGTCTAATCTGTGTCTTGTGTGAGAATGCATGGCTCGCCTTATTGGCATTGACATGCGTTCTCTTGTCTTGTTGTTTATTGGCATGAGCGCTTTTGTCATCCTTGCGGCATGCACTTGTGTCAACTGTTTGAATCTGTCACTCCTGACCTCGTTTGTCACTTTGTTGGCGTTGCCGTGCATTCTCTTGTTTCGTCTGTTGTTTGGCATAAGCACATGTTGCTTTGTAGTTTTTGGCAATCCACGCTCGTATCATTCGTGTGTTTGTGTCTTTGAGAGCACTTGGCTTTGTTTTGTTTCTGTATTGCAACGTGTCTTAAAGTCTTGCGTCATATCCCTCCTCCTTGTCTGCTTATTATTTGTTAATTTATTGCACCTGCCCTCTTTGTTAACCTGTTTGATTTCTGTCCCTATTTAGTCTGCTAATGTGCTCTGTCTGTGTGAGTTCATCTAGTTAACTCACCAGTCTGTTTCTTTCTGTCATGTTCTCATGTCTTGTATACCTGTTGGTTTTGTTAGTTTTTATTGGATTAAATAAACCCAATCTCTGCATTTTTGAGTCCTGCCCTCTTCAATATGACAAATATCAGACAATTTGCATTAAAATGGAATGGGTGCATATACGTGTGTGTGTGTGTGTGTGTATTAGGGCTGACGACGTTAACGAGTGCAATTAATTCAAAATCTTTAATGTGTTAAAATAATTTAAAGCAAACAACGCAAATACATTACTGAAGCAAGCGAAATTGCATCATTAACGTAATTTACGTCACGCAGTTAGATGATCTTAGGAGTCGGGCACTGAGAATGTCACACTGAGCATCTACAATGGTACAAGCACCTGTAACCCTGGTAGGCAGAAATTTCTATTTTAAAAGAAAGTCAGATAGCACTCTGGATAAACGTAAAGTTGTGTGCAAACACTGCAATGAAGAACTGGCCTATCATCTAAGCTTGTCGAGTTTGAAGTACCATTTAAGTGCAAAACACACCACAGTTTCTACTAGCAAACCGACGAGAAGTATGCAACAACCCACACTGGATCATTGTATATGGGGTGTGAGTTGTCAAACTTCAGCTAGGCTTACTACTGCCATAGCAAAGTGGATTGCCAAGGACTGCCATCCAATCGACATGGTTGCAGACCAGGGCCTGAAAGAAGTGATCAGGATTGCCACTTTCGATCCATCGTTCAAGTTACCGTCAAGATCAACAATCATGTCCAGGATTCACGAACTGTACATTAACAAAAAGAAATGCAAAGTGGAGCTGCTATCACAAACATTGAGTGTTGCATTGAAAATTAAATTGCTCATGGCCTGAGCGACGATTCTCTAGTGCAAGATGTTCCCACAAGGCGGCATTCTACCCTCGAGATGGTCAGCCGGATACTATGAAACAAAGACACCCTGATGGCAACGCTGGCACAGCAAAAGTTAGCACGAGCTATCCATTCCAACATCTGCAGTGTTTGATAAATTTGCCAGGCTGGTGAAACTACTGGAACCATGCAGGTTGGTACTTCAGTTTATTTGGTGATATGTTATTTTTAGCCAGTATTTATTGATTTGTTCTGTATGTATTTAGACTAGCTCATGCCAAATGTAGTGTGTGTATGAGAGAGACCAGGAAAGTAGTTAAGCAGGAGGGCAACACTTTACACTATGGTCCTATTCATTCAAATTAATGCAACTAATATGATTAGCAAAATGAGCAAACTATTACTTAGTGTTTATTGATCTTTTTCATTGTTTAGAAAGTATTTACTAATACTAATACCATTAATTTAAAAAAAAGTATTAGTAAATATTGAAATTAAAATGAACTAAAATGAATAATTGCTGAAGGAGCATTGTTCATTGTTTGTGGAACCTTGTGTATAGTGTTACTATAGAGAGAATTTGTTTTCTGGCTTGTGTGTACTGTAGGGACTTGATTAAATAAAGCAAATGCAATCTATTAATTGGATGTGTGTTTTTGTGTATTTATTATGCAGATATGTCATGGATTTTCTTGGGGGTGAAAAATATGTTTCCTGTTCTGTCGTGTTACCTGCACTTTGCCACTTGTCCCAGAAGATGGCTGTCTCTGACGATGACCCTGCTTACGCTGTGCGCTTTAAGGATGCATTCAAAGGGGATTTGACAAAGCGCATTGAAATACAAACATTGCTTAGCTCAAAATAGCAACAGCTCTTGATCCCAGATTCAAAAATTGAAATGCATTCCTAAAGCAGAAAGAGCTGAAGTTTGGGAAACGTTTAGAAAAGATGCTAAAAGAGGCTCCACATCACTCAGATGCTGAATCAGAACCACCAAAAAAGAATATTGGTCTCCACTTTTTGGGCTCTGATACAGAGTCAGATGATGAAACATCACTGGAATCCAGCCCTCTTGCTAGATACAGAGCATTTCCCAGCATAATCCTTGAACAATGTCCTCTACGATGGTGGTCTGCACAAAGCATAGATCATGACAAGCTTGCGACTCTTGCACAGAAATATCTAGCAACTCCCGCCTCAACTGTGCTGTTTGAGAGACTTTTTTCACTCACAGGAAACATAGTGCACAAGAAGAGGGCTGCTCTGGCACCTGAAAATGATAACAAACTTGTATGCCTTAGCAGCTGTTTAATGTTGACTAGGAAAATAAGCTGACCTTACATGTCAGAATGAGTTGTGCTGTGTCTTAGTTTTGGCAATCAAAGGAAATTAGTGAAATTGTTCAATCTGATAGGTCACTTTGGTGGATATAGCAAATGATGACAAATAATCATGTTAAACAAGATAAATGGTGTATGCTTAATTTCAAAAACAGTGTGCTGTGCGATTAATCGCGCTTAAAATTTTTTATCTATTGACAGCCTTTATATATATATATATATATATATATATATATATATATATATATAAACAATTGTACCTATATTTTTATATAAAAAATATATTTTTTAGATTTACTTTCTGTTCGACCCCGTTATGTTGGGCTGAGCAGGACATTTCCCTTTTAAATATAAAGGTTTGATCTCTCTGACATCATATTTAAGGGCATGACATCATACAGTTTTCTGAGCATATGGTTCATAGGAAAATTTCTGTTACAGTCTTTATCTGCATCACTTACGTCAGCCTTGTCGAGGACAAAAGTTCATCTCTGACATTTTGAAAATAACAGAAATGGCATAAAAGAAAAATGTCATGGGTTTTAATTAGGGCTGTCAATTTAACAGCGTTAATTCAGTGCGATTAATTTGACAAAAAATAATGCCCCCGGACTGTAATATGGAAGATTCCTGACAAATACTTGTAGTACCACCTGTTTACTCCAGAGGGCAGTAAGTGAAACTGTATGAGCAATGTGCAGTTTATACAGTGAACAAAACTCTTCATTAGGCAGTGTCACTACTCGATCCACAAACATGCGTTGCATTCTTGCGTTCAAAACACTCGAAGGAGCGCAATTGCGAACTAAGGGATCTCAAGATGTGTTTAAAGATTGAGTATTAAACTATATTAATATAAGTACTATACTTGAAACAGTGACATAAACATTTTATGTTTATGACGCAACACACTCGAGACACTATCACCATCATCACCATTACTGGAGCACCGGTGGAGAGAGTCAGCAGCATCAAGTTCCTCGGTGTCCACATTACTGAGGAACTCACATGGTCCGTCCACACTGAGGCCGTTGTGAAGAAGGCTCACCAGCGCCTCTTCTTCCTGAGACGGCTGAGGAAGTTTGGAATGAACCAACACATCCTCACACGGTTCTACACCAGTACTGTAGAGAGCATCCTGACTGGCTGCATCACCGCCTGGTACGGCAATAGCACCGCCCACAACCGCAAAGACCTGCAAAGGGTGGTGCGAACGGCCAGAAACATCATCGGAGGTGAGCTTCCCTCCCTCCAGGATATATATAACAGACGGTGTGTGAATAAAGCTCGGAGGATCATCAGAGACTCCAGTCACCCGAGTCATGGGCTGCTCTCACTGCTTCCATCAGGCAGGCGGTATCGCAGCATCAGGACCCGCACCACCAGACTACATGACAGCTTCTTCCCACAAGCAATAAGACTTTTGAACACATGATCTCTCACGATCAACAATCAGCACTGCACTTTATTAATCCTCATTCTGTCAATATATTCTCGCTCCCAATTCAGTCAGTGTATATATATATATATTTATACCCTTCTCTAGTGTGTGTATTCTACATTGTGTGTATTGTGTACATTTGTTATGTAAATTGTTGTGTAGGTATGTGTACATTTGTTATGTAAATTGTTGTGTAAGTTTATGTAAACTGTTTTGTGTAATATGTTGTTTATTGTAAAGTGGTTTATGTCTTGTCACTGTCATTACTGCAATGTTGCTCGGAACTGCACACAAGAATTTCACCTGCTGTTGCACTCGTGTACACAGTAGTGTGACAATAAAGTGATTTGATTTGATTTGATTTGACACTACACAAGCGTGTCTGACGCAGGTGTACATTGAAGATCTTAAACAAGCCCTCATAATAAATCTCCAACTGATTGACAAATTCACTTGTGAAATGGATTGCTGTGAACTGTCAGCCAATGATTGTCTTATGATCAATAATATGGTAGTAAACAATACATTGTATTCTAAAGTCGCATTTTGTGTTGTCTTATTAAAGATTAACTCTTCTGCTACATGAATGTAATGCATTTTAATTATCTGAATATATATATATATATATATATATATATATATATATATATATATATATTTTAAATATTTAAAGATAACTATGTATAATTATATATTGATAGTAATATGTATAATCATTATATATTGAGTTATTGTTATATGTGGGGCTTTCTCAGCAAATATTTGTATATGCGATTAAATGCGATTAATTAATCAGGACACCATGTAATTAATTAGATTTAAACATTTTATCAATTGACAGCCTTAGTTTTAATATTTTTTCATTGTGACTTATTAAGGAACACCAAAACTAAGAGGCACTACCAGAATTGACTCACAAACGTTCCTGAAATGTTCTGGCACAAATGGCACTGTTTCCTGAGAATGACCCAAGGACATCTAAAAACAAAGGCTGTTGATTTAATGCCATGTTAATTTAGTGCAATTAATTCTATACAAATAAAAAGGTAGCACAATTAACCATGCCCCCTGATCCCGTAATAAGGAATTTTCCTTGCCAGCAGTGAAACTTGTACAGTTTTTGATTCAAGCTTGTTGCACCTCCTCCAGTCTCAGTCAGCAGGGGGCAGTCGCTGCCTGAGACGTACTACAGTGTTGCCATGCCCAATCATTATAATCCATATTTATGTCGCTTATAAATATGAGTAGTCGAGGGTTGCAGATTTTAGGGCTTATTTTCAGAATACATATCCCTTTTTGAGGGTGTGTTTGGGCTCAATTGCAAAATGAATTGCTGTAACTGTTGGCCAGTGATAGGCTTATGGTCAACCCTTCCGTCCAATTTCTTAACTGCTTATCCTCAAGGCAACATATGATTTGGAAATAAACAATATTTTGACAATATATCGACTTCTAAAGCCACAAAAACACAATGTCTTTATACAGTATATATAATTATTTGGATTATTAGCTATTGAATTATCTATATTTGGAGGCCTTCCTTGGCAACTATTGATATGTGATTAATTCAATTAATATATTGTGTAATTCATTTTATTAAAATGTGTAATCGATTGACAGCTCTGATATTAAAACCACTACTAGATTGAACCTGTAAGCACTTTGTTTAAGATCTAAACTAAAGCTGCCTGTTCAAATATGCATCCCAGATGTCCTTTAAGGTTAAGTGGCCAATTATATATTTTATTATTTGTATGGGAGTTTAACATGTACGTGTCACTGCGTGTGTTTGCTCAGGAGTTTGGCTGACTGATCTAGTTCACGTCGCAGCTCATGAGATCGGTCATGTACTGGGTTTGATGCATTCCCAGAATCCCAAAGCTTTAATGCACCTCAACGCAACACTGACGGGCCGTAAACTCATCACTCAGGATGAGGTCTGGGGATTACATCGACTCTACGGTACGTCATTTATAAACACAAACTAACATCAAATAAATTAAACTGATTAACCTATAATAACTAAACAATAATCAGTGGTGTTTCCTGAGGCAAGCATCTCTAGTACTGTTGCTCTGTCTGTGTAGTTAGAGCCATGAAGGAAACCTCAAAATCATGTGGCTTGTTCAGGAGAGGTGTGCTGTTAGTTACTAAGTGATCATACTTTCAATTTCACCTGGCAGATGTTAAAAAGTGTGAAAATCTCCCATAGACTTACAATGAAGGAAGAATTCTTATCTAGAGATCAGAATATCGTATATAGACTTGGGTGATTGGCTCTTTTGACCTGAGCAAGTAATCACCCACTTAGTGACCACTCAGAATACCCTAGCAAACATAGAGGACATTTAACAGCTTGCATCTACATGCATTTCATCTCATTCTACGTTGTCTTCTCCTCCTCACATCAGGCTGTTTGGATCGTTTGTTCATCTGTCCAGCGTGGGCGAGGAAGGGTTACTGTGACAGTAAGAGGAGACTCATGCAGAAACACTGTCCCTACAGCTGTGACTTTTGTTACGGTAAAGAGTTTAAAATGCACATGTCAAGGTCATAGAAATATAATCTATGAATCAATGCAGGTTTCACAAATTTTTGTCAAATATTTATAGAATTTCCTAAAAAAATACATATTTAATGACTTTTGAAATGTCATGTGGTGTAATCGTGGAGTCAAATACTTTACTTAAACTTTAAATAAATAAGAGTGTACACAACTTAATCATTCATTTTAAAATTGTTTTCAATTTTTTTTTTTTTTTACAATTATCATGAATTAAAAAAAATGTATGATTAACATTTTTATTAAAACACAGAAAAGCAAAAACATTAATACACAGAATCATCTGTGTATTTAACACAGCCCCAACCCCAACCCCACCCAACCCTAACAAACACCCCAGTGGTCATACATGAGCACATACAGAAGAAAACAAAAAGATATATATATATATATATATCTATATATATATATATATATATATATATATATATATATATATATATATATATATATATATATATAAATAAATAAATAAATATAAATAAATATAAAAAATATATTAAAAAAAACAAAAAAAACCACACATTTATAACTACCCTTCTCTCTCCACTATTCCACCCTGAGAACCCTCCAAGAACGCTGAGTATATACCCCATTTCTCAACAAGCAAATTCAAATTCTTCTATATTACCCTTCTTCTAAAGCCACCACCCTCCCCATCTCCAAGCACCACTCCTGAAATGGGGGTGCTCCAGCCAACTTCCAACCTCTCAAAATCACCTGTATGGTGACCATAACACTGGTTAGGACCCAATCCTCCACATGTATATTCCCCACATTGATGACCGCCCTATCTCCCCAAATACATAGTCTGGGGCAAAATTAAATCCTCTGATTGGCATCACCAGCAGGTGGGTGTGTCTTTAAGACCAAGCTTATACAATCTAGAGGGGGTCCAATAAAATCTATATAAAATCTTGAATCACATAAGGTGCACCCATGCATCACTAGATACAGACTTAACTTTTTTTTTAATCCGAGCCTACACTCCCTCCTCCAAAACCAAGTTGAAATTTTTCTCCTATAATCTCAATAGAAGTTAGAGCACCATCCCTCAAACTCTGAATTAACAGTGAGTAATACACTGATGCCTCATGACCTTTTCCAAAAGCAGTAATAACCTCTCCCAGAGTATCTGCCACTTTAGGGTGATGTATGCTACTCCCCAAAACAATACAGAGCAGGTGGCAGAGCTGTATATACCTATAGAACTGAGATCTGGGAATCCCAAAATGTTGAACAAAATGATCTCAACACGCCACTCATTTAGGTCACCGAGTGTAGTACCCCCCTCACAATCCACTCTGACCAGCAGAAAGGGGTTATCAATACATCATATTTGGTTCAGCCATATGCTTGAGGCAACATTAAAATAAATGTCTGAATTAAACACTCTGGACACTTTTGTCCATACCGAGTTCAAATGTGAGATAACAGGGTGTAACATCTAGGTTACTGGTGTAATCTCTGTTCCCTGATGGAAGGAACGAGACGTTGTGTCGAAGAAGCGACACTAGGGGTCTCTCGAGTGCCTTTCGAATCTCTGATCTATGAGAAAAGGCCAATGTGAAATTGGCAGACAGAATTTGCATGTCCTGCCCCCGGACATACGGGTATAAAGGGAGGGAAATGTGTCTGTTTCATTCAGATTTTTCTGAGGAGCCGACAATGAGGTTCGGCCGCAACAGTAGCTCGTTCAGCGACGAAGCCGGGAGGACACAACATCTCGTTCCCTCCATCAGGGAACGGAGGTTACAACAGTAACCTAGACATTATTCCTCATATGTCGCTCACTTCGAAGTTGTGTCGAAGAAACGACACTAGGGGTCCAATTTAAGTCACGCCATGCGCTGAACCACGTACGTGGGCTGCTGACACAGGAGCGGGCAGGTATTTTACGTGCCAAAAAGACCGGCTGTGTCAGACTGCACGTACCCTTCCCCAACGCTCCATAAAATCATCAAAACCCTCTGGTTCTTTACCCCCGATAGGGGGGAAACAAGGTGACGTACACCGCATGGGAGCAAGCCGCGCCTTTTCTCTCTCTATGTTTCTCGCATAGAGTTAAAACGGCTGGGGCCATATTACGCATCTTTCCGGGTTCCTATACTTTCAGGGGGGAAAGACCCTGACCACCCCTGCTGAGAGTGGGGGAGGTAAAGTGTGGTGAGATACATCACATGGGCTTTTAGGTCACATGTGGAAAGTGGTGCGGTGGTAGATCCTGCCTCATTGGGAGGGAGGAGTTGCTACAGACACGGCGACCAGGTGGCAGTGGGAACTGCCCAAGGGAGACGCAGATCCGCTCGCAAGGGGACCGTACCGTGGAAAAAACACACAGGGAGAAGTCCGCGTAGGAGCCCTACCTGTGGAGCACCTATTCCAGTACAGGGTAGATGGAGTACCCGCTGAATTCGTGGACCAGAGGGCTCAGGAGTCATCATCCAGGGAGCTGAGTTAGTGGGATTTCCTGGGATAAGAGTGCACGGTTTTACCTCAGCAGAGGGAAAGTACGCTAGGTGCAAGCAGTCCACCCAGTCAGTTGTCAGCGTGTTACCGAGTTCTACCGGCTCGGACCTGAGAAAACAAGGGACGAAACCGACTCAACCCTGAGATTGTAAAATCTCGTAAAGGTATTGGGTGTTGCCCAACCGCTGCTCTGCATATGTCTGTTAGGGAGGTGCCTCTGGCATGTGCCCACGAGGATGCAACACTTCTTGTTGAGTGTGCTCGGACCCGCAAGGGGGGGGGGCAAGGCCTGGGTGTGATAGGCCAATGTAATGGCGTCCACTACCTAGTGGGAAAGCCTCTGTTTGGAGACAGTGTTCCCTTTCCACTGTCCACCAAAGCAGACAAAAAGCTGCTTAGACTCTTGATGGAGGCGAGTGCGATCAGGAGGGCTATCTTCAGGGAGAGAGCCTTGAGTTCGACTGATTCTAGCGGCTCAAAGGGGGGTCTCTGGAGGTCTGAAAGGACCACTGAAAGATCCCAGGAGAGGAACAGGCTTGGCCAGGAGGGATTTAATCTCCGGGCGCCTCTTAGGAACCTGATAATTAAGTTGTACTTACCCAAATACTTGCCGTCTACTGTGTCGTGTTGGGCCATGATAGCAGCTACATACACCTTCAAGGTGGAGGGGTACAGCCTCCCCTCCAACCTCTCCTGAAGAAATGAGAGCACTGACATAACTGCGCACCTCTGTGGGTCTTCAGCCTGGGAAGAACACCAATTTGCAACAAGCGCCACTTCAGGTTGTAAAGTTGGTAGAGGGAGCTCTGGCTTGGTTGATCATGTCTACGAGGGCAGGTGGTAGACCAGCTAGATCTTCCACATCCCGTCCAGGGGCCAGACGTGGAGGTTCCAGAGGTCTGGGTGGGGATACCAGAGGGTGCCCTGTCCCTGAGAAAGAAGGTCCTTCCTCAGGGGAATTCGCCAGGGAGGGGCTGAAGCGAGGAGCACAAGATTCGAGAACCAAGTACGAGTGGGCCAATAGGGGGCCACTAGAGTGACTTGTTCCTCGTCCTCCCTGAACTTGCACAGCACTGGTGCAAGACGACTCACTGGGGGAAATGCATACTTGCACAACCCCATGGGCCAGCTGTGTGCCAGCGTGTCTGCCTTGAGGTGAGCCTCTGTTTGGGCGTACCAGAGCAGGCAGTGGGAGGTCTCTTGGGAGGCGAACAGGACTACTTGTGCCATGTCGAACCGTTCCCAAATCAGCTGGACCGACTGGGGGTGGAGCCTCTACTCTCTGCTGGGCAAGCTAGCCGTGATAGCGTGTCCACTACCATGTTGAGGTTGCCGGGGATGTGAGTGGCACACAGCAACCTGAGTTGCTGCTGGCTCCAAAGGAGGAGACGACGGGCAAGTTGTGACTTGTGGCAGGAGCGTACGCCACCTTGGCGATTTATGTACGCTACCGTGGTGTGCTGTCTGATCGGATCAAGACGTGCTTGCCCTGAATTAGTGGGAGAAAGCTCCTTAGGGCAAGATTTACAGCCAACAACTCTAGGCAATTGATGTGCCAGCGCAGCAGGGCTCCTTTCCAGTGGCCTGCTGCTGCGTGCCCATTGCACACCAATTTGGAGATGTCAGTAGTGACCAGAATGCGTCGGGACACCTGCTGCAAAGGGACACCTGTCCGTAGAAAGCAGAGGTCTGTCCAGGGTTTGAACGTTTGATGGCAGGCGGGGGTGATGACCACCCGGTGCATGCCACAGCGCCATGCTCATCTCGGGACTCCAGTCTGGAGCCAGTGCTGAAGCGGTCTCATATGAATTCCCTTTACTTTGGCATCCCACAATCATCACTCAGACGTTTGCAGTTGGTACAAAACGCAGCAGCATGTCTTTTAACTGGCACTAGGAGGCGTGAGCACATCACCCCCATTCTGGCCTCCTTGCACTGGCTCCCAGTTCTTTTTAGGATTCAAGTCAAGTCAATTTTATTTGTATAGCGCCTTTCACAACACACATCGTTTCAAAGCAGCTTTACAGAAGTTCAGCATTAACAGACGATAAAAATGTAATGTCTATAAAGTCGATAAATCATCATCCTTGTGCAGGGCTCCAAACTGCGACTAAAAATGGTCGCATTTATGACCAAATGAATTTATTTGCGAGTGTAATTTCTGTCAAGGTCGCCATTGGCGACAGTAAAAATTTACTCCCTTTGATTTTAAAAATTTGCATTACATTTCCCGAAATACATTACAAAAGTTTATATCAAAAGAAATAGCGGGGAAAACGGAGTTCATTGCAGGAACTAACCATTTTAAAAAAAAAGAGACTGTGAGAAAACACGGTGACAGTAACGAGCATAAAAAATTCACGTGATCACATAATTGCGAAGAATGCTCCACAGACTACACACTGTTAGCACGTGCAGTTTTTCTTGCATGCGAGCTGCGGGACAAAAAGGAATGGAAGGAGTTAAAAATGAAAATATTTGGCGCCTGTTTTTCCCCCTATAGGAGCCAGTGGCTCCTTAATTGATTTTTTGTTTGGAGCCTTGTTGTGGAATTAGATAAGATATGATTCTTTATCGTGTTTAAAAATAATTAAATAATAATTGTATTAATAACCCCAGTGAGCAAGCCGAAGGCGACTGTGGCAAGGAACACAAAACTCCATAAGATGATGGTTAATGGAGAAAAATAACCTTGGGAGAAACCAGACTCACTGTGGGGGGCCAGTTCCCCTCTGGCTAACATCATGAATAATGTAAATAAGAATTATTTATAGTTAAAAAACATGATTTAAAAAATTATTAAACTTATTAAGTGCTAAGGGTCAGTATTTAGACAGTGATTGTGTTTGAACTGCAAGATTAGTGACCAGTGTCTTTGAAGTCCATCCTTGATTAAATTCCAGAAGTTCACTTAGATGCAATTGTCCTTGTTTGGCTGATAAAGGCTTTTGTTGGCAATAATTAGTCTATGTATCCCATTTCAAGATCGTAGTCCATGGTGATGGGGCATCTGAAGTCTCCGTGAGAGGCTGGATACAAACTGGAGCTGACGAACGCTATTTACATCGGGACTGGCGTCCCGAGATAACAGCAGATAAGCAGATGGGAAATAATTAGCATAGCTGATGTTCATAATATTAATGCATTATAACTGATTCAGCAGTATTATAAAAAGTAAGCATTATGTGAATGCTTGGTTAAAGAGATGTGTCTTTAATCTAGTTTTAAACTGGGACAGCGAGTCTGAGCCTCGAACAATATCAGGAAGGCTATTCCAGAGTTTAGGAGCTAAATGTGAGAATGCCCTCCCTCCATTAGTGGACGTAGATATCCTAGGTATGACCAGAAGCCTCGAATTTAGTGATCTTAAAGAGCGCGATGGATTGTATGGCGATAGAAGATCCGTCAAATACACCGGAGCTAAATTTAGGGCTTTATAGGTCAGTAGTAATACTTTGTAATTGATTCGGTACTTAATTGGTAGCCAATGTAGAGATGATAAAATCGGTGTTATATGATCATATTTTCTTGACCTAGTAAGAACTCTAGCGGCTGCATTTTGGACTAACTGTAGCTTGTTTGTTGAGGATGCAGGGCAACCAGCTAATAAAGCATTACAGTAATCTAGTCTCGAGGTCATGAATGCATGAACTAACTTTTCTGCATCAGAAACAGATAGCATGTTACGTAGCTTAGCAATGTTTCTAAGGTGGAAAAAGGCTGTTCTCGTAACAGATGAAATATGATTTTCGAAAGTCAAGTTGCGGTCTAGTATAACACCCAGGTCTTTTACTGTAGTGGATAATGTAACAGGACATCCTTCTAAATTAAAGTTGTATTGTAAGGGATTTTGTGGGTAGTTTTTTGGACCAATAAGTAATACCTCCGTTTTATCGGAATTTAATAACAGGAAATTACGCGTCATACAGCATTTTATATCTTTAAGACACTCTGTCAAGTTAGATAAGTTAGTGTTTTCATCTGGTCGTGATGAGATATATAATTGAGTGTCATCAGCATAACAGTGGAAATTAATTCCATGTTTTCTTATAATTTTACCAAGTGGCAGCATATATAGAGAATAATAGAGGGCCTAACACAGATCCTTGTGGCACTCCATAGTCTACTGACGTTATCTTCGATTTTTCCCCATTTAAACAGACAAAATGGTAACGGTCTAATAAGTACGATCTAAACCAGCTTAATGCCTGTCCCTGAACACCAGTGTAGTGTTGTAGTCGATCCAAGAGTATTTTATGATCTATAGTGTCGAACGCAGCGCTAAGATCGAGTAGAACTAATATTGAGATGCAGCCTTGGTCAGAAGCCAAAAGTAAATCATTTGTAATTTTAACTAGCGCAGTTTCTGTGCTATGATGCGGTCTGAATCCTGACTGAAATTTTTCATAGATATCATTTTCTTGCAAGAAAGAGCACAATTGAGCGGACACAACTTTTTCTAATATTTTAGACATAAATGGAAGATTTGAGATGGGTCTGTAATTTGCTAGGTTATTTGGATCTAATTGTGGTTTCTTAATGAGAGGTTTTATAACTGCCAGCTTAAATATTCTTGGAACATGACCTAAAAATAAAGACGAGTTAATAATATTGAGAAGAGGCTCTTCCACTACAGGTAACACTTCTTTCAGTAGTTTAGTGGGTATTGGATCTAGTAAACATGTTGTTGTTTTAGATGCAATGATAAGTTTATTTAGCTCTTCCTGTCCTATAGTTGTAAAGCGGTGTAGTTGTTCTTGAGGGGCGATAATTGAGGGTGAGTCATAAGACACCATAAAAGATTGTACATTAACAGTTGTGTTTACAATTGTGTTTCTGATGTTTTCTATTTTCTCAGTGAAGAAATTCATAAAATCATTACTACTAAACTGTAACGGAATATTTTGCTCAGGTGATCTCTGTTTATTTGTTAGTCTAGCCACGGTGTTAAATAAGAACCTTGGATTATTTTGGTTATTTTCTATTAGTATGCGGAGGTGCTCAGCCCTGGCTGTTTTTAGAGCCTTTTTGTAACGTGACATACTGTCTTTCCATGCGATTCTAAAGACCTCTAAATTAGTTTGTTTCCATTTACGCTCCAAGTTACGAGTTTCTCTCTTGATAGCATGCGTAGCACTGTTGTACCATGGTGCTCTAGTTTTTTCTCGAAACTTTTTTAATCTAATTGGTGCAACAATTTCTAATGTACCAGAGAAAATGGTGCTCAAACTGCTAGTCATTTCCTCTAGTTCATCTGTTTGTTTGGGTTCACTGAGCAGCTGAGATAGATCAGGTAGGCTATTTGAGAATCTATATATTGTGGTTGGAAGGATTGTTCTACTTGGTCGATAACGTGGCGCAATATGACAGATTTCAGTGGTACGTAGTATGCAAGTTACCATGTAATGATCAGTGACATCATCATTTTGCGGTATAATATCTATATCGGTTGGATTGGTTCCATATGATATAATTAAATCTAGCGTATGATTTAGGCGATGAGTGGGACCACTGACGTTTTGCGTGACCCCGAAGGAGTTTAACAAATCTGTAAACGCAGCCCCTAACGCATCATTCGTGTTATCTACGTGTATGTTAAAGTCTCCAACAATTATTGCTTTATCGACATTGACCAATAGATCTGATAGAAAGTCTGCAAACTCTTTTAGGAAATCAGCGTAAGGCCCTGGAGGTCTATATACGGTAGCCAAGGCTAGAGATAATAGGGATTTTTTTCTTACATCTGAGAGTGTAACATTTAGCACTTCAAACGAATTAAACCTGTGACCTATTTTCTGAGTAACATTAAGAATATCTCTATAGATTGTTGCAACACCACCGCCACGACCAATCAGACGGGGCTCATGCTTATAACAGTATCCTGGTGGAGTAGACTCATTTAGACCGAAATAATCATTTGGTTTAAGCCAGGTTTCAGTAAGGCAAAATACATCAAAACTATTATCTGAGACCATTTCATTTACAATAACCGCCTTAGGTGTGAGCGATCTAATGTTTAGAAGACCTAGCTTTAGAAATTGTTTTTGTTCACTGATATTGAGATTTTCTGGTTTAATTACAATTAGATTTTTCCTAGATCCTACAGTAGATGTATTGTTTGGCTTTACTAAACGAGGAATAGACACAGTTTCTATATAATGTTCTACATTGGTACTTATATCAATTAAGTTGGGACAGCAAATACTGTGATTTGGACTTTGACTTACTAGTCATATGGTGTGTAGCGTCTTGGAGATGTTGTCCGACAGAACAGCCGCTCCGACTCTGCTGGGGTGAAGGCCATCAGCACGGAAGAGCCTAGGTCGCTCCCAAAACAGATTCCAATTATTAACAAAGAGCAGTCTCTGTTCATTACACCATGACATTAACCATTCATTTAGAGCAAATAATCTACTGAACCTTTCTTGTCCTAGTCGGTACGTGGGAAGCGGTCCAGACACGACGATCGTTGTTTCTGGCGAAGTGCTGCGTACCGACTCGATCAGGCTCCTGTAGTCCTCCTTCAGTACCTCCGTCTTCCGCAGCCTGGTGTCGTTCGTTCCCACGTGCAGCACGACAGCTCCGACGCGCTCGTCACCATTCAGGATCTCGGGAACCTGCGTAGAGACATCAAGAACACGAGCACCAGGAAAGCAGTGAGTGCGCATCTTACCTTTGCCAGAGATAGCGTGGACATGACGGACGGTGGAATCTACGATGATCACGGCGTCGTCGCGCTCCGACTCACGAAGAGGTGAGAAGCGGTTCCGGGTGGAGATCTCGAAAGCCGGGAGGGGCGGGGAGGTCCTTGGTCTGGTCCTGGCTCGCGTCTTCCGCCGTGGAATCACCCAGGGTCCATTGGGATGTGTCGGTGCCGGAGTGAATGAAACCAGGGAGGATCGCGTCCTGGTTGCACGGGACCTGTGCAGAGAAACACACGGAGTAGACGAGGTCGGAGTCAAAAAATTATTAACCGCTGACCTGTGAGCATCGGCGCGTGATGCTTCAAGCGCGGACCGCCGATCTCGCAGCTCGGCCTGTCTCTCTAGCAGGTCGTGGATCTGCCTCTCGACGGATTCGAGCTCCAACTGCACCGAATGTAGTTCAAAGGTGTCTTCACCTGCACACAGAGGCAGCGTTAGACACAGATCCGCTATATTCGCCATTATAGCAGATGTGCTATAATGGCGAATTATAGCTTTCAGTTATACAGGTGTAAGTAAGACGATCGATAGGCGAGAGACCACACGTGCAGTGCTAGCGGGCTAAGACTAGTAGCGGAAGTTCGGAAAGTTGGATATAAGTAGCGATATCAAAGAAATCTGATTGTTTTTTATAAAGAGTAGTATCGGAGATATGTTCACACGTTTGTAAAGTTTAAAATTTAGGTTTATGAACAAATGTGAAAGAAGAAAATCAAGGATTGGGGATCAATTCGACGGAGTTATCCCAGTAAGCTTTTCTACAGCCAAATGCTATTGAAGACACAACCTCCATAGGAAGATATGTTACCAGATTTAGTTTAAAGTTTTATTGTTTGTTTTTAAGGCACTTAATGGGCTCGCCCCAACCTATATCACCGACCTTGTACAGCCATACTCCGTTCAAAGGTCACTGAGATCCTCAAACAAAAGGCTCCTGCTTGTGCAGCGCTCACGGCTTAAACAGAGGGGTGATAGAGCTTTTGCAGTTGCTGCTCCACGTTTGTGGAACCAGCTCCCCCAGGATATTAGATCTGCCCCCTCCATTGCTGTATTCAAATCCAGGTTGAAAACTCATTTTTATTCTATGGCGTTCCTTGTTCCCTAACTCTGAACTCCTGTTTGTTCTTTGTATTTCTGTGTTGTGTGCCCTGATATTGAAGGTTTTCTTTTTATTTATGTTTTATATAATTATGACATTTAATTTTATATGTTTTATTTTTTGTCTTTTTGGTTATTCATTGTACAGCACTTTGGTCAGTCTTGTGCTGTGTGTAAATGTGCTTTATAAATTAAATTTACTTACTTACACTACTGCTCAATTTAGACAGTCAGACCAGTTATTTGTCTGCTATGGTGGTGTGAAGAAAGGTGCTCCAGTGTCAAAGCAGAGGTTGTCAAACGTCTTGGTTACTGTTGTAACCTCCGTTCTCCGAGGGAGGGAACGAGACGTAGTGTCGAAGGAAGTGACACAAGGGGTCTTCTCGGACGCCGAATCGTACCTCTGAACCTGAGAAAAGGCCAATGTCAAGTATACGGGTATAAGGGGAACCGGGGCAGCGAATGCCAGTCAGGATTTTGCACTGAGAAGCCGAAGGATGGAGCACGGCCATTTACAGTGCTAGGTCTAGTACCGTGGCAGGAGGGACACTACGTCTCGTTCCCTCCCTCGGGGAATGGAGGTTACAACAGTAACCGAGACGTTCCCCTTCTGTCAATCTCTCGACGTAGTGTCGAAGGAAGTGACACAAGGGGTCCATATAAAAATGCCATGCACTGACCATGTGACGTGACTGTCGGAGCAGGGGCAAAGCAGGCTATTGCGTGTTAGAGGCCCCTGGACCGAATGCACGTCGCCCTCCCCAACGCCCCCTCAAGGAGTTTTAGCATATCCACCTTAGGTTTTCCCGCACCCCTGGGGGAAAAAGGTATTACATGCTAGCATGGGAGCAAGCCCAACAGCCGCGGCCTTCTCTCTCACTATGTCTCTCACATAGGATGTAGAGCGGCTGGGGCCCAGCCTATGTCGGGGAAGGCGGTCATTCCCCGGGGGGGGGGGGGGGGGAGCAGGAGAGCCTGGGCGGTGCTGAGAGAAGACTCGAAGCATTAACCCTGCTCCACGCACCCGGCAGGGGGCGGATTAGAGACTGAGGAAGAGGCCTAAGGAGGCGTCTTCAAAACTCGTCGGCGCCGGTGTGCCGGGTGCTGAGGCAGGACCGGAGGCAAGGTAGCTGTCCGGCCTGCAGATTTCCTATTCTTTCAGGAGGGGAAGACCCTGCAGAGGCCATACCCTGCCCAGTCAGGGGGAGGTAATGTATGGCAAATACACCATGAGGGCTGTGAAGCCGGACGTGGGAGACGGAGCGGTGGTAGGTCCAGCCTAATGAAGGGGGGAATCTACAGACACGGGGCCAAGGCAGCGGGGCTGCCTGAGGGAAACACGGGTCCACCGAGAGGGGGACCGTACCGCGGAGAATACATCACGGGGAGTTAGCCTGAAGAGGGAACTATGCCCGTGGAGCCAGACCCCAGTACAGAGCCCAAGACTCGTACTGGGTCTGGCCGCGAGTTGCTCTGCTGAATTCGTGGGCCAGAAGGCTAGGGAGGAAAAAGCATCCAGGCAGCGACAGTCAGTGGCTGACCTGAGATAGAAGACGCACTGGATCACATTGGTGAAGGGCGCAAGATGCAAGCGGAACACCCGGTCGGTTGTGCCGCGCTACCGAGTTCTACCGGCTCGGACCTGACAAAACACGGGACGAGACCGACTCAACCCTTAGATTGTAAAATCTGGCAAAGGTATTGGGTGTTGCCCAGCCCGCTGCTCTGCAGATGTCTGCTAGGGAGGTGCCGTGGCTTAGTGCCCACGAGGACGCCACACTTCTAGTGGAGTGTGCTCGGACCTGCAGGGGGGCGGGCACGCCCTGGGCGTGATAGGCTAAGGCAATAGCATCAACGACCCAGTGGGCTAGCCTCTGTTTGGAGATGGCATTCCCTTTCCGCCGTCCGCCAAAGCAGACAAAGAGCTGCTCGGAGTATCTAAAGCTCTGCGTGCGGTCCACATAGGTACGCAAAGCACGCACCGGACACAGCAACGAAAGGGCTGGGTCTGCCTCCTCCCGAGGCAGTGCTTGCAGGTTCACGACCTGGTCCCTGAAAGGGGTTGTGGGAACCTTGGGCACGTAGCCCGGTCGGGGTCTCAGGATAATGTGAGAAAGTGCCGGACCGAACTCCAGGCAAGAGTCGCTGACAGAGAACGCTTGCAGGTCTCCTACCCTCTTGATTGAGGCTAACGCGATCAGGAGGGCCGTCTCCAAGGAGAGGGCCTTGAGCTTGACTGAATCAAGTGGCTCAAATGGGGGTCTCTGAAGGCCCGAGAGGACCACTGAGAGATCCCAAGAGGGAAACAGGTTAGGCCGGGGAGGATGTAGTCTCCGGGTGCCTTTCAGGAACCTGATAATCAAGTCGTGCTTACCAAGGGACTTGCCATCTTCTGCGTCGTGGTGGGCTGCAATAGCAGCAACATACACCTTCAAGGTGGAGGGGGACAGCCTTCCCTCCAGTCTCTCCTGCAGGAATAGAAGCACTGACCGAACTGCGCATCTCTGTGGGTCTTCGGCCCGGGAAGAACACCAATTCGCGAACAAACGCCACTTTAGTGCGTAGAGTTGCCTGGTTGAGGGAGCTCTGGCTTGATTGATCATATCTACGACAGCAGGTGGTAGATTTACTAGATCTTCCACGTCCCGTCCAGGGGCCAGACATGGATTTTCCAGGGAGGGGCTGTCATGAGGAGCGTGAGTTCCGAAAAACAGGTGCGGGTGGGCCAGTAAGGGGCCACCAAGGCGACCTGCTCCTCGTCCTCCCTGATCTTGCACAGCACCGATGCAAGGCGGCTCACTGGGGGAAATGCGTACTTGCGCAGCCCCCGGGGCCAGCTGTGTGCCAGCGCATCTGTCCCGAGGGGAGCGTCCGTCAGGGAATACCACAGTGGGCAATGGGAGTTGTCCTGGGAGGCAAAGAGGTCTACCTGTGCCTTACCGAATCTGTCCCAAATGAGCTGGACCACCTGGGGGTGGAGCCTCCACTCTCCGCTGGGCGAAACCTGTCGCGACAGCACGTCCGCTGTCGTGTTGCGGTTGCCAGGGATGTGAGTGGCGAGCAGCGACCTGAGTCGCGGCTGACTCCAGAGGAGGAGATGGCGGGCGAGTTGTGACATATGACGAGAGCGCACGCCGCCCTGGCGATTTATGTACGCTACCGTCGCAGTGCTGTCTGAGCGAATCAGAACATGCTTGCCTCGGATTAGTGGAATAAACCTCCGTAGAGCAAGAATAACAGCCATCAACTCTAGGCAATTGATGTGCCAACGCTGCTGGGGATCTTTCCAGGTGCCAGCGGCAGCGTGCCCATTGCACACGGTGCCCCAACCCAGTCGAGAGGCGTCTGTGGTTACCACAACACGTCTGGACACCTGCTGCAAGGGAACTCTGGCCCGTAGGAAGCAGAGGTCTGTCCATGGGCTGAAAGTTTGATGGCAGGCAAGGGTGATTGTCTTGGGTCTGTAGCCAGTGCTGTAGCGGTCTCATATGCATCAACCCGAGCGGCGTGACCGCGGCTGAGGATGCCATATGCCCCAGGAGCCTCTGGAATTGTTTTAGAGGACCGCTGTGCCAGGCTTGAATCGAGCGAGGCACCTGAGAACTGACTGGGCACGCTCGTTGGTGAGACGCGCTGTCATTGAGACCGAGTCTAACTCCATACCGAGAAAAGAGATGCTCTGAACCGGGGTGAGCTTGCTCTTTTCCCAGTTGACCTGAAGCCCTAGACGGCTGAGGTGCCTGAGCACCTGGTCCCTGTGAGCACACAGTAACTCGAGAGTGGGCCAGAATGAGCCAGTTGTCGAGATAGTGGAGTATGCGGATGCCCACTTCCGTTAGGGGGGCAAGAGCGGCCTCTGCGACCTTGGTGAAGACGCGAGGAGACAGGGACAGGCCGAAGGGGAAGACCTTGTACTGATACGTCTGGCCGTCAAAAGCGAACCGTAAGAAGGGTCGGTGTCACTGCAAAATAGAGACGTGGAAGTACGCGTCCTTCAGGTCTACCGCCGCGAACCAATCTAGCTGTCGAACGCAGATGAGAATCTGCTTCTGCGTGAGCATTTTGAACGGGAGTCTGAGCAGGGCCCGGTTGAGAACTCGCAAGTCCAAGATTGGTCGCAACCCGCCACTTTTTCTGGGTACGATGAAGTAAGGGCTGTAGAGACCCTTCTTCATCTCGGCTGGAGGAATGGGCTCTATCGCGTCCTTGAGGAGCAGTGTAAAAATCTCTGCTCGTAAAGCACTGGCTTGTTGGCCGCGCACTAGAGTGGAGCGAATACCGCTGAAACGAGGCGGGAGCCGGGCAAACTGAATCGCAGAGCCGAGTCGGATGGTCCTGGCCAACCAGCGCGACAGGTTGGGAAGCGATAACCACGCGTCCAAACTCCGTGCGAGGGGAACTAAGGGGACGATCACATTTGACGTACCGGGCAGGGCTTCGCGGCGGGGGGGAGCAGGTAATAATGCGTCGGGAGGCAAAAGAGCGTCCCGAGGCCGAGGTGCTGAGAAAAAACTCAAAGCATTTACCTTACTCCGCACACCCGGCAGGGGGCGGATTAGAGACTGAGGAAGAGGTCCCGAGAGGGCGTCTTCGAAACTCGTCAGTGCTGGCCTGCCGGGGTTGGACAGTCGCGGGGCCGGAGGCGAGAGAGCTGCGTCTGGAAAACCGGGACTGGAGAGATGTAGGGCCGGGGTGCCGTGAGAATGGCACACACTGGCTGAATGACCCAGGGAGTGAGGGAATCGCTCTGTAGGTACCGCAGCCCGAAGGCGGTGCGGCAGGTGAAAACAAGGATTCTCTTCCCGTCCCTCCACCGGGGGATGGAGTGGTCTTGAAACCATCTCCGGAGCGAACATCCGACTGCCTGGGGTGTCCATCTCAGGAGCGCTTCGGAGCATTTCTGGTCCGAGAGATGGTCCTGGAGACGGGGGGCGTACGCCGCCTGCGAGGTGCTCGACGCTGGGGCTGAGAGCTGGGCCCAGGTTGCGGAGCTACCTGTTGTTGCTTTCTCGTCGCAGGGGGGACGCCCTCGGCGAGCAGGCGGGCGCGCTGACTGGGTGGCGCCGCGGCATGATGTGAGAAACTGTCCCTGTCTACTTCCTCACCACCGAGAACTGCTGGGCAAAGTCGTCGATGGTGTCGCCGAAGAGGCCGAGCTGGGATGCGTTGAGAAATCGTGACTTGTCAACGCCATGCATCTCGACCATGATCAGCCAAAGGTGTTGCTCCTGGACCACGAGTGTGGCCATCGTCCACCCGAGTGCCTGCGCCGTGACATTCGTAGCTCTGAGAGCGAGGTTGGAGCAGAGCGCAGTTACTGTAGCACATCGGGGTTGGAACTACCCAGGTGCAGATCTTGCAGGGTGGAGGCGGCCTGTCCAGTGGTGCTGTAGACTTATGAGGTCAGTGATGACGTCATTCTACGGCTCTGGAGAGTAGTACCGTTCAGTCCCGCCAGGTGGCAGTGTTCCGCCATCCAGGGTAGTGAGAGCGGACAAGCGGAGGGCAGTTCCGTCTGCATTGGCTCGTCATGCACTTCCGGGAACGACGGAACCAAGGGGGGGGCGTGGCTATAAGTGGCGCCGTGACCCGAGGAACCGATCGAGTAGCCGAGAGGGGGGGGCGGAGATCTCCAGTGATCTCCCGGGAAAGCATAGCGGACATCTGCAAATCAGCCTCAGACTGGGTGAGCAGACCCGGAGGTGGCAGCCCAGGCGAGCCATCAGCATCAGACGCCGCTGTGACGCTCTCCGATGCAGCGGCGATGTCGTCATCCAATTCCGGGAGCTCAAGGGAAAATGCCGGCTGGCCGAGAAGCGAGCCGCACTCTTCCCGAGCTCGGACGGAAGCAAACAAGCGTGCTGGGGGGGCGGGTGGTTGGTGGGGATTTACCCGGCGAAACCGAGCCCATGGTCATCCCCAAATCGCCTTCATCGCCAGCCGGGTCAACCTCAATCCTGTGGGAAAAAGGAACGACGCGGGGCGGCTGAAGTGGCTTTCTCTCATGGCAAAAGAAAGCGTGACCGCAATGTTGCCATGGTTATGTTCTCGCACTGAGAACATGAACCATTCATAAAACACTGCCTGCGTGTGATCGCAGCCCAGGCATGCGAGGCAGCTCTTATGACCGTCAGAAGTGGAGAGAATTCAACCGCATCCAGGAACTACACAGAGGCGGAAAGACATCTTTAAAAAGACGCGTCCTGAAAAGGACGTTCAACGCCTGCTGTGTATTGCTCTTTTATGAGTGGGAACTCAAACTCTTTTAGAGAAAATATACTCTTTTAGGAGGAGAACACTCTTTCAAACAGAAAGAAGCGCTGTCGAAGCGCCCAGGGGCGTGGACTGCACAGCATGCAGAGAGAGAGACGCCAGCTGGAAATGCGCCGTGCGGATCCAACAGCAATGCTTCTCGCTGGTAGAGGTGAGTGAAACAGGTGTGTGTTTCAGCTGCTTGCAGTACAACCATTCGGCTCCGAAGAAAAATTCTGACTGGCATTCGCTGCCCCAGTTCCCCTTATACCCGTATGTCTGGGGCGGGGCATTCAAATTCTGTCTGCCAACTTGACATTGGCCTTTTCTCAGGTTCAGAGGTACGATTCGGTGTCCGAGAAGACACCTTGTGTCACTTCCTTCGACACTAGGTCGAGAGAGTGACAGAAGGGGAACTGGATATTGGAAACTATTATACTGGCTTACAAGGCAGCAAGGCAACCATTGCCCCGGGGGCTAACTTGCCATTCCACTAGAGCCATCTCATCTTCATGAGCTGTTTTTAGAGGAGTTTCATTGGCAAACATCTGCACTGCCGCAACCTGGGCTTCCCCATGCACGTTTGCCAGGTTTTATAAGGTCAACGTTGCTGCTCATCATGCCATGAGTTCTGCTGTTCTTCAGGAGCGGCTTTAATTTTTTATCAGGTCAGTGGCATTCCTCATGACTATGTTGGTATGGGTCATCCAGTAGTGTTTATACTGCCTCTGGCGGTCAGTAGGAATGAAACAGAACGTTAGTTACACATGTAACTGTGGTTCTGTGAATTCCGAATGACCGCCAGAGTTCTTGGTCACTCGGAATGCACGAGAAAGGCGTACCGAAGCGGAGTGCTGAGCGACTGTGGTTTATAACCCCCAGGGCTCAGCATACGTCACTATATGACTTTGTTGGTATATTCTCTCGACCTATCTGGCTGGCGCTGCAATAATCCAGTAGTGTTTATACTGCCTCTGGCAGTCATCCGGAATTCACAGAACCACAGTTACATGTTTAACTAACGTTTTTATTGTCGTTAAACCATATACATTTAGTACAGTATACAGCAAACAAGACAACGTTCCTCCAGGACCATGGTGCTACATAAATCAACATAGGACAAACACAGAACCACATGAGACTACACTGACTAAATAACATTTCTACATAAAGTGCACATGCAAATGTGTGCAAAACGTACGGGACAGTACAATAAATTACAAAAGGAACAGGACAATAAGCACAATAAGAGACAGTGCAGCGCCGACCAGTACACATTTGTAATCGAGTAGTGCAAAGAGATGACACTTTCTAAAATGCTAAATGTAAACATAAAATACTATGAAATAGTGTTCTATGGACATAGCAGTTATTGAGGTAGCAGCCAGGTATAAAGTGACAATGAATTAAAGTGCAACTCTGCAAATGTGCAAAAGTTGGATGGTGTACAAGTGTGTGTGTGTGTGTGTGTGTGTGTGTGTGTGTGTGTGTGTGTGTGTGTGTGTGTGTGTGTGTGTGTGTGTGTCAGTCCAGTCCCTGAGTATTGAGGAGTCTGATGGCTTGGGGGAAGAAGCTGTTACACAGTCTGGCCGTGAGGGCCCGAATGCTTTGGTACCTCTTGCCAGATGGCAGGAGGGTAAAGAGTTTGTGTGAGGGGTGTGTGGGGGGTCGTCCACAATTGCTGGTTGCTTTGCGGTAGCATTTTATGTAAATGTCTTTGATGGAGGGAAGAGAGACCCAGATGATCTTCTCAGCTGTTCTCACTATCCTCTGCAGGGCTTTGCGGTCCGAGTCCCAAACCAGGCAGTGATGCAGCTGCTCAGGATGCTCTCAATAGTCCCTCTATAGAATGGGGGTGGGAGATGTGCTTTTCTCAGCCTTCGAAGAAAGTAGACGCTGCTGGGCTTTCTTGGTAATAGAGCTGGTATTGAGGGACCAGGTGAGGTTTTCCGCCTTCTGTGTCAAAATAGTATTATATCTGTATTTCAATCAGGTCAATTCTCTGAGGCCATCAGATTACATTCAGCACTTCAGCTTTGCCTCGGCACTTTTAATATTCCCTTCCAGCTCCACAAGTTCTTGTGCTTTGGATTTTTTGATGAATGTATGATCCGAATTTAAGTGCCTCCCAAGCCATGCCCACAGAGGATACTGATAACCAGTAGTCTCTCCATATAAACATTGATTTCACTCTTTAACATTGGTTGGAAATCAGGATTTTGCAAAAGGGATACATTAAAGTGCCAAAACCTCTAAACTCACCAGGGCATGATCTGAGACTAAGATGTTTCCAATTGAACAATAAACAGCAGATAAAATGAGGGACTTAGATATAAAAAAATATATATTCTAGAATAAATCTTAAGTCTCTACTCTACAAATCAACCTTTGCCCCTGAATTTCTGCTAAAACAATAATGACTCTTCCTAATTTATCTTTAATCTGTTTGAGACATTTGAAATGTAGATGTTTACTTATCAATGTAATGACTCCCCCGTACCTTACATGAGCCAGCACTAAAGAAAACATCCACCCCATATCTTCCCAAAATGTTCAGCTTCCTGCAGGGAAAGATGCATTTGTTAAAGAAATACTATATCATATTTCTTACGTTAAAGAAAATAAATAACCTTCCTTCTTTTTATGGGGTGCCCCAACCCATTCACATTCCACGTGGAGAGAGACAATCCACTCAAATTAACATTTGACTTTTTGACATATGAGAAAAAATAGATTGTCAAAAACAGAAAAAAGAAAAGGAGGAGTGCATTAACCCTGTGCACGGCAGCGCCAACTGGCGTCTTTGCCTCTAAACTCAAACAGTCCACGTATGCCTACGAGAGTCCCCATGACAACTTTGCCATCGAATTGCTCAAGTCTGGTGTTTTCATAACATTTTTGGAGACAGAATTACATAACTGAAAATAATCTATAAATCCAACTCCTGCCAATAGGCAGAATGAACACAATAAATGTAGTTAATCTTTTAAATTTAATAAATGTAATTAATCTTTTGATGGACTCAATCCACAACAGATGAATGAGGAAATTATGAAAATCTATTCTGGAACATTTTTGGGGGACTCTAGGAGAGGGACTGTGGAGAGAGAGGCGTAGTTTTAGATGTGTATGATTATCAAATTGTTTTATTTTTATTGGGGGTCGGGTGGGGTTGTTGATTGAGGAGGGGGAGGTGTAGTAGTGGTAGTTAAATGTTGATTCTTTGTATATATATATGTTTTCTTTTTATTTGTCTTCTTAGAATCAATAAAATGTTAATCTTAAAACGATAAGTCATACCTTTGAGGGGAAGCCCTAAGTTTCCTGTGTCCTCCTTTCCCTCCTGTCATTGAAATGTTACACTGGTGCCAAAACCCGTGAGAATTGGAGAAAATTTGCCTGCACAGAGTCCTCGCAGTTGGCAGAAGTCATTAAGTCCCTTGCCAGTACGCACCACGTGCAACAACAGGCTCTGCATGCGCTATGCCAGGAACAGGTTTGCCGATTCCAGGAGGTGCTCCAAGCTCAAGCAGTGGACCGGCACGCGATCTGGAGCCTACTCTATGCTAGGTGAAAGCCCCAACCCAGCATCCCCCATGCCCCAGGTAGCCCTCATGAAGATGGGGACAGAAGATGATCCCGAGGCCTTCTTGAATCTGTTTGAGAGGACAGCTGTGATCTGGGGCTGGCTGGGTTCTCAGTCTGTGGCCAGACTCATCCCACTGTTGTCCGGGGAAGCTCAACTCATGGCACAACAAGTACCAGTGGCAAGTCTCCTGGTGTATGACGATCTGAGGAAGACCATCCTGCAGCGGGTCGGTTGCAGCCCTGAGCAATACCAACAACTTTTTGGGTTGATGAAGATGGATGGATGCGGCTGCCCATTTGCCTTCACTCAACAGCTCCTGGATGCCTGCAGAAGTGGCTGCTGGCTGAGGACTGTGGGAGGGAGTCATCGATCTTGTGGTGCTGAAGCAGCTTATCCGTCATCTACCGAAAGGAATGGTGGAGTGGGTCCAGCGCCACCACCCTGGAAACTTGGGAGCAGCTCCAAATTACTCACCAAGTGGAAAGGGCCCTTTGAGGTCACACAACAAGTGGGAGATCTCGATTATGAAGTAAAACAAACAGATAGAGGTGATGTACATCAAATATACCTTCTCAACCTACTGAAATTATGGAGGGAGGCAGTCCCTGTGATGTTGTAAAGGGTAATTCCTGAGAGGGCGGAGCTCAGACCAGAGGTGAACATAAAAGCCATTCATGTCATCCCAGACACTTGTGGAGACCACAGAGGTTTCCAAGTTGCAGAATGAATTTCCAGACGTGTTTTCTACTCTGCTGGGTCATACAAACCTCATTCAGCACCACATCGAGACAGTGCCCGGGGTATGATATTTAGCCAACCCTACTGACTGCCCGAGCACAAAAATAAAATAGTTTGGGAAGATTTAGATGCATATGGGAGTAATAGAGGAATCCCACAGTGATTGGTCCAGCCTGGTTGTTTTAGCTCCTAACAGAAACTGGTCTGCACGGTTCTGTGTTGAATATAAGAAAGGCAATACAGTGTCTAAATTTGACGCATTCCCAGTGCCTCCTATTGATGTGTTGCTCGATCATTTGAGCACAGCTCACTTTTATTCGACACTGGATTTGACAAAGGGTTATTGGCAGATACCCTTAATGCCAATATCTTGAGAAAAAACTGCCTTCTCGAAACCGTTTGCCTTAAACCAATTAGTTACACTTCCATTTGGTTTGTTTGTGGCCCCAGCTACGTTTCAGCACCTCATGAACTGAGTCCTCAGACCACACTCTGCTTACACCACTGCATATCAGGATGAGATTGTTATATACAGCACAAATCACCCATTGGTATCTGGCTCTTCAGCCGTTTAGGTTCGAGGTGGTCCACAGACCAGGGCCGCAGATGACTGTCGTGGACTTCCTTTCCAGAACTAGGGGGGAGTGGTGGGCAGAACGGTTGACTCCCGGGCATGGTCGAGTTTTCGTGTGGAGAAAAAGCAGTAAGGGTGCACACACCTGAGCGCTATAATGTATAACACCTGTTTCTGATTGCAGTAAGCACTGGGGAGAGTGATAAAATGGGATGACGCCAGAGACAAGGGAGAGAAAGCTACCCATCAGAAAGAGACTGTGTTGATTTTGATCTAAATAGTGTTATGCTGAAAGGCTATTTTTAGTTTATTAAAATCATTGAGTTGAATCCCCAAGTTTCCTGTGTCCTCCTTTCCCTCCCATCATTGAAACATTACATAGATGTAGACAGGATAGACTCAATGATGGCTGAGTAGAACTAAGTCAGCAGCTCCAGTGGCAACTTCCACAGCTGGTGAAGGAAGTACAACCTCTGCTGTGCCTTCTTCACAATGGAATCTATGTGGGTCTCCCACTTCAGGTCCTGAGAGATGGTAGAGCCCAGGAACCTGAATGACTCCACTGCTGCCACAGTGTTGTTCAGGATGGTGGGTTGGTTGGGGGGGGGATTTCTCCTGAAGTCCACTATCATCTCCACTGCTTTGATCATGTTCAGCTCAAGGTTGTTGTGACTGCACCAGACAGCCAGCTGTTATACCTCCCACCTGTCTGCAGGCTCATCAATGTCATGGATTAGTCCAATGACCATGGTGTCATCTGTGAATTTTAGGGGCTTGACTGAGAGGTCCTTTGCAGTGCAGTCATTTGTGTACAGGGAGATGAGCAGTGGAGAGGGAATGCATCCCTGAAGAGCACCAGTGCAATTAGTGAGAATCCCAGATGTGATTTTCCCCAGTCTCACTAGCTGCTGCCTATTTGTCAGAAAGCTACTGATCCACCAACAGATTGTGGTAGGCAGGGAGAGCTGTGTCAGTTTGGTTGAAAAAAATCAGGAATGATGTTATTGATGGCTGAAGTCTACAAATAGTGAACTGAAGTGTGTCAATGTGTTGCAGGATATAATGCCGTCCCATGTTGACAGTACCACAGACCTGTTTACTTGTTTTTTTTCTTTACAGTCCTTACTACAGGCTTATCTGGTTTTAGTTTCTGCTTGTAGGGCGGGAGAAGATGAACCAGACATCGATCAGAGAGTCCTAAAGCTGCACATGGGACAGAGCGATATGCATCCTTTACAGTGGTGTAGCAGTGGTCTAGTATATTTCTTTCTCTGGTGGTGTTGTTTGTATTTTGGCAGTTTGCTGGTGAGGTTAGCTTTATTTAAATCTCCCAGAATAATGATAAGAGAATACAGGTTTTGTTGCTCCATGTCTGTGATGTGATAAGCCAGCTGTTGCAGCACTGCATTCATGCATGCTTGTGGTGGGATGTAAACATTCACAAGAATAAACATGGAAAACTACCGCGGCAAGTAGAAAGGCTTACAGTTGATGAAGAGCGCTTCTAAATTAGGACAGCACATCTTCAAAGCTGTTACATCTGTGCACCAACTTTCATTGATGTAAAAGCATGTTCCACTGCCTCTCGTTTCCCCCGATATTTCCGCAGCACGATCCGCTCTGAACAGCTGGAAGGCCAGCAGATGTAGTGTGCTGTTTGGGATGGCCATGAAACACAAAGCAGCAGAGTTAGAAAATTCCTTATTTGTTTGAGTGAGCAAAAGCAGTTAATTAATTTTGTTGGGGAGGGAGATGACATTCGGCAGATGAATACACGGCAGTGGAGTCCTAAAGCCGCCTTGACAAAGCTTCACAAGCTTACTCACTCTCATACTTGGGACACTTGTAGAACACCACTGCATCCCCCAACTAAGTTGTCTAATAAAACGTCTGAATAATCAAACACCGGCAAAAAATTAGCAGGTTTGCTCTGCAGCATTTTCAGCAGTTCATATCTGGTGAAACTCATCAGGAGTGACAGAAAATGAGATAGGCAAACAAAAGTAAGAAAAAGCTAGAGAGCTCCACACCGAATCAGCCATACAATTTCTTTGTTATTGTTTACATGATTGAAATGGTCTATATTTCACAGCTGTCTAGCAGTTTGAGAAGTTCGGCTTCCTTCATATAGCAAAGATTCTCAGTAGAATTCAAATGGGTCACTTTCCAGTCTCCTCTGGTTGCCGCAATATTGAGTGAAGCCCGACTGAATTACGGAAGTTTCGCCAGTGCTGTCCCATAGATCTGGCGATCACATCACGCTGATGTGCCCTACGGTTGTTCGTGCGAAAGCATTATATGCCCCACAGAGATGTGCGTATTCAATATGAGAAGCATATTTACTGTGTGATGAACGTGATATGAATACAATAAAATTTGATTCAGCTGCAGCCATCTGCCGATTTCTACCCACATTTGATGGGTTGGCAGTTAAAGAGCATCTCTAATTGTGCCTTCTTTTTTTTCTTCTTTTTTTTCTTTTTTTTTGTGTCAACGATGGCGCCGCAGATGGCCGCCTCGGTGTGGAGCTCTCCAATTCTGACTATACAGCACTGTGGCAGCAGTGGAGTCATTCAGATTCCTGGCACTATCTCACAGGACCTGAAGTGGGAGACACACATTGACTCTTTTCATTGGTTTTACTTCATTCGCCAGCTGAGGAAGCTCAACCTGCCACAGGCGCTGCTGATACAGTTCTACTCAGCAGTCATTGAGTCCGTCCTCTGTACTTCAATAACTGTCTGGTATGGTGCAGCTACGAAATCTGATATCAGAAGACTACAGAGGACTGTTCGGACTGCTGAGAGGATTATTGGTTGCTCTCTGCCCTCCCATCAAGAACTAAACACTTCCAGAGTGGCTTGAAAAAAAAAGGCTTGAAAATCACTCTGGACCCCACTCACCCTGCCCACTACCTTTTTGAACTGTTGCCTTCTGGATGACGCTTCAGAGCTATGAACACCAGAACTGTCAGGTACAGGAACAGTTTATTCCCTCAGGCTATCCATCTCATGAACAGTTAAATTGCCCCATTGAGCAATAATTATGTGCAATACACAGTTAAGTCTAATTATATTATCCAACATATCCACTACTGCCATTACATACATTGCACTATACATAATATACTGTTTTGTTGTTCTTTATATAACGGATTTGTAATAGATTTGCACTAGGTGTGTATGTGGGTATGTATGAAGGTGAGTGTATGTACATATATGGATAATTATTGATTTTTATCAATAATTGATCAATAATTGGGGGGGGGGGGTTTGTTTTTAATTATCTATGCTGTTTTTGTATTGTTTTTGTATTGTTGTACAACTGGAAGCTCCTGTCACCAAGACAAATTCCTTGTATGTGCGGCAACAAAGCTGATTCTGATTCTGATTCATATAATAGATTTACATGCATCCAAGGTCAAAAACACTTTAATTTCCTCAGAATTTAAATGCAGCATTACCTTTTTCCCCCAGTGTCAAAATCGACTCGTTCAATGATCCGTTCTAAAGGATTCATTTTAAACTCCTCCTTTCAGAGGAGCATACTCTGCTCTGATTGGTCAGATGTCCCAGTCTGTTGTGATTGGTCTACCGCTTAGTGTAGTGTTTGAGGGCGGGTCAAAGCTGTTCATGAGCAGCAATGAAGACCAGTGTGTTTTGTTACCAAATTATGTAGGTTAGAACAGGAAGTAAGTCTGGAATGACTAACGACTTGTTTCAGGTGTTCAGAATCGGTTCTTTCATTTGGGAGTCAATAACTCCATTTGTCCTGCACTTTGATTTTTGAAACTTTTTCAGACTTTTTACATTCACAAACAGCTATATAACAAACTACATGAAAGGTCATTTTTGAAAACCATAATAGGTGCTCTTAATGTCAAGCCCTGAACGTATTAATGTAGTGCCAGTTTATGTTAATTTAATAAAGATTATGGCAATAAAAGCAAAGAGGCACTAAGATACGTGTTTAAGCTCATGTGGGTGAATTTGGTTTTCAGCTTTCACATCCTAGTTAAAAAACCTCCTCAAAAGTGTGTGCCGGCAGTGTTTCTGAAGGCGAGTTCTCCACAATCCTATGCAGAAATATGTCATCACAGAAGTACAGTGAATGCCATTTCATGTCCTCTTTAAAAAAAGTTTAAATGTCACAACTGTATCCATGTTGTATGGATTTCTTCTTTCAAACAGAATTCCCCTTTCCCATTGTCCCGCCAACCGCAACACCCCCACGGACAAAGCACAAGTTTGTTGCAGAGGGCAAGAACCTGACATTCCGCTGTGGTAAGAAGATAGCAGCAAAGAAAGGCAAAATCCAGTGAGTTCTGGTTTTTACATACTGCATATATGTATTTTGCATATGTTGCAGCTATACGTGATGTGGATAGATCAGAAAAACTTTCAATATTTACATAACTTTACATATAATGTATGGAAACTGTGTGAATTGTCTGAATCTCAGGAAACCTGTCAAAAGTCTGTCATATTTCACCCCAAAATCAAAAGAAAAAAGTAATTATATTTTTCATAGAGAAAACAAAGCCTACTTTTTGCTTTGCAAATTAATTTACAATGACAATTAAGTACATATGCCCCACACATTTTCATTAATGTAATGCAAAAAGAGAAATCTTATTTAAATTGTAAAATATTTGTACATCATAAAAGTAAAAAAAATAAATCTTTGTATTAAAGTTGTTTTTACAGTTTCTTTGGTGTGTTACTACAAAGTACTTCAATCAAAAAAATTAGTCATTATTACAGTTACAGCAGCCACAATTATGCTATGAAAAATGATGATTCCAGCGTTGCATATAAGTCTACCCGTGTTGCATCAAAGGTTTATTTATTTATGTTTTTGCAGCAGTTGAGTAAATGGTAAATGGTCTGCACTTATATAGCACTTTTTTAACCTTAGAAGTTACCTAAGTGCTTTACATTGTGTCCTAATCACCCATTTAGACACACTCATACACCAATTCACCAGAGTACCAGAGTATTCTGACCAATCCTAGACATATCCATTGAGCAATGAATCTGCAGTGGTCAATCAGAGACGCTTAAATAAGTCTATTATTGCAGCTCATTTAATCATGTGCAGTATATGAATTATAGATATTTAACATAGAATGTTCACTCGTTTAAAAGGAATTACTAATAGTGAAAATGCTAATTGTTGATAACAGTAATAACATTTGCACTACAAAAAAGTTCATTCCTGATATAAAATACATAATTACACCGGAAATAAAAATTCTTGATAACTAAAATGGAATTTCAACTAGTAAAAGCTGTAATTGCATTTTCACTATTAGAATTTCTCAATAATCTGTCATTCATTCCTGTTCAAAACAATTACAGATACCTATTATTTATTTCTTACTAGTTTAAATTCAAATGTCACACAACAGTCATGTACAACTTAATAGTAATAATTCTAATTTTTGATAACAATAATTACATTGTTACTAAAGCAAATGTCAATTCCTGATAATGATAACTGAAATACAACTAGTAAAAATGCTTATTTTTTATAAATCTGTAATTAGTTTTTTTCTAGAGGTAATATGTGTAATGTAATGTGATTGTAACTCATATGAAAGGGTCCGAGTTCATTCGTTTGGAAATTAAAAAACAAAAAATCAATTGTGCTTTGAACGTTGTTTTTTAATTTCAAAAGAAGGCTTGTTTTTTGACAATTCGTTTGTTAAAAAAAAATGAAAAAGCAAGAAATTAGATAATTTCTCTTGTTTATTGCTGATGGATATAAAATTAATATACAGATTGAATATTTGATTGTATATACTATTTGACATGTAGGTGGGTCTGAAATGCGACTGGTCAATCTGCACTGTCAAACCCATCAGAATAATAGTCCAACACTAGATACAGCTCTGTAGATTAATTCATTTAATTTTTAATTCAGAACATTAGCATACTTCCAAACGTTAGACAGTTGCATATTTATTACAACTCTGCTTTCGCTTGTTAAGCAACCTGACAATGGATTTATCCAGCAACTTACGCGGCAATAACTAGCAAAGATGCCATAGCTCCGGTTTTAAAATACAGAGAATAGATTATTATACAAATGTTGTGATGCAAGTTACCAAATATAAAACAAAATGCGCAAATTTCAATACATTATAAGTAACTACACTTCCATTAGTGAGTTAATAGCCTACTGGTTAATGCTGTTTTTAAACTTTGTGCACTCACTCGATTGTTTTCTGCTCAATGAAAAGCAGCTGAAATTGTAAAATATGATGGAAATGGATTTGCCCTTTACACAATACAGATGTGGCCTTTGAGAAAACAAAAACAAAACAAACATGTTTGCATCACATGGCATTAGGTGGTGAAGAACAGACATGATCAGTAGAGGAGAGGAAAGTTTCATTCTTTGAACAATGATTGCTAATGGTTAGTAAGTCCATGCATATACTGTCTAAAATATTGTCGTGTTGTCAGTGGAAAACCGTAATATAAAGCTATCTGTAATCACAAAAAGATATAGCAAGCAATATTGAGCCAAATCAGCAACGGCTGCACTATTAGCTATAACGTCTCGGTTACTGATGTAACCTCCATTCCCTGATGGAGGGAACGAGACGTTGTGACACTAGGGGTCTCTCTTGAGAGCCTCAGTTACCTCTTTGAGAAAAGGCCAATGAGAATTGGCAAACAGAATTTGCATGCCCCTCCCCTGGACATACGGGTATAAAAGGAGGGAATTGTGCATGTGTTCAGACAGGTTTTGAGCTGAGGAGCCAAGAGTAAAATCCCGGCCCTTTCAGCGGCTTAGTACAGTGTTGTGGCAAGAGGGACACAACATCTCGTTCCCTCCATCAGGGAACGGAGGTTACAAGAGTAACCGAGATGTTCCCCTTCTTTCATTCACTCGATTTAAAAGCACCACAACACTGAACGTGTTACGTGGACTGCTGATGCAGGTGAAAGCAAGCTGTTGCGTGTGAAATAGCAGGTGCATCAGACTGCACATAACCTTCCCCAATGCTCCAAGATACGTCATATAGTTCCCCACATCCCTGAGGGAGGGAAGTGACGTAACTAGTCTGGGAGCAAGCCGTGCCAGCCGCGGCCTTTTCTCTGTCTATGTTTTATCTCCATAGAATGTTAGATGAAGCTGGGGCCATCTAACGCTATAACACACAGTCGGCGGTCTCAGACCCCGCCACGTTTCAACGGCTGGAATGGGAATCCTCCACCCCTGGCAGCGGCCCTGACCGCTCCAGGGGGTCGGCTAGGAGCCCCTTCTCCCCTCGCGGTCGGCGGCCGTTCCTCTGCTTCCAGGCGGCTGGGCTCCTCGTCCCCCGGCAGATGGCCACAGCTGCTCTGTTGGGGTGGACGGTAGTGGCAAGAACTTTACTACGGTGTATTCCTCCTCCTTCCCGGGTTTCGGCACCAGTGTAAAGGATTTCAATGGAAAGGAGGAGCCGAGAACTGGCGTGTCAATATAAATAATATTTTAATGAAAAACTTGAAAGACAAAACACACACATGATGGACATGTCCGTAAATGAACTCTGTCTCCCGCACAATCCTCTGCAGTCGGCCTTTATCCCTCTCGGAGGCTTGATTACCCTAATACGGGACCGGGTGTGTAGACTCACAACCCAGCCCTGCCCTTTGTCCTGCCACAGAAGGTTTCTGTGATGGATTACTATTGAGACGTGAAAGTATGGATCCTTCATGTCTACCGCCGCAAACCAGTCTTGATGCATGTCAGGATACGTTTCTGCTTCAGCATCTTGAACGGGAGTCTGTGCAAGGCCCGGTTCAGAACTCACAGGTCCAAGATTGGCCACAACCAACCACCTTTCTTGGGTACAGTGGAGTAAGGGCCATAGAAACCCTTCTCCATCTCGGCTTTAGGGACAGGCTCTATTGCGTCCTTGCGCAGAAGGGTTGCGATCTCCACACACAGAGTGGAAGCGTTTTCGCCCTGCACTGAGGTAGTGCAGACGCCACTGAAACAGGGCGGGTGCCTGGCGAACTGAATCATGTAGTCAAGTAGGATGGTCCTGGCCAGCCACCGCAACGGGTTAGAAAGCATAAGCCACGCATCCAAGCTCCAGGCGAGGGGCACTAAGGGGACGATCACATGTGACGTACCTGTGGTGGGGCCTCGCAGCGGGGGGAAGCAGGCGACATCAAGTCGGGGAGCGTTGCTTCGTCCCGAGGTGGTTGTGCTGAGGAGAGGCTCGAAGCACTTTCGTTGCTCTGCGTACCCGGCCTGGGGCAGGTAGGAGACTGAGTAGGAGGTTCTGTAGCGTTGACCTCTAGACTCGTCACCACCTGCCAGCCTGAGGTGCGAGTGTGGTGCAGTTGGGCACGTGAAGGCATAGGGTCCGCTTCATGAGGGCCCGACTGCAAGTGCTCGGTGTATGATCGCCGTGAGAACGGCGGTCGTGGGCACCGGCTAAGTGACCCAGGGAGTGAGGAAACTTCCTCTGTGGCAAGCAAAGGAAACAAAAGATTCTCAACCCGGCCCTCAACCGAGGAATGGCCCGGAGGGCGAGGTCGGTCACCGAGCGCAGTTCCTGCAGCACATCATGACCAGGACTACCTCAGTGCGGATATCTTAGCACTTTGGCCTGGTGGACTTGCAGGTGGGCCGTAGCGTGCAGGGCAGAGGTGGCCTGTCCAGCGGTGCTGTAGGCCTTGGTCACCAGAGATGACCTCAACCTACAGGCCTTGGAGATGAGTGACAGTCGGTCCCACCAGGTGGTGGCGTTTTGCAGGCACAGGTGCACCATAACTGCCTTATCCAGCTGGGGGAGTTCTGTGTACCACCCCAACGTCAAAGGTAGTGACAGCTGACAAGCGAGGGAGTCAGTTTCGGACAGTGAAAGGTGCCCTCCATGACATCGTGCTCATCATGCACATCCAAGAAGAAAGGAACCAATATTCTAGCCGCGAGGTCTGAAGGGGGGACAGAGGGTTCCAGACCAGCCCAACACTCGCGGCGGCCCAGTTAAGCATAGCGGACAGCTCACCGTTGGCCTCAGACTAGGCCGGCACACCCGTAGGCACTAGCTCAGTCAAGTCCTCAGCGTCAGAGTCTGCCAAGACGCTCTCCGATGCAGCGGTGAAATTCTCATCCAGCTCGGGGCTCCAAGAGAGACATCAGACTGTCCATAAGGTGAGCCGGTCTCATCTTGGAACCGGACGGGGGCAAACGAGGGTTCTGGGGAACAGGTGGTCTGCGGGGATTTTCCCGGTGAAACCACGCCCATTAAATTCCCAAAATCACCCACAGCGCCAGCCGCAGCAGACCTATATCTGTGGGAGAATGCGCAATGTGGGGGGCAGCTAGAGTGGCTTTCCCTCGGAAGAAGGAGAGCCGCGACCGCAATGTTGCCATGGTCATGTTCTTGCAGTGAGAACATGAGTCATCCACAAACGCTGCCTCTGTGTGTTCAGCCCAGACACAAGAGTCAGCGCCTGTGACGTCAGAAGCGGAGAGGTAACGACCGCATCCAGGAATGACACAAAGACGGAAGGGCATCTTGAAAAAGATGCATCTTTTAAAAGACATTCAACGTCAGTGTGTTTACTCTTTTAGAGAAATATATACTCTTTTTAGGGGGCTGTTGAAGTGCTTAGGGGTGTAGTATACACTGGCGTGCAGAAGAGAAAAGCTGCTGAAATGTGCCATTTCTCCTACAGCGTGTGCTCTATAGAGGTAGGTGGAACAGCAGTGGGTTTACTCAGCTTGCTGAAACACAACCGCTTGACTAGAAAAAAATCTGAAAGTCTGAACAGATGCACTATTCCCTCCTTTTATACCCGTTTGTCCGGGGGAGGGGCATGCAAATTCTGTTTGCCAATTCTCATTGGCCTTTTCTCAAAGATAAGAGCTAACCCAGGCTCTCAAGAGAGACCCCTAGTATCACTACTTCGACACAACTTTGAGTGAGTGACAGAAAGGGAAGTATACTTTATCAGAACCGTAATGCAGCATCATTATATATATATTGCTGCATTCAGTTGGTGGGCTGTCAGATAAATCCATTGTTTGGCTGCTTTATGTGCGAGAGCATTCGTAATAAATATGGAACTGTCAAATATTTGGAAGAATGCTAATGTTCTGAATTAAAAATTGTATTAATCCATCTGTAGAGCTGTATTGTGTTGAACTCTTATTCTGATGGGTTTGACTGAGGCATGATTCAAGCTGTACATTCACTTTATATCCATGAGCAATAAACATGAGAAATGAGCTAACTTTCTGCTTTTTTATTTAAAAAAAAAAACAACTAATCATCAAAAAACAAGCTCTTTTCCATTTTGCCTATTGCTTTTGAAATTAAAATCAAAATTCAAAGCATGATTAATTTTTTTGTTTTTTAATAGTTTTTTTTAAAAACACAGAAAAAAAAAAAAAACACACATAATTAAATTAAAGAGTTATTAAAGCTTTCTTGCAAGACTTTCAGGTGAAAGTCTTGCAAGAAAGCTTTAATAACTCTTTAATTTAATTATTTTTCAAATTCATTTCCAAATATTTGACATTTTAAAATGTAAAATGATTCAACACTAATAATCACGATTACAAAATCAAGGGTAGTAATTGACAATTATGATTTTTGTCATATTCGTGCAGTCCTATGAGAATCACCATACAGAATGAAAACTTTAAGATGCAAATTGGTAATGAGAATTTGAGATAAAATGTCATGAAATGTCTCTTTCTTAAAAAAATGTAATTGGTCCAAAAATAGATGTATTTTTCTTAAATTAAATTCCATTATATTATTTTTCTTTATTTTAAATATAATTGTTTATTTTCATTTCATTTTGAAAAGTATTTGTTACTAAAGTTCTAACCTCAATCATTTTCTTATATTGATAGCTGGTATAAAGACGGTGAGTTGCTGAAGTTTTCTCAACCCGGCTACATTTCTCTGAAGGATGACCACATCAATATTGTGGCAAACGCCATCAATGAAGGCACGTACACCTGTGTTGTGCGCAAGAAGAGCAAGGTGCTCACCACGTACTCTTGGAGGGTACGAGTGCGCTTCTGAGGGTGCACCATATAGCCAAACCATTAATGCAAACACACTGGATAAAACCACATCCAAATCGGCTTTGTCCTGATTGGAAGAGAGGGCTCTGACATCACTCTTCTCAGACTTACGTTTGAAGAAACACAGAAATAATGATACTTGCTTAAAGAGCTATGTTAAAGTTCACCACCTTACAGTGGACCCTTGTTCACGTAGGCACTTGTTCATACACAAAAATGCTAAATGTGATTAATAGCTTGTATGTTGTAAATACATTTCTTATTTGCTAAATAAAACAATTTACTATGTGATTTATTTGTTGTGAAGTGAAGCATTTAATTGACTGTAACAAAGTTTAATTGAAAGGAGGAGGCCTTAGGCTACTAGATAGTTTAGTAACAAACTTAGACAAACACAAACAGGTGTCAGGCAGCTGCCCGTAACTCACTCTCTCTCTCTCTGGAACTGCTGCCTGTGGTCGCCTTTATCCCTCTCGAGGGCTTGATTAGCCTGATTAGGGGCCGGGTGTGCAGCATCACGGCCCGGCCCCGCCATCCTCCTTGTCACATTGACTGTCTACATTCAAATCCATAAAAATAATTTTTTTATGAGGTTTTAATGACACAACTGAAATATGTTGATACATGACTGCAGTTCTGCTTCTGTATATGTTCACTATGAACATTCTCTTTTCATAGACACAATAAGTACTGTACATTACAAAAGTAAAAAACGTTGTTTTAAGATGATTATTTTATATCTTCTGCATCATTAGGAAGTAGTGTATATTAAAGTGTCGATATGAAACATACATTTTAGATTTCTAAACATTCCTTTTTCAATTAGTAGTTCCCTTACAACTTCAGTCCACTTGACATTGCGTTTACTAACGCATATGGGGAGTGCCTTCATACACGACCTATATACCTACCCCTCTACAATAACGGCAACATTCTAATATTGGCTATGGTATTTGAGCCCCACCTGTTTGTTTCTGACCGCTATAAAACAGGTGCAAAGACACCATTTCCTCAGAATTTCTTCCTTCAAGTCAACAATTACCTGTTGTCTCGAAGCCCTCTGCCTTCGCCATCGATACACACCAGTCAGCGGATGGAATCTTCACGGCATCGAGAAGTCTCTCCGCCCCCCTGCAGTGCCCCGGCGAACATCACTCAGCCTCGCCGCTTGACGCTTTGCTGGTGAATGGACGTCAGCATTCTGATTCTCTGCAGCGCGTCGGCAGGTGTAGAGTATCCTTTTAAAGCAAAAATGTACTTGTGTGTTATAAATATAAGTTATATAAATATAAATCTATATTTATATTTATATATCTAGAAGAGCCACTTACGTGTTTCCGTCTTTTTCAAGATGTCGTTCCGTAAGTGTTCCTTGTGTGAGAGACGCATCCCACTGTCAGACAAGCATGAGAGCTGCGTTTTCTGTCTGAGCCGCGCCCACGCAGAGTCAGCTCTCATGGAGACAGACTGTCCAAGTCGCATTCTGAGGGTCGATTCAGCCTCTCGTGCCCTCCCACCCACCTCTTCTGTGATTCCCGAGGGTTCACACGAGGGGGCACGGCAGGGCCACGAGGTTGAGCAGGATGAACTTGAGGTGGATTTTGTGCCGGCACATGTCCCACGGGTCCCTCAATCTCCATGAAGCGCATATTTTACCATACGCTATGTGCGAGACGAGCTCCGGCCCTCTGAAGGAGCGTGTGGCCTCGTCTTGTTTGGTGGATCTGACTCTGGGGATGATAAGGATGATAATGACGATGTCATGTCTCTTGCCGCATCTGCGACTGGTCAGTGGATGATGCTACTGCCCCTCCCCCCAGCGAGGGTGAGGACCGTGTACACACCACTGATAGGGAGATGCTTCACGTCCTTGCAAGGCCGGTCGAAGAACTCAATCTTGAGTGGTCTCCCCCAGAGGCACCTGGACAGTCTCGCCTTGATGAGTGGTTATTGCAGTCCGGATGCCGTCAAGCAGCTGCGCCCCACAGAACTGCCCCTTCTTCCCTGAGGTGCACAGTGAACTATCCTAAGTCCTGGCATGCGCCCCTCTCAGCACGCATGCACAGTGAATATGTTCTCACGAATGTGGACCACAGGGAAAAGAACGGCTATGCCGCACTAGCAGGAAACGCCTACTCTGCAGCAGGACAAGCTGGATCAGCACTCCATGCAATGGCAGTGATTGGACGCAGGACTCACCCCGTCAATGCTCAGTGTATGTGGCAACTATATCTTTCTCTCTATATCAATAACGTTCATGAAGCCGGCGCCTCTATAGGCAAGCATGATTTAATCATAAAGTTCCTAAAAGGAGCAAGATGATTAAACCCACCTCGGCCAGCTACAGTCCCGACTTGGGACTTAACTTTAGTCCTAAAAGTTCTTGCAGGGCCCCCTTTGAGCCTTTTGACTCTGTTGATTTGCACATGCTTTCCATTAAGACCACACTACTGCTGGCTCTGGCCTCAGAAAAACAGGTCTGCGACCTACATGCATTATCAGTTGACAATTCATGTCTGGAATTTGGCCCCGGTCTTTCAAGAGCCACTGTAAAACCCAGGAAATGCTATGTACCCAAGGTCCTGACCACACCCTTCAAAGCGCAGGTGGTTCACCTTCAGGCCTTCTTCCCTCCTCCATTTAATTCAGATGAGGAACAATCATTGCATTTGTTATGCCCTGTGTGGGCGCTACATACATCCGTTGAACGTACTTGCCAGTTCAGACTGTCTGATCAGCTCTTTATGTGCTATGGAGGAGACACAAAAGGAATGTCCATTTCCAAGCAAAGTCTTTCTCACTGGATTGTCGATGCAATTACCCTGGCTTACAAATCGCAGGGTCAGACTTGCCCAACTGTTTAGAGCACTTGCTATTCATTGGCCATATATATATATATATATATATATATATATATATATAAAAATAAAATACTTATGCCCCCCTTTTTAAGCACGGGCTGCGCATCATTTACACATCCACTTGCATTCAGGCTTTTATAATTCCATAAGTCACAAGCACTTCATTATAAATAAACTCCCTTCCCGGTCAGGTTCATAAGGAGTAATTCATACTATATGGCTACAGCTCATATATTCATTATGAGTGCTCTCCTCCTGGATATCATGAGGATCAATCACTGTGGCATACACATGTGGTCACCGTCCCTACGTTCCTATCTAGGAAGTTATATCGTGTAGTGTGGCTTGATGGGATGGGATTCTGTTCCCCATATGCATTAGTAAATGCAATGTCAAGTGGACTGAAGTAATAAGGGAATGTCTTGGTTATGTACGTAACCTTGGTTTCCTGAGACGAAGGAATGAGACATTGCTGCACCACACGACTCAAGAGTTCTTGAGGCACGAGCAATGTGCTCCTTGTTCTCAGTCAGAAATTCTGAGGAAATGGTGTCTGTGCACCTGTTTTATAGCGGTCAGTTCATGCCGAAATGGGTGGGGCTCAAACATCATTGCCAATATTAGAATATTGGCATTATTGTAGAGAGGTTTCAAATAGGTAGTGTATGAAGGCACTCCCTATATGCGTTAGTAAACGCAATGTCTCGTTCCCTTCAGGGAACCAAGGTTACGTACGTAACCGAGACATTCTGCAACAGATGGTCTGGATCTCAACATCAAGTCTCAGACACACACCTATATACATAGAACAGTGGCAAGTTTCTTGAAAAAGTGTGCGCAAGTGTACCTAGGAGAATTGGTGCTGTTTTAAAGGAATAGGGTGCTCACACCAAATATTTATTTAGTTTTTAATGCGACTCCATCTGTACAGAAAGCACACCGCATCAAGCCAATGAGAACAGCACAGTCTTCCACAGATGATGCCCTCTTGTGCTCAATGACAGCTGGACCGAACACAACAGAATACAGGGACCTCCAGACATGTCTTAAAACATTTCAAACTATGCTTAACTTGTCACAGTGTCCTAAAAACACAGCATTTATGACTAGAGATGTCTGTCTGATGCTTGAAAATAGCTGAGTGAAGTAGGTCAATAATGTTCATTGAAATGGAAATAAAACAAACAATATTTTTACTTAAATATTAAAGCCAAAAGATATGTTTATGATATAATGTTTCTGAATTATAATATTTGTTATATAACTATTTTAATGACTAAATTATAACGACTTCAGACCCGACGCCCTGACCTCTGTGGTTATGAAGTCCTTTGAGTGCCTTGTGCTTTCACACCCCAAAGACATCACGACCCCCTCCTGGACCCCCTGCAGTTTGCATACAGAGCCAACAGGTCTGTAGATGATGCAGTCAACTTGGTCCTCCACTACATCCTCCAGCACCTGGACTCCACAGGAACCTATGCAAGGATCCTGTTTATGGATTTCAGCTCTGCCTTTAACACCATCATCCCAGCTCTGCTCCAGGAGAAGCTCTCCCAGCTAAGTGTGCCTGACTCCACCTGCAGGTGGATCACTGACTTCCTGTCTGACAGGAAGCAGCATGTGAAGCTGGGGAAACACGTCTCAGACTCACAAACCATTAGCACTGGATCCCCCCAGGGCTGCGTTCTTTCTCCTCTGCTCCCAGTATCCTCTGCGTTCGTTCTCCTCTTCTCCGTGTATACCAGCAGCTGCTCCTCCAGTCACCAGTCCGTCAAGCTTCTGAAGTTCGCGGATGACACCTCCCTCATCAGACTCATCTCTGATGGTGACGAGTCCGCCTACAGGTGGGAACGCTCTAAAGACAGTGGAGATGGTTGTGGACTTCAGGAAGAACTCAGCCTCACCTGCACTTGCCCCCATCACCCAATTGACACAATTGACACTGGAGTCTTTCCGCTTCCTGGGAACTATCATCTCCCAGGACCTCAAGAGGGAGCTGAACATCAGCTCCCTCATCAGGAAAGCACAACAGAGAATGTACTTCCTGCGGCAGCTGAAGAAATTCAACCTGCCAAAGACAATGATGGTGCACTTCTACACAGCCATCATCGAGTCCAACCTCACATCCTCCATCACTATCTGGTACGCTGCTACTACTGTCAAGGATAAGGGCAGACTGCAGCGTGTCATCTGGTCTGCAGAGAAGGTAATTGGCTGCAATCTGCCGCCACTCCAGGACCTGTACTTTTTTGATTGTGGCTGATCTCTCCCACCCCGGCCACAATCTCTTTGAGACACTCCCCTCTGGCAGAAGGCTGAGGTCCATCAGGACAAAAACCTCACACCACAAGAACAGTTTCTTCCCATCCGCCACTTGCCTAATTAACAAGGTACCCACCCTGACACTCTCCACACTCCAACTCTGGCTCTACATGCCACTCTATTCTCTCTTTTATTTTATTCTTACTTTTAATATATACTGTGTGGACATATTTATATTTATTTTGCTTATATTTTAATACTTGTTTCTTATATTTAGAGATTGTGTGACACGCCTACAACACCAAAACAAATTCCTTGTATGCGTAAAAAACGTACTTGGCAGTAAAGCTTTTTCTGATTCTGATTCTGAAATTATCTATAGTTGGGGGCCTTAGCAAATTTTGAAGTACAATTAATTGATCTTCACATCATGTTATTAATATTGTTTATTTTTATTGTTAATATTATTATTATTGGCGGCTGTAGCTAGACTAAAATGCACTGGTGGAGGAGCAGCAGGTAATAACCTGTGCACCTTCTTAGTATTCTGGGAAATCCAAGTTCAGTTGGAATACAGGAAAGACTGGGGGACAATCAGAAAAGACTGTCTTGACTGCAGAAAAATTTGCACAGGGGTGGGCATACTAGTTACCTTACCCAAAGGTCCACATACAGGGACACCATAACCAACTACGAGCATAATATGAGGAAAACAGCCCAGTAGTCCTCAGAGAGGTGGTATGGAAAATGGACCAATTAGGATGGACTTTACAGACATGAATGGAATGGAAATGGCTAATGAGCAAAGGATGCTGCTCAGGAAATGTAGTTGTGGGTGGATGAGGGTAATGACTTTCAAAAGCCTGCAGATACTTCAAGGATGAATTTTGGCGGGAACAGCCAGACACAACCTTGCGCTGCAGCAGCAGGTCTGACAGGAAGGATACAGAATGATGATCAATACCATCTGCAGGATGATCAGGACCTGTACTCCACCTCAGAGAACTTAGTGGAAGGGAGGACGCCAAGCTAAACATGTTTAGTGACATTGTTTTTGAAGAATGTATAGGTGGATTTGTAAGGAAAATTGGTCCCAGGGTAATGTGTAGGAGAGAGAAAGAGATACTCAAGGAGAAGGGCTGAGGAGCATGAAGGACTGCTTAATGTTGTGGGATGGCATAAGGACTGGTTTAGCGGTTGAGGAGAGCAGTGAGAATTTGACAGCAGAGGAGGAGGAAGTTCATCAAGAACCATTTCAGGTTTTACAGAAACCTGCTTGAAGAGAAGAGGAGTGGGAGGCTGGTGATGACTAAGGAGGGATTAGAAAACCACATGAAACAACAACTTAATGATCCTATAAACAGCCCACTCGGCTCCCCCAAATATGTTTTACGGCTAGAGGAGCCAGTAATGGAATTTGAGGTAGCTCCACCAAAGTTCAGTGAAATCAAGCAGATGATAGAAAGAGCCAGAGCAACTTCAGCCACACGCCCAAATTGAATAGTGCATAGACTCTAAGTGCCCCACAGTTCTTTAACAGTTATAGAGGCTACTGAGAGTTGCCTGGAGGAAGCAGTGCATACACTTGGAAAGGTGAAGGGCAGTGGCCATCATTATAATCAACAAACAGGATTCAACAAACAGTCAGTTTAGGAGATTTGCTGTACTAACAGTGGAGGGAAGTAGCAAGAAGGTGGTCTGACTATCTCTTAAAGAATGGACACAAGATGCCAGAAGGCAGGCGTACCAGGTTTTTTTGTGTGTGTGGAGCATGCATCAACAATTTGGGAACAGATCTCTCCATGTAGTCTGGCTGGACCTGGAAAATGCCTATGAATCGGTTTCACACCAGCTTGTCAGCTATGCATTTGAGGTTTTTCCATGTGCCAAAGACTATTAGGATTTTGATAGACAGTTACTATAGGGACCTGAAGGTATGTCATACAACACAGGAGTACACAACTGGTTGTCAGCAGCTGGAAAAGGAATTGCCATGGGATGTTCTATCTCTCCCATCCTGTTCACAGCCGTGTTTGTTGTCATCCTAATTGCCTGAGGAATCCATGCACAGTCTGGGGTGAAACTGCCAGCCCTGCACAGCTATATTTATGATGTCAAAATCATCTTCCAGACAGCTGGATGTACAAGCTGATTCTTGAAAAGGCTGGAAGGGCTATTGGAATAGGCCAAGATAAAGATTAAGCCAGCAAAACCACGTAGCCTTTCTATTTGTGAGGGAGTTCAAATAAAGTTTGAAGTAGATGGCAAAGAATTGTGGTGCTGGTAGAGCAGCCTATTCAATGTTTACGGAGAGAATTCACTGCAGAGCTCTCAGAAGAACACGTCAGGGTTGGTCCTGAAGCAACTGAAAGAGGTCCTGGATAAGATAACTAATTGTAATCACCCAGGAAAATGTATACAGTACCAAAGCCTGATGTTGTCACACCACGGTCCGTCCAGCAGAGGGTAACCTAGAGCACAAGTCCTTCCACAACTTCCTCCTGATTTCCTGTTCATTATTTGCTCAATGATATCACCGGTGCCTGGCTAGTTAGAGTGTGTGTATATGTATATATAAGACCTGCTTTTGTTTGTATCTTTGCTCAGTTTTTAAGTTCTTTTGCTTAGGCAGATCTTTGGTAAATGCCTGTTCAACCTACTTTTGATTATATTGACAGACAGTCTCCTATATCTTTTAACCTGCTTGTATGGGAAGTTTGTTCTATGCTTTTGGACATGTTTTGCCAGCACCAAGCCTTTGAGGATCTGTACTTTCTTCAGCCCTGCTTTTTATGATTGATATTTTGTGTTTATTCAAGAAGAACATTAAGTAAAGACTGCAAAAACAGAGCCCAGCGAATGAGATGCTGAGATGGGCTACACAAAGAATGTTAAAATATGAGTGAATTGTGGGCAGAAAACACCACCACAGGTACAGAACCTCCACCCACATATACATGCAAATGTTAAAATGCCTAATCAATGGCAACTTTTATCTTTCAGTTATTGAATGATCCAATTGGTATGTTTTAAATTTCATTGAGGAGACAAATCACTACAAGGTTTAACTTTGGCAATTGCCCAAACATGTTGTCCAACTCTGCCAATTTCTCTGAATTATGAAGCCGAGGCTGGACAACACAGACATCAGGAACATTCCCCTCCAGAGCGCAAGCTGCCACCATATGCGAGAAAGAGCCTGACGTTTTTCCTGTGAAAAATGTGATAGACTTCACTTCAGCTCCTTGAACAGCGGCTTCTGACCTGGACGCAAGACTGTAATAAGGTTTCAATATATTTGCATGACAGAGCTGTGTAGATCAGGAGTTGACCTTACATAATTTTGTTCCGACACCTGACAAACAACTGTCAAGTCAATTTTATTTGAGACAGGGAAACAAATAAAATAATATAAGCATAGATGCCATTCAATTTATTGCAGAGTTATAAATCACGATCAATGTTTCTGGTTCCGGCAGACCCAACTAAAGCAGCCTAATTGTGGGTTGGAGGATACATTAGGTGTATGCCTGGCTAAATGGATGAGTATTTAGTCTAGACTTAAACTGAGGTAGTGTGTCTGCATCTCGAACAGTGTTAGAGAGACTATTCCATAGTTTAGGAGCCAAATATGAAAAGGATCTACCTCCTTTTGTGGATTTTGATATTCTAGGAACTATTAACAGGCCAGAATTTTGCGATCATAATGAACATGATGGAACATCTATAGCATGGTAGAAGGTAGCCAATGTAACGATGATAAAATGGGGCTAATATGATCATATTTCTTGGTTCTCGTTAGCACTCTGGCTGCTGCATTTTGAACCAATTGAAGTTTATTTATTGATCTTGCTGGACATCCTCCCAGTAATGCATTACAATAATCTAGTCTTGAGGTCATGAACACATTAATAAGTTTTTCGGCATCAGCCAACAGAGAGCATGTGCCTTAATTTAGCAATATTTCTTAGGTGGAAGAATGCTGTTCTACAAAGGACAGATTGGTATCAAATATAACACCCAAGTTCTTCGCTGTTGAAAATGATGTAACAGTACATCCATTGAGAGTCAAATTATATTGTAGTGCCTTATTTTTTTTTTTTTTTTTTTTTTTTTTTTTTTAGAGTTTTTTGGTCCAATAATTAGCACCTCTGTTTTGTCAGCTCTTCATGATCTATGACAGAGAAGGATTGAAGTTGCACGTGAGGGAAATTATTAGACACTGTTTTCTGAGGTGCTATGACAGATGATTGCATAATTCCAATTTTATTTCAGATTATTTCAATTTTATCTGTAAAGAAATTCATGAAGTCATTACTCTTGTACTGCGACGTAATATCTGGTTCTGTTGAGGCTTTATTCCTAACCAATATGAGTTTACTAAAATATGCTGACCTGGCAGCTTTTAGTGCCTGTCTGTATCTACAGACACTATCCTTCCATGCACCACAAAATACTTTCTAATTTTGTATTTTTCCACATGCGCTCCATTTTTCCGAGCTTCTCTCTTGAGAACATGAGTATGATCATTGTACCATGGTGCAGGGCTTATTTCTTTAATTTTCTTTAATCGAAGTGGGGCGACAATATCAAGTGTGCTATAGAAGACTGCATTTATATTTGTTGTTATTTCATCAAGTTCTTCTGAGCTTTGGGGTTTATTGAGTGTATGAGATAGATCTGGAAGATTATTAGTGAAGCTATCTTTAGTGGTCGAAAGAATAGCTCTACCTGAACGATAGCATGGTGTAGATTGAGTAACATTAGCTGATTGCAGCATACAAGAGACGAGGTAATGATCCCATGATGTCTAGATTTTCAACATCAACTCCATATGACAGAATTAAATCTAGCGTATGATTATGGCGATGAGTTGGTCCTGTTACATATCGTCTGACTCCAAGAGAGTTGAGAATATTGATAAATTCTAATCCCAATGTATCATTTTCATTACCTATGTGAATGTTGAAGTCACCAACAATTAAAGCTCTATCTACAGTAACTACAAGATTTGATAAAAAATTAGCAAACATTTATATCCTGTCCTCTTGAGTAACAACAAAAACTTCACTGTAAATTGTAGCAACACCACCTCCTTGACCCTTCAGACGAGGCTCATGTTTATAACAATAACCTGGGGGAGTAGATTCATTTAAACTAATATATTCATCTGATTTAAGCCAGGTTTCAGTCAAACAGAATGCTATGATCTGTAATCATTTAATTAACAATCGCAATTGTGCATGGCGGCGATGAGTTTGTTGGTGTAGCTGTAGCTCCTTGAGTCTCATTCTCACGACTTTTTGTTTTGCTATTAACTTGATAAGCTGATTTTCCTATGGCTGCCAAGGGAACCAGACTTAATAGGAAGGATCAAAATGCAGGATCGGCTGCTACTGAAGAAATTACCAATGAGCTGAATGTGGCGACTCTTTCTAGCCTCCTGGAGGACCTCAGGAAATCAATCGCTGTGGAAATCAATCTAAACTTGACTGTATGCAAGAGACTTTGTCTGATCATGCTCAGAAAATCTCAGCACTTGAGAGCAATGCAAACTTACAAGATGAGCGTATTTCAACTTTGGAAACTTCCTGTGTTTCACTGTCGGCGAATAACGCTAAATTGCTGGCTAAAGTGGCTGATCTGGAATCACGTAGCCGCCGCAATAATATCAGGCTACTCGGCCTACCTGAATCAATTGAGGGCGGCCAGCCCACCTCCTTCTTTTCGGGGCTTCTGATGGAAGTGTTCGGTGAGGGTGTTCTGGGTTCTCTGCCGGATTGTGAAGTGGCTCACCGTACTCTCATTGCTAAACCGAGCCCAGGTCAGAGGCCTCGGCCAGTTATCATACGCCTTCTAAGGTACCAGCAGAAAGCGGCTATTATACGTAAAGCTAGAGCTAGAAGGGGAAGGCTTCAGTACCGTGGAACATCTATCGCGATCTACGATGATTACACTCCAGAAGTAATGTTACAGCGATCAAAGTATCGTGACGTTATGTCGGACCTCTATAAACTTGGACTTAAGCCTGCGCTTTTGTTTCCTGCAAGACTTTCCATCAATGCGAAGGAGGGAGGTAGGAAAATGTTCTCCTCAGCTGATGAAGCCAGAGACTATGTAGCTTCACTCCTTCCTGCTATTTAGAACTCACTGGTGTTTTGTTTTTTACTGTGCGTTGCAGTTTTGGCCTTTGTTTTATTTAAACTTTCTACTTAAACTGTATTGATAGGCCTTATTGCTCTTTTGAAGGCTTGCTTGTTTATTGATACCGTTTGGACAGCAGTTTTGTTTTGACATTTCTGCTTTAATAGCCTATTTCCTTTTGTCACTGCTGATGGCTGGTTGTTGTAGTCTGAGACCTGATCTGGTTTGTCTTTTTTGCACTGCTTATATAGAGCTACTGTAAGCCTTTAGTTTGGCAGTCCAGAATATAATGTACATGCATTACTCATAATTTGTCTAGTTATGAGCTAATTAATCTGATGCGTTCTCTGTGAAACCATTATGAATTGATAATGAACTAATATGAAAAAAATATTTTTATTTTCAGATACAAATTATTATTTATGTGGGTTATGAGACTCTCGGAGTAACTTATTCTTCATAGTTACTGCTCAACTATGGATTATTTGTTCTGCTTGCTTAGTCTGTTTTGTTTTATATTTGTTTTTGTTTGTCTAAATTTGTTAACATTGTTGTTCTCGCCATCTGCTCCTTATACCCTATTATGTGTTATATGCCTACTTATTTGTGAGTTATTGATCTAATTAAAGGATTAAAAGTAATTCATCTCAACATCAGGAGCCTTGCTATTAAAATTGATCTTCTCAGGGTATGGGTTGCTTTACATAAGCCTAATATAATCACTATTTCTGAATCATGGCTTCATAACAAAATTACTAATGATGAGGTGGGAATTGATAATTGTTTTATATAGAGCTGATAGGACATCAAGAGGAGGAGGTGTGGCTACTTATGTTGATACAAATCTCGTCTCTGAGTGTGTCTCTCCTAATGTTGAGCCTACTAACTTTGAGTGTCTTTTTATTAATATAATTTTTCATGAAAACAAACAGCTTACTATCGGAAATATTTACAGACCTCCGTCTGCTCCCACTGATTCCTTAAATGGTATCTTGGCTACTATTAATTCTCTTGATAGACACAATGAACTGATCATACTGGGTGACTTTAATAATAACTGGTTGGATCGGTCTTCCTCGGGTGATAGAAATCTTTTAGGCAGCGTAAACCTTACTCAGTTAATAAAAGAACCCACGAGAGTTGATGGCCGTTCTGCTACATTGCTTGATTGGATCCTTGTTTCCAATCCGGATACGTTTCCAATCCGGATTGAGTGACGCAATCACGCTTTAAGACAAAAGCTTACTGGGATAACTCCGTCGAATTGATCCCCAATCCTTGATTTTCTTCTTTCACATTTGTTCATAAACCTACATTTTAAACTTTACAAACGTGTGAACATATCTCCGATACTAGTCTTTATAAAAAACAATCAGATTTCTTTGATATCGCTACTTATATCCAACTTTCCGAACTTCCGTTACTATTCTTAGCCCGCTAGCACTGCACGTGTGGTCTCTCGCCTATCGATCGTCTTACTTACACCTGTATAACTGAAAGCTATAATTCGCCATTATAGCACATCTGCTATAATGGCGAATATAGTGGATGTGTGTCTAACTCTACCTCTGTGTGCAGGTGAAGACACCTTTGAACTACATTCGGTGCAGTTGGAGCTGGAATCCATCGAGAGGCAGATCCACGACCTGCTGGAGAGACAGGCCGAGCTGCGAGATCGGCGGTCCACGCTTGTAGCATCACGCGCAGATGCTCACAGGTCAGTGGTTCATAATTTTTTGACTCCGACCTCGTCTACTCCGTGTGTTTCTCTGCACAGGACGCGATCCTCCCTGGCTTCATTCACTCCGGCACCGACACATCACCATGGACCCTGGGTGATTCCACGGCGGAAGACGCGAGCCAGGACCAGACCAAGGACCTCCCCACCCCTCCCAGCTTTCGAGATCTCCACCCGGAACCGCTTCTCACCTCTTCGCGAGTCGGAGCGCGACGACGCCGTGATCATCGGCGATTCCACCGTCCGTCATGTCCGCGCTCTCTCTGGCAAAGGTAAGGTGCGCACTCACTGCTTTCCTGGTGCTCGTGTTCTTGATGTCTCTACGCAGGTTCCCGAGATCTTGAATGGTGACGAGCGCGTCGGAGCTGTCGTGCTGCACGTGGGAACGAACGACACCAGGCTGCGGAAGACGGAGGTACTGAAGAAGGACTACAGGAGCCTGATCGAGACGGTACGCAGCACTTCGCCAGAAACAACGATCGTCATGTCTGGACCGCTTCCCACGTACCGACTAGGACAAGAAAGGTTCAGCAGATTATTTGCTCTAAATGAATGGTTAATGTCATGGTGTAATGAACAGAGACTGCTCTTTGTTAATAATTGGAATCTGTTTTGGGAGCGACCTAGGCTCTTCCGTGCTGATGGCCTTCACCCCAGTAGAGTCGGAGCGGCTGTTCTGTCGGACAACATCTCCAAGATGCTACACACCATATGACTAGTAAGTCAAAGTCCAAATCACAGTATTTGCTGTCCCAACTTAATTGATATAAGTACCAATGTAGAACATTATGTGTCTATTCCTCGTTTAGTAAAGCCAAACAATACATCTACTGTAGGATCTAGGAAAAATCTAATTGTAATTAAACCAGAAAATCTCAATATCAGTGAACAAAAACAATTTCTAAAGCTAGGTCTTCTAAACATTAGATCGCTCACACCTAAGGCGGTTATTGTAAATGAAATGGTCTCAGATAATAGTTTTGATGTATTTTGCCTTACTGAAACCTGGCTTAAACCAAATGATTATTTCGGTCTAAATGAGTCTACTCCGCCAGGATACTGTTATAAGCATGAGCCCCGTCTGATTGGTCGTGGCGGCGGTGTTGCAACAATCTATAGAGATATTCTTAATGTTACTCAGAAAATAGGTCACAGGTTTAATTCGTTTGAAGTACTTGTGCTAAATGTTACACTCTCAGATGTAAGAAAAAAATCCCTATTATCTCTAGCCTTGGCTACCGTATATAGACCTCCAGGGCCTTACGCTGATTTCCTAAAAGAGTTTGCAGACTTTCTATCAGATCTATTGGTCAATGTCGATAAAGCAATAATTGTTGGAGATTTTAATATACACGTAGATAACACAAATGATGCGTTAGGGGCTGCGTTTACAGATTTGTTAAACTCCTTCGGGGTCACGCAAAACGTCAGTGGTCCCACTCATCGCCTAAATCATACGCTAGATTTAATTATATCATATGGAACCAATCCAACCGATATAGATATTATACCGCAAAATGATGATGTCACTGATCATTACATGGTAACTTGCATACTACGTACCACTGAAATCTGTCATATTGCGCCACGTTATCGACCAAGCAGAACAATCCTTCCAACCACAATAGATAGATTCTCAAATAGCCTACCTGATCTATCTCAGCTGCTCAGTGAACCCAAACAAACAGATGAACTAGAGGAAATGACTAGCAGTTTGAGCACCATTTTCTCTGGTACATTAGATATTGTTGCACCAATTAGATTAAAAAAGTTTCGAGAAAAAACTAGAGCACCATGGTACAACAGTGCTACGCATGCTATCAAGAGAGAAACTCGTAACTTAGAGCGTAAATGGAAACAAACTAATTTAGAGGTCTTTAGAATCGCATGGAAAGACAGTATGTCATGTTACAAAAAGGCTCTAAAAACAGCCAGGGCTGAGCACCTCCGCAAACTAATAGAAAATAACCAAAATAATCCAAGGTTCTTATTTAACACCGTGGCTAGACTAACAAATAAACAGAGATCACCTGAGCAAAATATTCCGTTACAGTTTAGTAGTAATGATTTTATGAATTTCTTCACTGAGAAAATAGAAAACATCAGAAACACAATTGTACAATCTTTTATGGTGTCTTATGACTCACCCTCAATTATCGCCCCTCAAGAACAACTACACCGCTTTACAACTATAGGACAGGAAGAGCTAAATAAACTTATCATTGCATCTAAACCAACAACATGTTTACTAGATCCAATACCCACTAAACTACTGAAAGATGTGTTACATGTAGTGGAAGAGCCTCTTCTCAATATTATTAACTCGTCTTTATTTTTAGGTCATGTTCCAAGAATATTTAAGCTGGCAGTTATAAAACCTCTCATTAAGAAACCACAATTAGATCCAAATAACCTAGCAAATTACAGACCCATCTCAAATCTTCCATTTATGTCTAAAATATTAGAAAAAGTTGTGTCCACTCAATTGTGCTCTTTCTTGCAAGAAAATGATATCTATGAAAAATTTCAGTCAGGATTCAGACCGCATCATAGCACAGAAACTGCGCTAGTTAAAATTACAAATGATTTACTTTTGGCTTCTGACCAAGGCTGCATCTCAATATTAGTTCTACTCGATCTTAGCGCTGCGTTCGACACTATAGATCATAAAATACTCTTGGATCGACTACAAAACTACACTGGTGTTCAGGGACAGGCATTAAGCTGGTTTAGATCGTACTTATCAGACCGTTACCATTTTGTCTGTTTAAATGGGGAAAAATCAAAAATAACGTCAGTAGACTATGGAGTGCCACAAGGATCTGTGTTAGCCCCTCTATTATTCTCAATATATATATGCTGCCACTTGGTAAAATTATAAGAAAACATGGAATTAATTTCCACTGTTATGCTGATGACACTCAATTATATATCTCATCACGACCAGATGAAAACACTAACTTATCTAACTTGACAGAGTGTCTTAAAGATATAAAATGCTGGATGACGTGTAATTTCCTGTTATTAAATTCCGATAAAACGGAGGTATTACTTATTGGTCCAAAAAACTACCCACAAAATCCCTTACAATACAACTTTAATTTAGAAGGATGTCCTGTTACATTATCCACTACAGTAAAAGACCTGGGTGTTATACTAGACCGCAACTTGACTTTCGAAAATCATATTTCATCTGTTACGAAAACAGCCTTTTTCCATCTTAGAAACATTGCTAAGCTACGTAACATGCTATCTGTTTCTGATGCAGAAAAGTTAGTTCATGCATTCATGACCTCGAGACTAGATTACTGTAATGCTTTATTAGCTGGTTGCCCTGCATCCTCAACAAACAAGCTACAGTTAGTCCAAAATGCAGCCGCTAGAGTTCTTACTAGGTCAAGAAAATATGATCATATAACACCGATTTTAACATCTCTACACTGGCTACCAATTAAGTTCCGTATTAATTACAAAGTATTACTACTGACCTATAAAGCCCTAAATGGTTTATCTCCGGTGTATTTAACGGATCTTCTATCGCCATACAATCCATTGCGCTCTTTAAGATCACTAAATTCGAGGCTTCTGGTCATACCTAGGATATCTAAGTCCACTAATGGAGGGAGGGCGTTCTCACATTTAGCTCCTAAACTCTGGAATAGCCTTCCTGATATTGTTCGAGGCTCAGACTCGCTGTCCCAGTTTAAAACTAGATTAAAGACGCATCTCTTTAACCAAGCATTCACATAATGCTTACTTTTTATACTACTGCTGAATCAGTTATAATGCATTAATATTATGAACATCAGCTATGCTAATTATTTCCCATCTGCTTTTCTGCTGTTGAGGTAAATAGCGTTCGTCAGCTCCAGTTTGTATCCAGCCTCTCACGGAGACTTCAGATGCCCCATCACCATGGACTACGATCTTGAAATGGGATACATAGACTAACTATTGCCAACAAAAGCCTTCATCAGCCAAACAAGGACAATTGCATCTAAGTGAACTTCTGGTATTTAATCAAGGATGGACTTCAAAGACACTGGTCACTAATCTTGCAGCTTAGCACTTAATAAGTTTAATAATTTTTTTAATCATGTTTTTTAACTATAAATAATTCTTATTTACATTATTCATGATGTTAGCCAGAGGGGAACTGGCCCCCACAGTGAGTCTGGTTTCTCCCAAGGTTATTTTTCTCCATTAACCATCATCTTTTGGAGTTTTATGTTCCTTGCCACAGTCGCCTTCGGCTTGCTCACTGGGGTTATTAATACAATTATTATTTAATTATTTTTAAACACGATAAAGAATCATATCTTATCTAATTCCACAACAGGGCTCCAAACAAAACAAAAATCAATTAAGGAGCGATTGGCTCCTATAGGGGGAAAAAACAGGCGCCAATTTTTTTTTTTTTTCATTTTTAACTCCTTCCGTTCCTTTTCGTCCCGCAGCTCGCTAACAGTGTGTAGTCTGTGGAGCATTCTTCGCAATTTTGTGATCACGTGCATTTTTTATGCTTGTTACTGTCGCCGTGTTTTCTAACAATCTCTTTTTTGGAATGGTTAGTTCCTGCAATGAACTCCGTTTTCCCCGCTATTTCTTTGACATAAACTTTTGTAATGTATCTCGGGAAATGTAATGCAAATTTTAAAATCAAAGGGAGTAAACTTTTACTGTCGCCAATGGCGACCTTGACAGAAATTACACTCACAAATAAATTTATTTGGTCACAAATGCGACCATTTTTAGTCGCAGTTTGGAGCCCTGCACAAGGATGATGATTTATCGACTTTATAGACATTACATTTTTATTGTCTGTTAATGCTGAACTTCTGTAAAGCTGCTTTGAAACGATGTGTGTTGTGAAAGGCGCTATACAAATAAAATTGACTTGACTTGACTTGATTATTAAATCGGGTGTTTTATCAGACTGCTTTAGTGACCATTCTATGATATACTGCATCTGGAAAATTAAAATACAGAGTTCCCCCTATAAATATATCACAATAAGGCAGTGTAAAAATATTAATATTGATTACTTCATACGTGATTTATTAGATATTAGATGGGACAGGCTTCAACTAATTCCACTTGTGGAAGAGGCATGGAACTTCTTCCATACTGAAGTAAAAAACATAATTGATAAACATGCTCCTGTGAGAACGATTAAGGTCAAAGGTAGGCATTTACCATGGATAAATTCTAATTTACTTCAACTATTCAAACAAAGAGATAAAGCTTGGGTTAAATATCGTCTCTCAAAAGATGAATTGGATGGGTCAATTTACAGGCAGTTAAGGAATAAATGTAAAACTGAAACTAGGAATGCCAAATCGAATTATTATGGAGACTGTTTCTCTCGCGATTTCAATAACCCTAGGCACTTCTGGAATCATTTAAATAACATTCTTAACAAAAATAAAAAAACTTTTGTGAAACAAATATGCAAGGATAGTGACACTTTAACTGATCCTTTGCATATAGCTCATGCCTTTAATCATCATTTTTCGTCTTTATGTAGTTCAAAATCTGTTTGCTCTGATGGTTTGGCATGGTCTTCTTATTCTTCTATGCCTGCTGGCTCTTTTTCATTTAAAAAGTTCATGCCTACTGATGTCTTTAATGTATTACAGGACCTTAAATTAAATTGTAGTGCAGGGCCAGATGAGCTGGAAGCTAAGTTTATCAAAATTGCAGCTCACATATTGATCTTTCCTCTTGCAGATCTTTTTAACTTATCATTAACTACTTGTACTGTGCCACAAATTTGGAAAGCTGCAAGAGTGACACCTCTTTTCAAAGGTGGAGACCAATCTGATGTGAATAATTATCGCCCGATTTCCATCATTTGTGTAGTTGCTAAAATATTTGAGAAATTAATTTTTAATCAATTAACTGAGTACATTAATAACTATAACATCTTATCTCCACATCAATCTGGCTTTAGATCCAATTTTTCTACTTCAACTGCTCTCGTAAAATTTACAAATGATGTCTTCTCGGGTTTTGATAAGGGTAATTTCATTGGTGCTGCTTTCATTGATCTCTCAAAGGCCTTTGATATGGTTGACCATTATCTTCTACTGGATAAGCTTTACTCTATTGGTTTGAATAAACATGCTCTGCTTTGGTTTAACTCTTATTTGCATAATAGACGTCAATGTGTTCTTTATCAAGGATTCCAGTCAGATTATTTAATTGTTGATAAAGGTGTTCCTCAAGGCTCAACTTTAGGCCCCTTACTTTTTTCAATCTTTATCAATGACCTGGCACAAGTTTGTTCTCATTGTGAATTGGAGCTCTATGCTGATGACACTGTCGTCTACACCTCTGATCGGGATTTGTTGCACGTTCAAAGAACTCTTCAATCTGACTTTGATCAAGTACAACAGTGGCTGTTCATTAATAAACTTCTGTTGAACATGAAGAAGTCCTGCTGCATGGTGTTTTCCACGATACAAAATCGTCGCTGTGCTTCAGGTTTTGAAATCAAATTTTTAGATGGGTCCCATATGCAGATTGTTGAGGAATTTAAATATTTGGGCCTCTGGCTCGACTCCAACCTTACCTTTAAGATACACATTGATAATATCATTAGGAAAGTATACGGATGTCTTAACACGCTGTACAGATCAATTAATTGTTTTTCAATTCAAGTCAGAAAAAAAATTATTTCTCAACTGGTAATACCAATTATTGATTATGCAGACATAGTTTACACTAATACTTTTGAGTCCAATCTCAAACCTATTAATGTTGTATTCAACTCTTTTTGCAGATTTATATTGAACTGTCCATTTAAAACTCACCATTGTTTTATGTATGATTCATTAAACTGGTTGCAACCTAAACAACGAAGGGACTACCACTGGATTCTATTTATCTTTAAATGTGTTTATTTCAATTGTCCTGAATATCTTAAACAGCACTTAATACCTTATTGCTCAACATACTCACTGAGACACCTCCAATGTCCAAAATTTTTTAAGGTTCCAAGGTTACTTTCTGTAGCTGGTAGGAGAGCATTTCATTATAAAGCCCCTCATGATTGGAATAACCTTCCTCTTTTTTTGAGGTCTATTTCTTCAATTGGTTTATTCAAATCATCACTTTTCTCTTTTCTTAAAACTACATGTTCTTGTAATTAGGGACAACAATTGTATTACATATAATGATCTATGTAGAAAACAGTTGTATACATTTTCTTTTTCTGGATTTTCTTTGACATTTCTGTGTGAGATGCGATGTTATACTGCATGTTACATTTTGTATAAGGCATACTGATAAATGACGCATTAGTTGTTTAATGTATTTGGCTGATTTTGGTTAATCTACTTTAAGTGTACTATGTTAATTGTGGGGTCAAGGGCAGGTGAGCGAGTTATTGTTTTGTGTATATATGTGTCTGTGTCTTTCCTATATATGTATTGTGTGGTTCACTTTTGTGTCTGTACATAGATGCAGGACCCTCTTGAAAATGAGATGCTACATCTCAAGGGGCTATCCTGAAATAAATTCAATTCAATTCAATTCAATTAGTGCTTTGGTAGAAAGAGATCTAATTTTTAGTATCATTATTTTTATATGAAGTGTATTTTTAATTTATTTTTAAGTTTGACCTTAATCAATTTTTTTCTAAATGATTTAGTGAGGGTATTGTGTTTGTTAGTTCGGGGAACAGACACAGTCTCTATGAGATACTGTCTATGTTTTGTAGTTTATGTGACCTGTGTGACGTCTCAAGGCAGCTAGCAGATGTCCAGATTCACCATTTTGTCTACTTCCTGACCTGGGACCCAGTTAGTCAAATACTGTCATTATTAAGACTATGAGCCAATTTACTAGAGAGGAGAGCCTGGAGGGATGGCGTCCGTCTCTCTTTAACAGGTCAGGTCTACCCCAAAAACTCCAATTGTCTATAAATCCTATTTTATTCTTCAGACACCACTCAGACAACCAGCCATTCAGTGATACTAATATACTATAAACCTCGTCACCACGACGAGCAGGGAGGGGACCAGAGCATATTACAGTGTCAGACATCATTTTTGCAAATTCGCATACCTCTTTAACATTATCTTTAGTGATCTCTGACTAACAAAGCCGGACATCGTTAGTGCTGACATGGATAACAATTTTAGAAAATCTACGTTTAGCATTAGCCAGCAATAGTGGCTGGAGTCTCTATTTCCACATTCCTTACAATAGAATCTCCAGTAATAAGGGCTCTTTCAACATGATTCTCAGTGGGTGTATCACGGAGTGGTGAGAATCGAAACCCTAACAGGAACGGGAGAGTGGTGTCTCTTTGCTGAGTGAGTGTGCTTTGTGCTTGTTTGTTGTTGGTTGTTCTTGATAAGCGGTGCTTTGAGATTGATGTAATAATCTGTGTACCGCAGAAGAGAAAAAACAGGTGCGCACTGAAAAAATGCACGCAGTTGAATCGTGATAAGAGAATAATGTGAGGGAAAACCTGATGCATGCTTAAAAATGGCAGATGTTAAGGATTAAAGGCTGAAAACAGATACAGGTGCTGGTCATATAATTAGAATATATGATATATTTCAAATGTTTATTTCATTTAATTGTGATGATTAAAACTGACAACTAATGAAAATCCCAAAATCAGTATCTCCGAAAATTAGAATATTGTGAAAAGGTTCAATATTGAAGACACCTGGTGCCACACTCGAAGAAGCTAATTAACTCAAAACACCTGCAAAGGCCTTTAAATGGTCTCTCAGTCTAGTTCTGTAGGCTACACAATCATGGGGAAGACTGCTGACGTGACAGCTGTCCGAAAGACGACCATTGACATCTTGCACAAGGAGGGCAAGACACAAAAGGTCATTGCTAAAGAGGCTGGCTGTTCACAGAGCTCTGTGTCCAAGCACATTAATAGAGAGGCGAAGGGAAGAAAAAGATGTGGTAGAAAAAAGTGTACAAGCAATAGAGATAACCGCACCCTGGAGAGGATTGTGAAACAAAACCCATTCAAAAATGTGGGGGAGATTCACAAAGAGTGGACTGCAGCTGGAGTTAGTGCTTCAAGAACCACCACGCACCCAAGACATGGGTTTCAGCTGTCGCATTCCTTGTGTCAAGCCACTCTTGAACAAGACACAGCGTCAGAAGCGTCTCACCTGGGCTAAAGTCAAAAAGGACTGGACTGCTGCTGAGTGGTCCAAAGTTATGTTCTCTGATGAAAGTAAATTTTGCATTTCCTTTGGAAATCAAGGTCCCAGAGTCTGGAGGAAGAGAGGAGAGGCACAGAATCCACGTTGCTTGAAGTCCAGTGTAAAGTTTCCACAGTCAGTGATGGTTTGGGGTGCCATGTCATCTGCTGGTGTTGGTCCACTGTGTTTTCTGAGGTCCAAGGTCAACGCAGCCGTCTGCCAGGAAGTTTTAGAGCACTTCATGCTTCCTGCTGCTGACCAATTTTATGGAGATGCAGATTTAATTTTCCAACAGGACTTGGCACCTGCACACAGTGCCAAAGCTACCAGTACCTGGTTTAAGGACCATGGTATCCCTGTACTTAATTGGCCAGCAAACTCGCCTGACCTTAACCCTATAGAAAATCTATGGGGTATTGTGAAGAGGAAGATGCGATACGCCAGACCCAACAATGCAGAAGAGCTGAAGGCCACTATCAGAGCAACCTGGCCTCTCATAACACCTGAGCAGTGCCACAGACTGATCGACTCCATGCCACGCCGCATTGCTGCAGTAATTCAGGCAAAAGCAGCCCCAACTAAGTATTGAGTGCTGTACATGCTCATACTTTTCATGTTCATACTTTTCAGTTGGCCAACATTTCTAAAAATCCTTTTTTTGTATTGGTCTTAAGTAATATTCTAATTTTCGGAGATACTGAATTTGGGATTTTCATTAGTTGTCAGTTTTAATCATCACAATTAAATGAAATAAACATTTGAAATATATCAGTCTGTGTGTAATGAATGAATATAATATCCAAGTTTCACTTTTTGAATGGAATTACTGAAATAAGTCAACTTTTTGATGATATTCTAATTATATGACCAGCACCTGTATATAAGCGATGCTATAAACACCGACTCTAGCTAGGTGCCAGCAGCAACAGGTAAAATACACGCACATGAAATGGTAGAAAAGTGGAAAAACCTGAAACGTGGTAAAATGACACGATGATATAACGATGAATATAATGATGAACGTTTGAGAATAAGCAATGCTAAGCAGCCTGCATAACTGTATAATGGCCCACAAATTTAGCTAAAAAAGGTGAATGCAATGCAATCACTTGATCACCAGGGATAAATCTCTACGTTCAGCCCTACGATCAAACCAGGTATTCACTTTTGATTTGGCCATACCCAAATTTTCAATGGCCAACTAACCTGCTGAAAGTAACTTGTATCGAAACCCATTAACCCACTCAAACAGGTTCACTGGCAACTTGGGTTTTACAAACTCATCTTGCAGAATTGCTTAGGGACCTCTCACTCTAGGCTCAAACACAAAGTCATTGGTGGCCTGTGATCTCCTGGGTAACTTCTCACCCGGCCAACACCAACCACAGGAGTCCTTCTTCCCAGTCTTTGTAAAGCTCAGTGCAATACACTCTAAATAACTGCTTCAGGGTTTGTTGAAAATGTTCGAGAGCTCCCTGACTCTTTTCTGATGGTTAACACATAACTGCTGTAATATTTGAGTAAACATTTTAGATGGGAAATTGTACCCCCTATCACTCTGGCTAGTTTTTGGAATATCATAGATTTAAATGAACTGAGTTAACACTTTCACAACCAACTTGGTGTTAATGGATCGTAATGGATAAGCAGCTGGATAACTGACACATGTTTTCTGACATGTGACTGTCAAAATGTACGTGGAACCTGACTTACACAGACTCAGTGGACCAACACAATTAATAATCAAATGTCCAAAATTGCTCACATTGGGAACAGGATATAATGGTGCAGGTGCTATGACCTGATAAGGTTTCACAGTTAATTGACAGGTATGACACGTTTTAAGAAAACTAGCCATATCTCTCTTCAAGCAAGGCCAAAAGAAATATTAATAATAATTCTTAACCCCTAAACGTCCAGCTACTTCACCATGAGTGTTTTGTAATACCAAGTCATGCAAGTCAGCTGGTATGACTATCTGAAACACAGGTTCACCCTCTGCAGTGTCATTACATGGTGACCATTTACAAACCAACACCCTATCTAGCATGAAATGGCCACTAGCAACACCATCTAGATCTTTGTTTGGCCTAATTTTTTGCCAGACTGGCATCTTGTTCCTGACCAGAAATTATGGATCTCACTACAGGAGATCGGAGTAAGAGCAGGCTACTCGGCGGGTTAAAAGGAGATTTTTCTTGCTCATTTAAATTTACATCTCCCAAAGCATGGTTCATGGCACGAGTTACAGCGAAAGTGTAACAGGGTTTGTGGTTGGATGAAAGGAGGAAGCGGGAAACATGGGGCTTCAACTCAAAAGGTAGGTTTTTAATTACATGCATCTCAAAACAGCTTTTCAGTTTCAACAAAATAAACAAACACACTGGCTGTTGAAGCACGACTCTCTCTCCCCATTTCTGGAGTGGTTCCTCCTCAGAAGTCTCTCCCCATTGCTCACTGCAATCAGAAATGTGCTCAAGTGTGTGCACCCTTACCGCTTTGTCTCCTGATGGATGATTGACCATGCCCCCACCACCACATACGCTCAGGCTGGGGAGTCATCTGGTGTGCCCACCACCCCCCACCCCCATTTCTGGGTGATCCTCACGTTGGTATTTTTATGTGGTGGATCCACAGGAGAGGGTATGATCTGAACTGAGGGTGAAGGCCCACCACAACAGATATTGCCGGAGAGTGAGGATGGCTCATTTGATGGCAAGACACTTTTTTTTATTTATTTTTATTGGTGTTGTACTTGGTCTCTCTCAGAGAGAGTTTGCGACTTATGTACAGCACCGGTCATTCCTCCCCCTCCACCACCTGTGAGAGCACCTAACCTTAACCTAACCCCAGCCCCCTGTCTGAAGCATCCGTCTGCAAAACGAAAGGGAGAGAGAAATCAGGTGAATGTAAAAGCGCCACGCAAAGTGCAGTTCACCTGCATAAACGCTTGTTGACAATGCTCTGTCCACTGGACCGGGTCTGGAGCTCTCTTTCTAGCCAGCCCCAGGAACTGTCTCACCTCCTTTTTGGTCTTGAGTAGGTCACAATCACTGCGGTGTTATCAATTTGGGGATGCACCTGCCCGTGACCCAAGTGGAACCCCAGAAACCCGCCCAGTTGCGCACTTATTGGGTTTCATTTGAGTCCTGCTCATTGCAGCGACCTCAGAACAGCCCTCAGATGCCGCATGTGTTGCCACCAATTGTTACTGTATATAATTATGTCATCCAGATAGGCAGCAGTGTAAGCAGATTGCGGACTGAGGACTCAGTCCATAAGGCGCTGAAAAGTAGCTGGGGCCCTGAACAAACTGAATGGAAGTACCACAAATTGGTGTACTCAAAATGATATGGAGAAGGCCTTTTTTTTTTTTAAGGGACATCGGCGTTAAGGGGATCTGCCAATAATCCTTTATCAAATCCAGGGTTGAGTAAAAGCAAGCGGTGCCCAACCGATCGAGCAACTCATCAATAAGAAGCATTGGGTATGCATAAAATTTAGACACTGCATTGACTTTTCTATAATCCACACAGAACTGAACTGACTGGTTGCTCTTAGGGACTAGAACGACCCGACTGGACCAATCACTGTGGGATTCTTCTATTACTCCCATATCGAACATTGCATCGAGTTCTTCCCAAACTATTGTGCTCAGGAAAATGGTAGGGACGAGTACGTACAACTACCCTGGGCGGTGTCTTGAGATGGTGTTCAATGAGGTTTGTACAACCAGGCAGAGGCAAGAAATTCTTCAGCAAACTCTTTCTGTAACTTGGCCACCTCTATATGCTGGGACGGTAAGAGGTTATCTCCACAAGTGACCAGGGTGATTTTATTTGCTTTTAGACTCACCTCCGGCTCTAGCTCCTCCCTCTCTAGCACCACCATCGCCAATGTTATTGGGACCGTCTCCCTCCATAATTTCAGGAGGTTGAGATGGTATATCTGATGTGCATTGCCTCGAGCATTTAACCTCATAATCGAGATCTCCTACTCATTGTGTAACCTCAAAGGGCCCTTGCTACTTGTTGAGTAGTTTGGAGCACAATTTTGGGAGTAATACATGCACTTAATCTCCCATTGCAAATTCCCATAACAGAGTGCCCCTCTCATACAGTCAGCTTTGACGTTCCTGAGCTTGGAGAAAATTCTCCTGTGTTAGTTGACCAAAAGTGTGGAGTTTTGCTCCCAAGATCAAGAACGTTCTGAATTTTGTTTTTACTGTTTGAAGGTCCCTCCTCCAAAGCTTCCCACATGGCACGCAGTTGATGCCCATACAGTAGCACGAAGGGGGGAAACCCTGTGGAGGCTTGTGGGACCTCTCGAACTGCAAAGAACAGGGGTTCGAGCCACTTATCCCAATTTCTAGCATCCTCTTGTACAAAGTTATAAATCATTTTACAGTTTTAAAGTTGTTCCACCAACCCAACTGTTTGTGGGTGGTAAATACTGGTGCAATTTAATACACAATAATTTATACAGTTCACACTGTTTTCGTGACATTATGAAGTGCCCTGATCAGTGAGGATTTCTTTCGGAATCCCTGAAATTATTCTGAAGAGTACCTCCACAACACTTGTCTCGCAACTACTCCAGAGGGAAATCCCCATCAGGGAATCCTCTAAGGGCTGGGGAAGTCAAGACTTCCCCCTCCTTTACATCATCTGGACGTTGAGTTGCTGTAGACAGCCCTGGCTTCTTCTCACCAGTCAGTGAGTCATACACCAAACACTGAGATGCTTTGTCACAGGACCATCCATGCATATTCCCTTTAATAGAGTCTCAAAATCTTGCCAATTTGATCATAAAATGAGTGGATGGGTGAGGCGGGAACTAACCTCAGACTCCACTCTATTCTTTTGCTCCCGAAATGTAATAAGTGTCACTACAGGATAATTGTAAATATCCCCATGCCCACACCTCAACCTCACCCTTTTACCTGTGCCCAAAGCCTTGTCTTGAAACAAACATTGGTGTATAGTGGTCTGATTGTAGCCAGTATCCACCAATGTTTGATGTTTAGTCCCCTTGACACTCATCAATATTCTGTATGCTCCGGCTTGATCGGGTGGCAGCCTGTGGAGTGCCGGGGTTCCCCGTAACTCCAGCAGGCAAGCCCAGACGTTATGCCTGCACCTGTGCCAGTGGGTTGACATAGTGGGCACCTACAGCAGGGAAAACCCCTGCGAATGGGGAGCCGGCTTTGGTGGTACATTCCTGTGCCTCCGGGAAACCAGGATGGGCTGTTAAAAAGTGACAGAGTGAGAGGGGCGAGAAGGGGGACATAGAGAGGAAGTGAGAGAGAGTGGGAGGGCTCGTCTGGGCGGTGGCACTGGACCCACTCTGCTGTTCCGTTCTTCAGACAATGGATAAGCTGTTCCGGTACCACAAGATCAATGACTCCCTCTGCATCTCGGTCCTCAGCCAACAGCCACTTCCGGCAGGTGTCATGGAGCTGTTGAGTGAAGGCAAACAGAAGGCCATGCCCACCATCTTCATCGAACGGAAGTGTTGTCGGTGCTGTTCGGGGCTGTGACTGACCCACTGCAGGATGGTCTTCAAATCGTCGTATACCAGACTCTCTATTCCTGTTTCTGCTGTGGTTCCTCCATATATCGCACTCCCCATTGCTCACTGCAGTCAGAAACGGGTGTTAGATATCTAGTGCTCAAGTGTGTGCACCCTTACCACTTTCTCTCTCTCCGGATGAATGCTCGACCACGACCCCACTGCCACAGCGAGATACAAACATGTCTGGAAAGATTTGCCCACTTTTATCAGACTCAGTTGAGAAATGGGATCATTTTGACAACAGAAGGTGATAGGACACCACACCACACACGTCCTCCGGCCAAATGATTTTCCCAAAAGGTCAAGGTAAAGAACAGGTCATAGAGCAATCTCAACTTCTCCCTGTACGAGATCTGATTCTAATTTCATTTTATGAATGGGTACAGAAAATATTTGTAACCCAATCCTTTGGATCAAAACACTCCCTGCACTCGACTCACTGGTAATTTTGACTCCAATATAAAGGATTCTGAGGACCCCTTATCACACAATATTCTAACAGGTATTTTGTTAGAACAATTCAACCATGGAAACAAACCCGGTAGTGATGAATGGACCATAGTCTCGATGTAACGCTGATTGTTCAGCACTGCACTGACCATCTCAGTCGTCACAACAGCTGATGATTTTTCACCAGAAATGGATGCAGATACACTTACATGACTGCACACAGGCCAGGAAAAAATAACTACTGGCCTTGCTGTAGCAGATATATGCTTACCTTTAAGAACTGGACTTCCAATTACCTTTTTCCAGAGAGTAGTTATTGGTAGAATTTGGATAAATTTTTTCTATCTGCTATAGACACTGCAATAAAAGCCTTGTGCTTTACCCTCAAAAACTCCTTAAAATAAGAATGTAGCCCTATCATCAGCCACATTTTCAAACAAAGAAAAAAATGTAAATTTAGGCAATAATTTAATCATACTCATGATATTCGATAATCAGCCAACATTTGATCTTGACTGGTGACCTGAGGAATCACTTGGAATTTTTCCACTTAGCGATCAATCTCAAACATTCCGCTTCATGTGCCAATTTAGTTTCTTGAATTATTTGCTGAGATTTAAACTTTAAACTCATTTTAATTGCCGATCCAATTCACGTTCAATTAAATTTATGGTAAAATAAAATATATTTTTATTAATTATAAAAAACAAATGACCATAAATCCAAAATGAACACATTAAGCAGATCCATGTTCTGGTGAGATGAGAGGCCAGCACAATGGGGAGAAAGGCCTTTTTATGGGCTGCTCATTCTAGCTCTCTACTCGGGTCATTAAGATCAACCTGGAAGAGACACCGCCATCTGGTGGACAAAAATTTGCATCAACACCCCAGGCCATAACGTATGGAGATGGAATAGTTGCATATTAACATAAAAATGGAAAGAGATTCACAAACAGAAAGTTGGTTCACAAATAAATTGAATGAGATAAAAAAAAAATTGTAAGGATATAACTGTGATGTAAAGACTTGAAATGATTGTAACCATTTTTGGGTTTAATGTTGAGTGGTTTTCTTTTTCTTTTTTGTATTATAATCATGTTAAGTTGCTCAAACCTAATGTTAATGAAACCAAATTGTTTATCAGAGAATGATAAAGAGGAGGAATTGTTGTGGAAAAATTTATATTTTATTTAATTTTCTTTTTTTCTTATTTACTTTCTTAGACATTGTGTGGGTTTCTTTCGATTCAATCATGTGTTTCTCTCATTGAATGTATGTATGCTCCTGGTAGAAACAAAGGACACACAAAACAAATGGTCAGAAAGAGTTTTAACTCTTTAGTATGGGTAATTTGTATTCAGGAAGGACAGAGGGATTATTTAGCCATAAATATAGACCTTTTGACCTCATGGGTGTGAAAACAGTAAAACCCTGGGGGTTATCTAGCCTTTTACCTCACAGGTGTGAAGACAGTAAAGACAGTAAAGGGGGGGGGGGGGGGGGGGGGGCAGATCTGGTTTACCGAGGTGAGTGGAAAATTACAGAAGAAGAGACTTTGAAGTCAGGGGTATAAGAGGGCTGTCTGTTTTAGTGTGGGTAGGTCTTGTTCCTATCACGAGGTAGCTGTCGTGGTACTTTTTTTTGTGAACAAGCCTCTTTTAAAAGAATAAAATATCTTTTAAAATACAATTTGAATCTTGATGTCTCTTATGCTGTGAATGATGCTAATTATTGTTTAATTATTGTTTTTGCCACAACAGTACAAAAAAAATATTGTTTAAAAAATGTAATTATAAAGACCACCTTCCAACATTAGTACAACATTCAAACCCCGAACTTCCCCCGAACCAAACATACAAAAAAAAGAAAACATGCGCATTAATCCCGCGCACGACAGTGCCAACCGGCGTCCATCCCTCTAAACTCAAACAGTGCATGTACGCCTAAGAGAGCCCCCACAATAACTTTGCCATCAGATTGCTCAAGGTGCTTCTGTACAAATTTTGTTAGTCAGAATTACACAACAGAAAACAATCTACAAAACATACTCCAGCCAATAGGTGGGATAAACACAAAGAATGTGTAGTTCCATCCACATAACCTATTCCGAAGGTGTGTTCCTCCACAAAACAAACTCTAGCAGCTAGGTGGCACCAGCACAAAAAGAAACCAAAACCACTTGGAAGTTACATGAGTGCAACAAATGCCCAAATCACTACAATGTTTTGCAAGAAATATTCCACAGAAAAAACTTCAATCAATAGGAGGCATGATTACAAAGAGCATGCTGATTCATCCACAAAGTGTCCAGAAGGTACGTTATTCCACAAAACAAACTCCAGCTTCTAGCACAATAAGAAATGGATCACAGTTTTCTCGGACAGTCAAGTGAATGTTCAGTGAGTCAGGCCCATTGAGCTAAATAGAGAGTATCACACAATGACTTCCATTGCACAGCAATGAAGGACATCGCTCGCTGTGGGCATGTAAATATTTTGCGGCCATCCTTTAGCATCTACTCTAAAATTGGCCAGGAACATCAGTGCAAAGCGACCTTCCATTGATGTAAGAGTTTCTTCATTCCTTGAATCTATCACGTTTCTCTCTTATCGAATTTGGAATGTCTGGGAATAAGAAAATGCTGTGGTTCTTCCAAGAAAGCCCTTCTTTTACTCTTCGCCTCGAGTAACATGAGATCTTAACCAGATCTCAGAAATTTGGCCAGAATTGATCAGGGCCCGTCTCCCTCCACAGATCACTGAACTGGAACCCTGTGAGCTCGCTCGATTTCCAGCTTATGGCCTGTTATGTCAAGCAGACTCGGGAAGAGCCGTCTAGGAATTTGAAGCAGTGATTGATCGGCTCAGAGGCTTCAGCTTGAGCACGTACATGTCTTTTAATGTCTCCAGATTCCGAGAATTAAGATTTCTTTGACAAATTGTCTTCCTAGAACAGTTAAGAATCAGGGTGTATCGAATCTAACCAGTTTATGAGCTAAAAAGTATTAAAACTAGCAAAGTGCGCAGAGCTCGCCATTCACACGTCCGATCCTCGCATGGAACCATGCGACTCTATAATTTTGTATTTGACACTATCTATTTTTTCTAATATGTCAAAATATTAAATGTTAATATGAGTGGATTGTCTCTCTCCACGTGGAATGTGAATGGGTTGGGGCATTCTATAAAAAGAAGGAAGGTTGTTTCTTTTTTTAAACAAGAAATATGATATGTTTCTTCAAGAAATGCATCTTTCCCTGCATGAAGCTGAAAAAGTTGAGAAGATATGGGGTGGGCATGTTTTCTTTGTGTTGGCTCAAGGAAGAGCAGGGGAGTCATTACACTGATAAGTAAACTAATATGATAGTAAAAGTTATCTACAATTCTAATGTCTCAAACAGAGTAAAGATAAATGATAAGAGTCATTATTGTTTTAGCAGAAATTCAGGGGCAATGGTTGATTTTGGCTAATATTTACGCAACTAACGCTGATGATCAGGGCTTTCTTTATAGATCTTGAAGGGATGTTGCAAGCTGCTGGCACCCCACATGATATAATATTGGGAGGAGACTTTTATCTTTTGATGGACTCGGTCCTTGATCATAGTGAAGCAAAAGTGTTTAAGCCCCCTAGAGCAACAGTGACGCTTCACAGGATGTGTAAAAATCTTGGTCGTACAGATATTTGAAGACTTTTGAACCCATCTGGTAGGGACTATACAATCTTTTCAGCAGTCCATAAGATTTATTCTAGAATAGATTTGTTTTATATCTAAAACCCTCATTTCATCTGTTGTTAATTGTTCAATTGGAAACATTTTAGTCTCAGATCATGCCCTGGTGAGTATAAACGTGTTGCCACCTATGGAGAAAAAGAAATCATATAGTTGGCGCTTTAATGTATCCCTTTTGCAAAATCCAACAAAATACAAAATTTCCAACAAATGTTAAAGGCTGAAATCAATGTGTATATGGAAACCAACTGGTCCTCAGTATCCTCTGTGGGCTTGGCTTGGGAGGCACTTAAGGCAGTTCTTAGGGGTCAGATTATACTGTATGCTTGATTCATCAAATTCAAAGCACGAGAACTCGTGGAGTTGAAGGGGAATATTAAAAGTGCAGAGGCAGAGCTGAAGCGCCAATTGTCATATGATGGAATTTTTCAGAGAATTGACCCGATTGAAATACAGACATTATAGTATTTTGTCGTGAAAGGTTGAGATTTGGCTAATCAGGGAAAGACAGTCATACTTTGAGTCGGGGGACAAAGCAGGGAAGCTTTTGGCTAGATATATAAGCAGAGAGGGTCTTTTTCTACTCTCTTGATCTCTATAGTTCCACATCTTCATCTACTGATGAAGACATTAGAAACTTTGTGGAACCATTAGAACTTCCTAAACTAACACCTGAGCAAAAAAAATTCTCTTGATTCTGAGATGAGAAAGCCAGATGGCTTTGCCGCTCAGTTATTTTTAGATCTTATGCTACAGAATTGGCTCCACTTTTCTAGAAGTTTATACAGAATCATTATGGAATGGAAAGCTTCCGCCAACCATGACGCAAGCACAGATCAGTCTGATACTTAAAAAGGACAAAGATTCAAGCGAGTGTAAGAGTTACCATCCAATTATCCTTATCCAGCTAGATGTTAAAATATTGTCCAAAATTCTGGCTAACCGATTGAGTAAAGTTATATCGGGGGTTTAATCTGGGCCGCAGCTCTTCTACTAAAATTATGGGTTTCATCAATATCATGTGGTCAGTGGCGAATGATCAGACACTGGTCACTGACATCTCACTTGATGCAGAAAAATCATTTGATATGGTAGAATGGGATTATCTTTTTAAGATTTTGGAAATGTACAGGTTTGGGAGTACATTTATTGGATGGATTGAGTTTATAAACTGACACCCGGTAGCAGTGGTACAAACAAATGGATTAATTTCAGATTATTTTACTCTGGATTACAGCACCTGTCAGGGTTGACCTCTTTCCTCATTATTGTTCTGTTTTACCCTGGAACCATGATATCAGCAGCCGTGATAAGAAAGCAGGATGTTTATCCAGGGGTGATGGCTGGAGGTGTGCTTCTAAAGCTTCTGCTTTATGCAGATGATATTTTATTGTTCATCTCTGACACTTCTATGCCTTGTCTCCACAGAATTATAAATTCCTTTTCAAAATTCTCGGGATACAGGGTTAACAGGTCTAAATCCGAAGCTTTGGCTCTGACAGCGTACTGCTTGATAACAGCTTTTCAGCTGGGCGTCTTTCTGTGGCCCGAACAGGGCAATAAGTATTTGGGTATTTTATTCCAGCAAATTTGTGTGATTTAGTTAGTTAATTTTTAACCTTTATTTAAAAGGCTTTTGAGCGATGTGGACAGGTGGGCTTTCATTACATTTATCTATGATTGAGAAGTTTAATGTTATTAAAATGAATTGTATTCAAAAATATAACTGCCTGCTAAAGTCTCTCCCTATAGATGTCCCCTCTCTTATTTCAAGCAATTTGTTAGTATAGTGAAGACCTTTATTTGGAATGGTAACCATCCCAGATTACATTTCAGTAAATTACATAGGCCGATTGTCAAAAGTGGGCTAGGCCTACACAAGATTTTGTTTTATTATAATGCATTCAGTCTCAGACATTTGGCTCATTGGTCACTTCCTCCTGAGAGAGCCCCTCCCTGGTTTTGTATTGAACAGTAAGATCTTGCCCCTATTTCACCATTGCAAAGCCTTTGTTAAACTAACAGGAGAAGTTAAATTGCACCCCGCTATCTTGCATTTGCACTCCGTATGGATAAAATTGTCCAGTGTGTTTAATTCTGACATTTATTTAAATGTTGCCTCGAGCATATGACTGAACCCAAAATAAGTGCCCTTATTTGTGAGGCCCTACCGCAACATATATTGACTGGTTGCAAGATGCGTGTGTACATATGCACACGCGCGCGCGCACACACACACACAACCGGTCAAAAGTTTTGAAAGACATTTTTTTCACATTTTAGAATAATAGTAAAGTCATCAAACTATGGAATAACATAAATGGGAATTATGTCCAAAATAAATCAAAACTGTGTGATATTTTAGCATCTTCAAAGTACTCCCCCTTTGTCTAGAATTTGAAAACATGTACTCTTGACATTTTCCCAACATAGATGTGATCTCCTTCAGTACTGTTTAAAAAGCATCCCAGGGTGATACCTCAAGAACTTATCACCCTGGGATGGTTTTTAAACAGTATTGAAGGAGTTCACATCTATGTTTTGGCTTATTGACTGCTTTTCCTTATTATTCGGCCCAAGTCATACATTTCAACTTTTTTTTAAAATTACATTTTAGTTTTATAATGAAATAAATTATAAGCACAATTATAATTTTGTTTGCAAAATCTCAATCATTTAAGCATACGCCTTCAGATCAAAAGATTTTTAAGATCATGAAAAACATTTCAGTTAAGCTTTTCAAACTTTTGACCAGTAGTGTGTGCATTATATATATATATATATATATATATATATATATATATATATATATATATATACACACACACACACACACACACACACATACACATACCCCCACACACACAGGTAGGCATATGTGGTTTATGATACCAATGTGTTTTTTCAGTGGTTTACGGGGACCCACCTTTCCCATCATCCTGTCAACTTAAAAGTCATGTCAAAAATTTTTTATTTGATATACAGAAGACAAATCTCACTTTAAAAACAAAATTTCACTTTCACAACATACATGTAAAAAAAATGTGACATTTCACAGGCTTATGGGGTCAGGACCAGATTGTGGTTTATGGAGCCAATGGGGTTTATGAGGCCTGTTTACATACAACACACAAATCTAGCCACTTCCTGGTATATGGGGACTGACAAACATTACAAGGTCTATATAAACAACATTATATTTAACCTCTTAAAACCCACTGCCAGGTCCTGGAAGGGGGTATAGCTATGCTAACATTTATGTACAATCCAGTGATCGGTTCTTGTACTCAAACCTGTATAACAAGAACACAAATGCGCCAGGACCTCCATTTATTTTCCCGTGTAAGGCAAACCCATCGTGGCTGGATTGTGTGATCGCAGAAATTACCCTTTCCAAGATATGGAGTGTACAAAATATTTATTTCTAGAAAAAAAATAGAATTTCTACTAATTTAAAGGGTTCTTGTTCTAAAACAACCACGAGTTTATATTTATTCTATGTAGTTAATTAATGACAAGCCTCTTTATTTGGCATACGGAATTAGGTGAAAATTTCAGTATAAAACAAATGGTTAATAACTAATACATGCTGTCCATTTACTGCATTATTACACAAAATTATAAAAGCAATAAGTACGTTTCCAGCCAAGGATTTTTTACTAAAGTTTTAATCGCATCAAAATAAAGTTGATAGAAATTCAAATTATTGCTAAAATTTCAGTGTTGACATAATATTTTTCAATTCTGTGTCACGACACTTCCAGTAGAGCCAACACAAATATCATGCACATCGACAAGTGCACATTGAACAAATGAATGGCCACATGATTCATTTAATCATAGTAGCCATCCGTTTATTTATTAAAAGTTGCTAGACAAATATGCGGGATATAATGCAGTTGTGATGATGCTTTAGATTAGATGATTGTTTAAAATATTGAATATCAGGAATGTATCATATATGTAAACACTGATATTACACACATCAATGTTTCTTTAATATCTGTGCACACAGCATGTACACATTGATGGATGGTCCTGATATTAAGACTGAAGTTTTCCCCACTATTTGCAGGATGCCAGCTTGAACAGGGCCATATTTTGTTACAATATGATGTTTAATGTCATTTAATATCTTCATTGAGATGTAAGTCTTCAGATTTTTGCACTGATTGCAGTCTTATTTTATCTTGCCTTGTTTTAGGCGATCAGTTGTGTTTTAATGTCTTCATTAAGAGGGGAAGATTGAATAGTAACAGTTACGTTACGACCTTTGTGATGTGAGTGACTTGAGTAAAGAAGCATACAACTGAAATCAACTCGTGAGACTTGTTATTTACTGAAAAACTAACAAGAGGGAGAATAAAAAAATGGTCATATAGAGAAATTTGGTCCATTAGAATAAACATCTACATTAAGATCTTCAACAGCTTCATTCAGAGTAAAACATGTTTTGAAACAAAGGTACAAAATACTGTCACTCAGTGATGGGAATAAAAACAAAACTACTAAAAAAAGACCATCACAATAAAATCACAAGTGAAAACGTGACAGAGATTTAGTCCATTGGACTAAAATGTTTTAGTTAAAATCACAAATCAATTTAGTTCAACTGACGTTTAAATGGTTCGAACAAAATCTCTGATATTTTGGCATGTCCTGTTTTGTAGAGCTGGATGCTCACACTTTTTGCAAACCTCACATTCCCTCTTAGTGCATGCTTTCATCACCAGCAGGGTGGATTATTGTAATGGACTCCTCACGGGCCTTCCCAAGAAGACCATAAGACAGTTGCAGCTCATACAGAACGCTGCTGCCAGAATTCTGAGCAAAACCAGAAAATATGAACATATCACACCAGTCCTCAGGTCTTTACACTGGCTCCCAGTTACATTTAGGATTGATTTTAAAGTATTATTACTGGTATATAAATCACTCAATGGGCTAGGACCTCAATATATTGCAGACATGCTCACTGAATATAAACCCAACAGATCACTCAGATCATTAGAATCACATCAGCTAGAAATACCAACGGTTCACTCTAAGCAAGGAGAGTCTGCTTTTAGCTATTATGCCAGCCGCAGCTGGAACCAGGTTCCAGAAGAGATCAGATGTGCTCCTACAGTAGTCACATTCAAATCCAGACTCAAAACACATCTGTTTAGCTGTGCATTTACTGAATGAGCACTGTGCCACTGTGTGTCCCACTGTTTGTACTGTGTTTTATTAGATTTTTTTTTTTTTATTCTAAACTGTTTTAATTATTCTTATTTTATTATTCTTATTTATTTATTTTTTATTCTTTTTAATTTCTACTATGTAAAGCACTTTGAATTACCATTGTGTATGAAATGTGCTATATAAATAAACTTGCCTTGCCTTGCCTAGATGCCATGTGACCTTTCATGATATGAGATTTGAAGTGTCACATCACAACGTTGTCCTTTCATCCATGGTGTTCTTGCAGATGTGCATTTACCTCTGTTATCCACTGAAAACAAACAAGATGATAAAATTGTTAATATTTCTGACAACAATTTTTAAGTCAAGTGCCTTGCAGGACACCTCAGGATGAACAAATGCAGTTCAGGCAGGACACTTTCGGCAGATTTAACCATTATTACAGAATTACGTACATTTGTGTTTGCCGGTGACTCTACTCTAGTGATGCTCCGAAACAATCTGAGCAAACATGAAACAGACCGTCCCTGAGATCATAAACTCCCTGGCAGATCCTGATACAACAGTTGAAAGGATTAACTCAATATGAACAAAGAAACTGATTTTGCTAATGCTGGTGGGGGCTAGGGAGGTGATGGAGATGAGTTGCATATCTGTGGTAGGCCAATGTAGGAGCGATGTGGTGAGCACAGAGCAGCAGAATGAAGTAACGCAGCCTCAGTTATATAGCACACTGTTGGGGTGGGACAATCTGAAGCCGTGAACAAGTGGACAGAAAAAGACTTGTGACCAGAACTGACTCCGTGCCTAAACTATCACAAAGCTCCATTAAAACTGTTCAACAGTATTGTGAACTAGGAACTAGTAATAGGTGTTAAAAAGTTTTTTTATTTTATTTAACATTTTAGAATAATAGTAAAGTCATCACACAGCAGAAATCTTTTTCGTGTTTTCTTCTTTCTTCTATCACTTAAGTGTGAAAGACAGAGAAAATGCCTGTTTATACCATATGACTGAATCAGACACACACCAGTTTTGTTTTGTTTGTTTGGGGGAAGAGCACACTGCTCTTGCATTGGAGCGAGGCGGCTGTGAGCATTGTGAGCTGCTCAGAGTTAAGATGCTGCGCACACATCTCGCTTATTTCCAAGAGCCAGCCCCCACCATTTTGTTGTGGGGCTTACGTATGATCTGGCTGAGGAGCGAGAGACGGGTTCGTCCCCATCACTCGTGCTCTCTCCAGACCCAAGAGATTCATCGTCCCTCTCATGATCTCGAAGAATCTGAGTTGCCTACCTCTGAGCATTCCTCGCGTGACGACAAAGTGGTTGAGGAATTGCTCGAGGTGGTTACTCGTGCGGTGGCCAGATTACAATTAGACTGGCCGCATGAACAAGAGACCCCCAAACGTTCAAAATTAGAAGACAGATTTCTGTCTGGTGGCTGGGGAATGGGAACTCAAAATCAGTCTCTCTTTGATGACCTCCATGACGAGTTGACTCATTCATGGGGGAAACCTTATACTTCTCATATCTTTGTGCCCTCGATGTCGACATATTCGACAATCGTGGGTATACGGTGATGCCACAGGTAGAAGAGACGCTCGCAAGCTCTCTCTCGCCTGGTTCGGCATCATCATTAAAAGAACCAACTCTCCCCACAAAGCCACAACGCTTGTGGTGAAGGCTTATCAGGCAGCAGGTCTGGCTGGTGCCACCCTACACACCATGGTGGTATTAAAGGTGTACCAAGCTGATTCATTAAACGACCCGAGTCAAGGAGTACTATCGACGAGAAGCATTCTTAGAGCTTCATCGAGCCACAGATTTATCTCTCTGTGCGACCAAGCAGACGGCTCGCGCTATCGGCCGTTCTATGGCTGCTTTGGTCTGCAAGGAGAGGCATCTGTGGCTAAATCTTTCAGGCATTAAGGGTAAGGACAAAGTGTTCCTTCTTGATGCCCCGATCTTACCTTCTGGCCTATTCTGTGACTCAATGAATACGGTCATTACCAGCTTTCAGGAGGTAAAAAGAAACGAGGCAGCCTTTGTACAATTCCTTCTTCGCCGTCCTCCACGTTTCAACGGTGTGGTTTCCACTACCGTGAAACTGGAACAAGCACATTTACTGTCACAAGAACTTTAAAATCTCCTAGTCATAGGGACCATAGAACATGTTCCCCTTCTAGGGAGAGAGTCAGGTTACTACAGCAGTGTGGCAGGGCCGGGTCGTGATGATACACACCCGGTCCCGTATCAGGCTAATCAAGCCTCCGAGAGGGATAAAGGCAGATGGCCGTGGCTGCTCTGTTGGGGTGGACGGTAGTGGCAAGAACTATACTATGGCATATCCCTCCTCCTTCCCGGATTTCGGCACCAGTGTAATGGTATTACGGGAAAGGAGGCGGCGAGAACCGGCTTGACAGTATAAAAAATTGTTTAATGATAAACTAAAACAAAAGACACAAACACACATGACAGACATGTTTGTAAATGATCTCTCTCTCTCGCACAATCCTCCGCAGTCGGCCCATATCCCTCTTGGATGCTTGATTAGCCTGATATGGGACCAGGTGTGCAGGATCACGACCCGGCCCGCCCTCCACCCTGCCACAAGCAGATACTTCCTGGTTCCCAACAAGGATGGGGGATTGCGTCCGATCTTATGGGTATATTCCATATTCATATGGGTCTTCTGAATATGAGACCTTTTCAGTTGTGGCACAAAGCCAGGGGATTTCACACAAGGGCCAATCCGCGAAGGCAGATAAGGGTCACGCACCGTGGGCTAAGTACCCTCTCTACGTGAATCAGACCCCGGTTCCTTGCTTTGGGTCCCACTCTAGGTGCGTCTTGCCGTCGCAGATTGCTAACGACAGACGCTTCCCCATCGGGCTGGGGAGCGGTCTTAAGTGGTCTTCCAGCTCAGGGAGAATGGGAGGCCCATCAGCTCGATTGGCTCATCAACTGTCGAGTTGATGGCTGTATTTCTGGCCCTGATATACTTCCTCCAGCATTTGAGAGGCTGCCATGTTATGGTGCGGGTGGACAACACAGCGGCAGTCTCTTACATAAACCATCAAGGAGGTCTACGGTCACGCCATGATTAGGAGACAAGGATTTGGTATATGAGGACCGAATATGGCTACTGTATGTGACTAAGCAGTATGCTATGAATGCATAAACGTTGTGTGTGTTTAGTGTGTGTGCTTACTCATGGTTTATGAGGCCATGGTTTGGTATATGAGGACCGAATATGGCTACTGTATGTGACTAAGCAGTAGGCTATGAATGCATAAACGTTGTGTGTGTTTATTGTGTGTGCTTACTCATGGTTTATGAGGACCGAATATGGCTACTGTATGTGACTAAACGGTACACTATGAATGCATAAACGTTGTGTGTGTTTATTGTGTGTGCTTACTCATGGTTTATGAGGACATGATTTGGTATATGAGGACCGAATATGGCTACTGTATGTGACTAAACGGTACACTATGAATGCATAAACGTTGTGTGTGTTTATTGTGTGTGCTTACTCATGGTTTATGAGGACATGATTTGGTATATGAGGACCGAATATGGCTACTGTATGTGACTAAGCAGTATGCTATGAATGCATAAACGTTGTGTGTGTTTAGTGTGTGCTTACTCATGGTTTATGAGGCCATGGTTTGGTATATGAGGACCGAATATGGCTACTGTATGTGACTAAGCAGTATGCTATGAATGCATAAACGTTGTGTGTGTTTAGTGTGTGTGCTTACTCATGGTTTATGAGGACATGATTTGGTATATGAGGACCGAATATGGCTACTGTATGTGACTAAGCAGTAGGCTATGAATGCATAAACGTTGTGTGTGTTTAGTGTGTGTGCTTACTCATGGTTTATGAGGACATGATTTGGTATATGAGGACCGAATATGGCTACTGTATGTGACTAAGCAGTATGCTATGAATGCATAAACGTTGTGTGTGTTTAGTGTGTGCTTACTCATGGTTTATGAGGCCATGGTTTGGTATATGAGGACCGAATATGGCTACTGTATGTGACTAAGCAGTATGCTATGAATGCATAAACGTTGTGTGTGTTTAGTGTGTGTGCTTACTCATGGTTTATGAGGCCATGGTTTGGTATATGAGGACCGAATATGGCTACTGTATGTGACTAAGCAGTAGGCTATGAATGCATAAACGTTGTGTGTGTTTATTGTGTGTGCTTACTCATGGTTTATGAGGACCGAATATGGCTACTGTATGTGACTAAACGGTACACTATGAATGCATAAACGTTGTGTGTGTTTATTGTGTGTGCTTACTCATGGTTTATGAGGACATGATTTGGTATATGAGGACCGAATATGGCTACTGTATGTAACTAAACAGTAGGCTATGAATGCATAAACGTTGTGTGTGTTTAGTGCGTGTGCTTACTCATGGTTTGAGGACATGATTTGGTATATGAGGACCGAATATGGCTACTGTATGTGACTAAACAGTAGGCTATGGCTGCATAAACGTTGTGTGTGTTTATTGTGTGTGCTTACTCATGGTTTATGAGGACAGGATTTGGTATATGAGGACCGAATATGGCTACTGTATGTGACTAAACGGTACACTATGAATGCATAAACATTGTGTGTTTATTGTGTGTGCTTACTCATGGTTTATGAGGACATGATTTGGTATATGAGGAACGAATATGGCTACTGTATGTGACTAAACGGTACACTATGAATGCATAAACATTGTGTGTGTTTATTGTGTGTGCTTACTCATGGTTTATGAGGACATGATTTGGTATATGAGGAACGAATATGGCTACTGTATGTGACTAAACGGTACACTATGAATGCATAAACGTTGTGTGTGTTTAGTGTGTGTGCTTACTCATGGTTTATGAGGACATGATTTGGTATATGAGGACCGAATATGGCTACTGTATGTGACTAAGCAGTAGGCTATGAATGCATAAACGTTGTGTGTGTTTATTGTGTGTGCTTACTCATGGTTTATGAGGACATGATTTGGTATATGAGGACCGAATATGGCTACTGTATGTGACTAAGCAGTAGGCTATGGCTTCACAATGTTTCATCTCAAATTGGGTCCTCATATACCACATTTATGGCCTCATTAACCATGAGTAAGCATACACAAACACACAAGCGTTATAAAACAGTAGCCATAAGATACTCTCACTTCAGATCATGTTAAAGCACTTAATGTGTGTCAAACCAAGTTGACAAATGTATTGACAAACCTCTTCAGGAGGGGCAGTGGGTGAGTCCACTTGGTCCTGGAATGTAGCTGGAGCCATGGGCTGATGGAGAGGCAGAAAGAGAGACAACAAAGTTATCTCAATGGAATTATTTGCTACAGAAATACAGTTTTCTACAAACAAATAATTTGACAAATTTGGTAGGAATTAATATAACTTTTAGAAATTAATTGTCATTAATTTTGTCAGCACCATAGTTTGACACTTCATACGACATTTGTATTAACAAACCTCTTTAGTAGAGGCGGTGGAAGGGATGGTGTGGTCCTGGACTGTAGCTGGAGCCATGGGGGGGCTGGGGGAGTGAGAGATTCTATGCATTCAACACTACTCACTATTAAAAATACTTTATTCAATAAAAGTCAGTTGTACTCTATCTTGGACATTTCCTGTCCATGGCAGGAATGTCGTGGCAAGTCAACATCTCCATAGTCATAAGTAATCTCTCGAACTTCCCTTCCGTCCATAACGGCCAATAAAAAAAGATGGGTCATACCATCCACTTCCTTTTCATCTTTGCATTGGGTTTCTGATCATCATTCACTAGTCTCCCAAATGATCGGTCAACCCTTGAAGCATCAATGCTAAAGGGGTCAGAAAAATCAACTGTTAAAATTGTTAACTAAAATTAAGCTCTAGAAGAGAACACAACTTTAGGAAGCATGTCAGCCTGCCCCAGATATCTGCATGTGTTATTTGGCTTCATTTCAAAAGATGCACATGGGCTAACATACAGTACAATACGGGCTACTCACCAGGGTAGGGCTTAGTAACTAGTAGGGTTGCAACGGTATGAGATTTTCACGGTATGATAACCGTCTCAGAAAATATCACTGTATACGGTATTACACAATTACTATTATCAGTGAAAACAGAAGGGTTATTTTATGTATTTATTTATTTTTGAGCAAACACTTTATTATAATTGAAACTTTAAACCATTTATTTTATTGAAGTGTAAAAAAGTGTCCCTTTTGAAAATAAAATAAATTGAATAAATAAGTAAACTAACAGAATTATAATAAATCGAATTATAAACAAGATAAAAATAGCATGTAAATATAACATGTTAGTTTACATGTTAAATTAACTACTGAATAAAAAAATATCACCAGCTGTGTGAGGTTTTGAAGTAATGTCCTATGATTATTAACAGTTAACATATACTGTAGGTGCGAGGCAGCACAGCCAGACTGATTTTACATTGGACATCAAATGTCGACCTGCTATAGATTAAACAACCTGTATTTAATGTAGATTTGTTCATGGTTTTCCCATACAAGGACATGCATCAAGTGACATTATTTCTGTTGTTGACGTCAAAATCTACAGGAAGTTTTCTCTCCTCCTTTTAATAATTGAAAAGCATATTTACTTATATGAGCCCATTATTATCCCGTTTGTTACCTAATATTAAATATTTATACACATATTACACAGAAGGAAAGGCTCCTCATTATCATGGCTAGGTCAGTGTGCTAGTCTTAAATAATAATAATAATAATAATTATAAAAGTAATAATAACAAATGACAGTGTTTATGAAAAATAAATACTAGCTGAAACACATCTTGAAACTTTAACTACAGCTGCCACTGTTGATATAACACGAGGTCCAATAGATTCTACCTTTAGATTATTTCATATGAAACTATAAAATTTTGTCAAAACATAACAGTTACTTTTACTTATGCAAATCCTGAAACAAATTTGTAAAGGTGATGGTGTGTAATTTATTTATTTATTTAGGCGCAGAGCACAGTTGCTCTTTTCCTCCTCAGTGCTGTTTGGCATGTCAGGGCTGCTAATGTTGAGAGGTTCGAATTGACAATCTCCGTAACACTTTAAACTAGAAAAGTCTCACTAGAATTGAAATTGGTCACATCAGTTTTGATGTCTGCGCTCCACAATATCGAGGGAAGCCCAGTTGTTGCTCGCGCGCGCCAGAGAGAAGAGTAGATCATGATTACGAGATCGTTACACTCGTGCGAAGTGCAGATGAGAAGTCTTTAGCTGTTTGTGAGATTATAATTCAATCTGCCTCGGCAGTCCTAAATAGTTTTTAATAGGTTTTCAAGCTGGGATAGGAAAAAGCTTTTTTCCCCTCCCCTTTTCTCCCCAATTTGCAATTCCCAATGTGTTGGCGTAGTGTCTGCCTCAATCCAGGTGGTGGAAGATGAATCTCAGTTGCCTCCGCGTCGGAGACCATCAGAGTGTTGAGCGCGTTGCCGTGGAGATGTAGCGTGTGTGGAGGCTTCACGCTACTCTCCGCGGCATCCACACACAACTCACCACACACCCACCAAGAGCGAGAACCACATTATAGCGACCACGAGGAGGTTACCCCATGTGACTCTACCCTACCTAGGATAAAGAATTTTAACATAATTCAGCTTAAACTTGAGTAAACCGATCAGTGCACCATAAGTGAAAAAGGTTTTTCATGAAAAAAAATGGATTTATTTCATACTCTTATGATGTCACACGTGTTAATGGTTTTTGACATTACAAGACAACAACATTTACAGACACCTAACAAGTCAGAATAAATGTCTGAAAAATGAGCTCTTTCCTGCCACTGGCTTTAAAACTAGACTAAAGGAGGAAGAAATAAAAACAACCAAACAAGTGCGCTGTCATATTTCAAATGACCATAAGAAATTTGAACTTCACAGAGGTCCTCAGTGTTAAAACAGCTCTGCAGAGTCTCTCAGTCCCTGTCAAGTTCAGTGGACTCGCAGAGAGTCACTCTCAAACAGTCTGACCATCATGTAACATTATGACAGAACACTTTTGGCTCTGGGACGGATGCTCGAGGTCAGAACTTCAAGCTGAATCCTGGACCGGCTTTGGAGACGCCCTGGTTAGCAGTGGTCAGATGGAAACCAGTATCCTTAAGATCATCATCACCCTGAAGAAGAAAACAGAAAAAAAGATAATTTGGAATATTTAAGATAACTATATTAAATGACAAAGTGATAAAGAATTAGATGAACTGGACACTAAGAAATATTAGTTTTGGTCAACAGAGTGAAATTGGATATTACATGAGAAAATCAAGTAGGGCGAAACTTTTCATTTTTTACTTTTGACATCCACAACATGCACTGATGAATTGTTCCCAATAAGAATGTGAATGTGTATTAAAAAAATGAATCTGGTCAACTTTAAAAGCTGTTAAAATTTTAGTACCAGTTGACTAAAGCCCAGGCCTCCCTCCGGCGGTCTCGGACTGGTTCCCCTCTTCACCCGCTGCTGCTCGCTTTTGGCTGGCCAGGTAGGAAACATGGAGGGCTCAATGGGGAGCGGGGTCTCACGGAAATACTCGTGTTTGAGAGCTTCGTCAGCACTAATCCGCTTGGCAGGACAGTACGTCAGAAATCTGAGATGAGTGAAGAGCAAATTCATAAGACAAATCAATGCCTTGGCAAGAACAGCTGAACTGATGCAGTGTTAGACATTAATCGTCTTGCACAGCAGTCTGGAATACTTCATTTATCAATTTACAAAATAGTAGAGGTGAGGGGAAAAACACTGTTAAAGTATTGTGATGGTGTCGATATTTTACGGAGCCCCTCAGAGGACAGGGTTGGAATTTAGAATTCCCACAGAACAGTTTGGCATTCCATCAAAATACTTTGGAGTTCTGAAGACTACCCCGGCTGCCCCGACCAAATATTTTCCTAGTCAACTAGCAGTGTCCCAGGGGTGGCACAGCATTGGGGGAAAAAAAAAACATAACAGTTCACATCTGTACACATCTGTCCTGCTAGCTTGCATGTTAAAGTGTGTGTTATGGATATGCATGTTGCAAAATGGATCGCTTTGCAGTGTCTACAATACAAAAGTCTACAGGAGAGGAGGCCGATTCTGGGCCAAGCAAAAACAGAGGAAGTATGATCACGAATATTTAAAGTTGGGATTTTCGTGGACCGGTCCCAGTGATGCGCCGCTGCCACAGTGTGTTATTTGCTAAGAGGTTCTAGCAAATGATCGTATGAGACACCGTAAGCTCCAGCGTCACATTGAGGCCAAGCTCTAATCTGGTGATCAGGCCACTGGAATTTTTTGACAGAAAGCTGAAAGAATTGCAAGCACAAAAGAGTAATCCAGACTTTTATCTCTTTTAATACCAAGGCGACTGAAGCATCATATCTTGTTGCTTTATGTATAGGACTGCGTTTACCCACCTCTCTTGGCTATGAAAGTCCTCATCCCCTTCATCTACTTATGTGAGTGTGGGTTTTCCACTTTGACCATGCTTAAAAGCAAATACCGATCAAGGCTGCAGGTGGAGGACGATTTACATTAATTACTTCTACCGTGCAGCCCCGCATCCATCACCTGGGTGCATCAAAAAGTAGGACTCATTGTTCCCACTGATGTAGGGGCGATGAAAATGATGAGGCTAAATCGGCAATCAGATTTTTTGTCTTTTTTGCTTAACGTAGACCTATGTGAAAGTGATTTTTACGCATCTGATACTGTGACAAAACAGCGCTGTCCATCGTGCTGATTTCGTTCTATATCTGATTTTGTTGGCTCTTTGGTTACAGGGCTGTTGAGAATACCTTGTTTAGATTTTTGACTGGAGGATTCTGTTTAGAAGGTAATTTTAACAGTTTTCCAGTTGCTTGAATGTGGTAAAAATGTGTTGCAAAGTATGTTCACAATATGTTTTAAAAAGACACACGTGTTTAAAAATGTTTTGAAAAAATATAACCCATTTGAAAATTAATCTGAATTTGATATGGAATGTTCATATAAAACGTTTCTTAATAAAAATAATTATGTATAATGATGACATTTATTTTGAGTGGAACCTAAAGTAATACTAATAATAGTATTACTACTACTAAAATTATTTTTTACAAGCGCACGCATGAAGCGAGCTGCAGCAACACTAGGAAAAGCGGTAATGATCCTGACTGTGTCGGAAAAACCAGCAAGCGTCGGTCTGAACACTGTGTTCATTTATAGAGAGAAATGCACATTGGGGTTGAGCAAACAGACGATGATCTCGGGGATTGACGATGGTCAGAGTGATCACCAATAGCTGATAATATCATCATTATGATTATATTTACATTTAGAATTGTATATGTCTTCATTTGTGCAAGTAATTTTCCACCATGATGTTTAGACGGATTCTTGCCAGATGGTAAATAGAAAGGTGTATAAATACATATATTCTTTTATCACTTCATTATTTTAATTGTTTTTTTCGTTTCGTTTGGAGTGCAATTTGAATTTAGAAATGCATTTGATTTAAGTTTCTCCTTTTTTAAAAAAATTATTCATTTTCGATGCAAAATCACTAAAGCAAGAATATTCACTAACCTCTGTCCGGAGTTTCCCATGTAATTGGAGATATATATATACACTACCGTTCAAAAGTTTGGGGTCACCCAAACAATTTTGTGTTTTCCTGAAAAGTCACACTTATTCACCACCATACGTTGTGAAATGAATAGAAAATAGAGACAAGACATTGACAAGGTTAGAAATAATGATTTGTATTTGAAATAAGATTTTTTTTACATCAAACTTTGCTTTCGTCAAAGAATCCTCCATTTGCAGCAATTACAGCATTGCAGACCTTTGGCATTCTAGCTGTTAATTTGTTGAGGTAATCTGGAGAAATTGCACCCCACGCTTCCAGAAGCAGCTCCCACAAGTTGGATTGGTTGGATGGGCACTTCTTGCGTACCATACGGTCAAGCTGCTCCCACAACAGCTCAATGGGGTTCAGATCTGGTGACTGCGCTGGCCACTCCATTACCGATAGAATACCAGCTGCCTGCTTCTGCTCTAAATAGTTCTTGCACAATTTGGAGGTGTGTTTAGGGTCATTGTCCTGTTGTAGGATGAAATTGGCTCCAATCAAGCGCTGTCCACTGGGTATGGCATGGCGTTGCAAAATGGAGTGATAGCCTTCCTTATTCAGAATCCCTTTTACCCTGTACAAATCTCCCACCTTACCAGCACCAAAGCAACCCCAGACCATTATATTACCTCCACCATGCTTAACAGATGGCATCAGGCATTCTTCCAGCATCTTTTCATTTGTTCTGCGTCTCACAAACGTTCTTCTTTGTGATCCAAACACCTCAAACTTGGATTCATCTGTCCACAACACTTTTTTCCAGTCTTCCTCTGTCCAATGTCTGTGTTCTTTTGCCCATCTTAATCTTTTTCTTTTATTGGCCAGTCTCAGATATGGCTTTTTCTTTGCCACTCTGCCCTGAAGCCCAGAATCCCGCAGCCGCCTCTTCACTGTACATGTTGACACTGGTGTTTTGCGGGTACTATTTAATGAAGATGCCAGTTGGGGACCTGTGAGGCGTCTGTTTCTCAAACTAGAGACTCTAATGTACTTATCTTCTTGCTCAGTTGTGCAACGCGGCCTCCCACTTCTTTTTCTACTCTGGTTAGAGCCTGTTTGTGCTGTCCTCTGAAGGGAGTAGTACACACCGTTGTAGGAAATCTTCAATTTCTTAGCAATGTCTCGCATGGAATAGCCTTCATTTCTAAGGACAAGAATAGACTGTCGAGTTTCAGATGAAAGTTCTCTTTTTCTGGCCATTTTGAGCGTTTAATTGACCCCACAAATGTGATGCTCCAGAAACTCAATCTGCTCAAAGGAAGGTCAGTTTTGTAGCTTCTGTAACGACCTAAACTGTTTTCAGATGTGTGAACATGATTGCACAAGGGTTTTCTAATCATCAATTAGCCTTCTGAGCCAATGACCAAACACATTGTACCATTAGAACACTGGAGTGATAGTTGCTGGAAATGGGCCTCTATACACCTATGTACATATTGCACCAAAAACCAGACATTTGCAGCTAGAATAGTCATTTACCACATTAGCAATGTATAGAGTGTATTTCTTCAAAGTTAAGACTAGTTTAAAGTTGTCTTCATTGAAAAGTACAGTGCTTTTCCTTCAAAAATAAGGACATTTCAATGTGACCCCAAACTTTTGAACGGTAGTGTATATATATATATATATATATATATATATATATATATATATATATATATATATATATATATATATATATATATATATACACACACACACACACACACACACACCCCTAAAGGATTATTAGGAACACCTGTTCAATTTCTCATTAATGCAATTATCTAATCAACCAATCACATGGCAGTTGCTTCAATGCATTTAGAGGTGTGGTCCTGGTCAAGACAATCTCCTGAACTCCAAACTGAATGTCAGAATGGGAAAGAAAGGTGATTTAAGCAATTTTGAGCGTGGCATGGTTGTTGGTGCCAGACGGGCCGGTCTGAGTATTTCACAATCTGCTCAGTTACTGGAATTTTCACGCACAACCATTTCTAGAGTTTACAAAGAATGGTGTGAAAAGGGAAAAACATCCAGTATGCGGCAGTCCTGTTGGCGAAAATGCTTTGTTGATGCTAGAGGTCAGAGGAGAATGGGCCGACTGATTCAAGCTGATAGAAAAGCAACTTTGACTGAAATAACCACTCGTTACAACCGAGGTATGCAGCAAAGCATTTGTGAAGCCACAACACGCACAACCTTGAGGCGGATGGGCTACAACAGCAGAAGACCCCACCGGGTACCACTCATCTCCACTACAAATAGGAAAAAGAGGCTACAATTTGCAAGAGCTCACCAAAATTGGACAGTTGAAGACTGGAAAAATGTTGCCTGGTCTGATGAGTCTCGATCTCTGTTGAGACATTCAGATGGTAGAGTCAGAATTTGGCGTAAACAGAATGAGAACATGGATCCATCATGCCTTGTTACCACTGTGCAGGCTGGTGGTGGTGGTGTATTGGTGTGGGGGATGTTTTCTTGGCACACTTTAGGCCCCTTAGTGCCAATTGGGCATCGTTTAAATGCCACGGCCTACCTGAGCATTGTTTCTGACCATGTCCATCCCTTTATGGCCACCATGTACCCATCCTCTGATGGCTACTTCCAGCAGGATAATGCACCATGTCACAAAGCTCGAATCATTTCAAATTGGTTTCTTGAACATGACAATGAGTTCACTGTACTAAAATGGCCCCCACAGTCACCAGATCTTAACCCAATAGAGCATCTTTGGGATGTGGTGGATCAGGAGCTTCGTGCCCTGGATGTGCATCCCACAAATCTCCATCAACTGCAAGATGCTATCCTATCAATATGGGCCAACATTTCTAAAGAATGCTTTCAGCACCTTGTTGAATCAATGCCACGTAGAATTAAGGCAGTTCTGAAGGCGAAAGGGGGTCAAACACAGTATTAGTATGGTGTTCCTAATAATCCTTTAGGTGAGTGTATATTGTGAAGGAGGGAACAAAACAAATTTATTCAGATGCATGATATATTTTCCTGGATAACGAATTACCCGACCGGTAGAGAATGCACATGAAGTAGGTTCTTTGCCAGAGAGATTTTCACAACTGTTGTAAAACTTTCAAAAAGTTGAACACATTTTAATTGCACTTATTTTTTTCAAGGTTAATTTGAACTTTGTTCAAATAAATAAAAAACAAAGTTTGAAATCAAGGTGTCTTGCTTTGTGTAGGCTGAACCCTAACCCTGCTTAACAAAAATTACCCCATAGTAACACCTGGCATCCAACCGGCGCTAGTTCATCGGTTTTATGTGGAGTTTCTTCTGCAACCAACCGACCAATCAAAACTTGGTCAACAATCAGGGGACAGCCATACTGAAGATTAAAATGGTCATGTTTATCAGTTTTATTGATCATCAGTATTTGTAATAATTTAGTAGCATTGTTGATCGTTTGTATTATATTATTAAACTTATGTCTTTGTTATGTTGTGTAATATGCAGCCTAGTGGATGTCAAGGTTGCATATGTAAAGCTCTGAAAACCGGAAGAGACTCTGAGTAGAGCAGCTGCTCCTCTGCATTGTAAGGAGCCAATTGAGGAGGTTTGGGCATCTGATTAGGATGCCTTCCTGCGAAAGTGTTCTGGGACGAGATCCCGGGGAATACCAAGAACATGCTGGAGGGATTATATCTCTTGGCTGGCCTTGGAATGCTTTGGGATCCCCCAGGATAAGCTGGAGGATGTGGCCAGGGAAAAGGGCATATAGGCTGCATTTGCTTAGTCTGCTGCCACCGCGACCCGGTCCCGGATAAGCAGTTGAAGATGGATGAACTATGACATTTTTGTACTTTTGTTCTTATACAGACTACATAATAACAGCCTAAAATAATGAACATACAAGAAACTGGAAAAACAAACGAAATACAATGCAGCAGCCAAAGATACATGTCTTAAATACATGTACAAAGACATGAACTTGACGAGTTCTCAAGTACACAAAATGACCAAAATGCCCATCACTAGATTGTACATTATCCCTTGTGTTACTGCAGAAATTGAATATGGACACTGAATGAGGATGAGAGCTGGCAGAGTTCATATTTCCCGGTGGAAATCAGGGAAGCGTCTGAATCGGTCAAAAAGAACATTTCTGTTCAACATTGAAGGAGTTTATTGTTTCAACATCCAAGGGTGTCACTCAACATCTTTCTATTCCTCTGTATGTCTCATGTTCTCCTCTGCCTGCCTTTGTCTCATATGAGTGTGGAATTTGCAGGTAGCCTATGATGCATTTCAGGTCTATATCATCACTGAACAAACAAGCTGTTCTTTCAGACAGGTCCTATCTGAACTATCTGTGAGCCAATGAGTGCATCTCTTACTCAATACTCACTTAAAGGGGTAGTTCACCTAATTGTGTGCACATTCAAATTAGGAATGTGCAAAATTATTTGTACACTGTTGGTGTGGTTTGTGTGACTAGGAAGCCATGTATAATTGGGAAATGTTTCATGGGGATATATGCCGCTTTTACATGGAAACTAATAGATATTCAACAAAAAAAAAAGGCAAAATAACTTTTCACAGAACTATCAAAGAAATAAAAAAAGACACCAATTAAGACTTTGTCACCGAAATGCTCCAACTCTAAGTGCTATCTTCACTCTGGGCTTTAGTGATGGTCTTTTGAATGCAAAGTATACTTCGATGTTGACGCGAACGCTCAGCGTCTGCGTACAGTAGAACGGCAGCCTGTCAAAGTATTCTCCATACTGACTGTGTGCGCATACACAGACATTTGGTCTATGCGCAGTACAACTATATGAGACAGCGGGCCAGGAGTTTAAACCCATGAAGATGGAGTTTAAACCCATAAAGATGTCTTAATATTACTTCAGACTTTTTATTTACAAATTACAATATTACATGTAACTCCTGACCTCCTCACACATGAGCTCTTGACCTGCATATCACCCGTTGATGATTTTAACCTTTGTCTACTGATTTTAGCGCCGATTACATCATCTCTAATTTCTTCGTGACAGCAACAGTTCAAATAGGAGCATTGCCACATTGTGGATCCACTCATTTGTGCAAATTATTCCAGGCACATGCACATTCTGTGCGTTCAAAGACGTGTGGTTAGAAAAATTGGGCTGCACACATTCAGTGCTCAAAGACTCCAACGTTGACGCTAACGTTTGAGTCTGACCAGAGTATACTTTGGGCTTAAGACTTGCAGAGGAGTGATATCTGGTTCATGTCATCCTACAGCTTGAGCCTTTTTTCTGCTAATCCGGATAGTTATCACTTCTGCTTCTCAGATCACTGTGTGATCTCTACCAGTAAGCTAATCAAATTATTTCAACTCAAATCATTGTTTCATGTGCATTTATTTATTTGGCAAGTAGTCTTTTAATAAGCTGGATAATGAGTCAGACAGACATCAATTACTCAACCAATATTTTCAATGCAAATCTAATATTTTACATCCATGTATTTATTTATTTGGTTAGTAGCACTGATATAAGCAGAATAGTATACAGTCAGTCGGTTGTTATCGCAAAAGAAACCCCTTTCAGTGTGATATAAGAGTCTCTGATCAGCCTGTTGAGGCTTATTGTGCAATAAAGTATTGGGCAACAACGGATGACTTTATATTATCCCTTACATAATGCACGGTCAGATGGACATTATCTCAAAATAATGCCAAGCCCTTTACATGACTACTTAACAAATAAACAAATAAGGGTACAAGAAATTGTGATAAAATATGGTGTGTGTGAGCTCTTACTTGTTCATGAGGTCAAAACCCTGGTCGGAAAGAAGTGCTCCGAAGCGCTTGCGCAGGTTGTTATAGGGGTATTCAGTAAAAGTCATCTTCTTAATTGCAGGCAGCTCATTGTAACCTGGCCAGATCTTCTCACTGGGAGAGCCCAAGTCCTACAATCATTACATATTACACATTCAACATCCTCATTACCATATAACAGACACACATTCACAAAGGCTTCCACTTTGTTCATTGTAATATTATTTATATGAAAATACAATTGATTTGAAATTCATACCTTGAATATTTTGTTAATTTGGTCGATCTCAGATTTGCCAGGGAATAAAGGTTTCTGGGTGAGGAGTTCTCCAAAAATACAACCCACCGACCACATGTCCACAGCTGTAGAGTATTCCTGCCAAAGAAATTAGATTATATGCATGTGATTTCAACAAGATGACATGGTTGCAAAATATTTGATTTTAACTAGATGCTAGGACATAACAATGGCAATAAAGCACAAAAGTGTTCGCCAACTTCTACAGCAGCCCAAAACATTTTTTGCACTAATTTTCTCCATATGTATTTCAATCATCGATAAAGAGTTGTATTAAAGCCATGAATCAAAGCAACCAGCTTGGAGATGAATCACAACATAAACTTTGATTTAAGGAAAAAATTTTTTTTGAAAATCAGAAAAACTAAAAGACTGTGTACTTATTCTTCTATTAGTGAATGAACTACTCCTCCCATGAGACACTGTGAATGACGTAATTGAAGCAGAAACAACAGTACAATGAAAACACTAGTTAGGTAGGGGAAGTGACCCAATTAACCCTCTGGGGTCCGAGGGTGTTTTGGGCCCTGGAGAAGTTTTGACATGCCTTGACATTTGTGCTTTTTTCAGTTACTTAAACATATTAATGGCTAAAGTCTGATAACACTGTATTCAGCACAAACTGGGCTATAATAATATGTGAGCAACATGTGTGTACATGTTGGTATTTTTGAGAAAATAACGTTTGTGTGGGTTTTCGAAAAAAATAATAATAAATATTTAAGTCATTGAAATAAGGCCACATTTTGAGAACTGGATCTTGTAGCCTAGAGTTTTTGCTTTTTTTTTTTTTTTCTTTAGACATATGTTTCATGTTTGTGTGATAAGTATTCGCGGAGTTTCATTTCATTGTTGTGACGTGTTTCTGAAATATGCTCGTGAACACAGACTGCTGAAAGCTCACCCTTTTTATTTTCTTTATTTTACAAAAGCATTGAGTGTACACAAATAAAAGTAGACCCTTTATAGTCTCTAATGATGTCTTACACTTATCTGTATGCCCCAAAATGACAGAGAATTTTGTTGTTTCTGCTGTAATGATGAAAAAATGCAGCAGAACACGCGACACGTCCCTCGACCCCAGAGGGTTAAGACCCCCAAAATCTAAATTTTACATGTTTTCTTATGTAAATGTTAACAGACTTCCATTAAAGTGAGCATTAAATCTCTCATCTAAACACTAATGTTGTTTTTCTAGTGCTGTAGGCGTTAAGATGTTAATGCATGCAATTTATTAAAAGAGTTGAATGCGTTAATTTTTTTACATTTACCGATAATACAGCATTAACCAACAGTTCTTGGCAGGGTGGAACCTTAATATTGTGTCGGCCTGGAGGCATTACACTGACAGACACCACAAACAGCACTTCCTTGGAGATGCAGAAAGGAAATCTTAACGCTATATGATGTAACAAAAAAGCACATATGAGACTGATGTAAGGTGCGTTTTATTTGCCACAGAAGCACGTCAAGTCTTAACAATCCCCAAAAAGCAGAATAAGATGTTTTTGTCAGCAAGTGTGGAGTTCAAAGAGACATTTAACACTGGCATTGAAGCGCTGATGCAAATCATGAACACAGCATCAGGGTTGCTGTAGGAAAGCGGATAGTCACCGTCTACCGGCCGATTCATATTTTGGAGGATGAGATTTTAACTGATCTCTGCTGCATCAGCTCGGTCAATTGATGGACTACACTCTTATAATGTAATGTATAGACTAACAATTGCCAACAAATCCCTTCATCTGCCAATTAACAAGGACAATTGCATCTATGTGAACTTCTGCGGTTAATCCAGGATGGTCTTCAAAGACATTGGTCATTAATCTTGCAGTTCAAACACAATCGATGTTTAAACACTGACCCTTAACACTTAAGAAGTTTAATCATTTTAAACCATGATTTTAACTATACATAAGTAATATTTACATTATATTCATGATGCTAGTCAGAGGGGAACTGGCCCCCACAGTGGGTCTGGTTTCTCCCAAGGTTATTTTTCTCCATTAATCAACATCTTATGGAGTTTTGTGTTCCTTGCCACAGTCGCTTTCAGCTTGTTCACTGGGGATAATACAATTATTATTTAATTATTTTTAATCACGATTAACAATTGTATTTTATCTAATTACACAATGATGATTCATCGACTTTATAGACATTAAAGTTTTATCTTCTGTTAATGTCTGATCTTCTGTAAAGCTGCTTTGAAACGATGTGTGTTGTGAAAGGCGCTATACAAATAAAAATGACTTGACTTAAGTGATTTAATGCCCTTTGTAATGAATATGCAACCTATGTGGGCACTAGTTTCAATTAGTCAAACTCCCACTTAGACGTTGGGAAACGTTTAATGCTTCTTGAATTGGTGATATTTTACTGCATTTCTATCTATATATTGTGAAAGGCTTTGTTTGTAAAATGTTAATAAACCATCATATTGTTACATTTTTTTTGGCTCTTTCCTAAAATAGAAATAAATGCATTTTGACAGGAAAATAAGTAAATATATAGTGTCAAATTTCAGAATTTTCAAAATCTGCAAAAAATTACAAGATTAATTGCAATTAAAAAATATACAGCCGTGTCCAAAAGTATTAGCAGTGACATACATTTGTTGTGGTGTTGATTCACATTGTTTCTAGATTATTGTGCAGAGTGATCAGATGCATTTTAATTAATTGCAAAAAGCTTCAATGGCCAATAAAATGAACTTTATCACAAAAACCCAAATTTCTCAGTTTTTTGGCCCTGGCACAAAATGACCAGCTAACATAATTTCAGTAATCATATCAGAAGCACCTGGGAAAGTGTGAACGAGTACTAGTCAGGTGAAATCACTCAATCATTCTGATTGGATTATAAGAGCAGACTGACTGCTATAAAAGGAGGGGAGAAGTTCTTCCAATCATTGTGTTCTTGTTCACAGTTGTTACCTCTAAAGAAAGACGTGCAGCCATCATCACTTTGCATCAAAATGGCCTCACATTCAAGGAAATTGCCGCAAAGAATTTTGCACCTGAAAGAACCATTTACAAGATCAACAAGAAATTCAAGGAGAGAGGTTAATCTGCAGTGAAGAAGAATTCAGGATGTCCCAGAGTGTCCAGCTAGTGCCAGGACCGTCTCCTCCTGAGTCGTCAGCTACGGAATTGTGTCACTACCAGTGCAGAGCTTGCTCAATATTGGCAGCAGGTTGGTGTGAGGGCATCTGCACGCACAGTGAGGCGAAGACTTTTGGACAATGGCCTGGTGTCAAGCAAAAGAAGCCACTTCTCTCCAAGAAAAACATCAAGGACAGATTGAAATTCTGCAGGAAGTACAAGGATTGGACAGCAGAAGACTGGTGCAAAGTTATTTTCGCTGATGAAACCCCCTTCCAACTGTTTGGGACATCTGGAAAATCGATAGTCTGGAGAAGAAAAGGTGAACACTACCATGAGTCCTGTGTCGTGCCAACAGTAAAGCATCCTGAGACCATCCATGTGTGGGGTTTCTTTTCATCACAGGGAGTGGGCTCTCTCACAATCCTGCACAAAAACACTGACATGAATAAAGAATGGTATCAAAACGTCCTGCAAGAGCAACTTCTCCCAACGATCCAGGATCAATTTGGTGATGATTCGTGTATTTTCCAGCATGATGGAGCACCATGTCACAAGGCAAGAGTGATAATGAAGTGGCTCGTAGATCATTACATTGACATTTTGGATCCGAGACAAGGCAAATCCCTGAAAATGAATCCCATTAAGCCCACAAATTGTGATCAACTCAGCAAAATTATGGCAAGAATGGATCGCCATCAGTCAGGATTTGGCCCAGAAGCTGATATCCAGAATGCCAGAGCGAATTGCAGAGGTTATGAAGAACAAGGTTCAACACTGTAAATATTGACTCTTTGCATATATTGAATATTTTTGCCAATAAGAGCCTTTAAAACTACTGAAACGCTTATTGTTTTCCAGTATACCATAGAAACATGTGAAAAAAATAATCTACAAATACTGAAGCAGCAAACTTAGCAAAACATAAACTGTCACTGCCAATACTTTTGGCCATGGCTGTATGTACTTTTTCATAAACTGACAAAAGTTATTTTATTTACCTGCAAACGTGAAAAGTCTGGAGAGGGCTTATAAGTAACATGTGAAACATTTAAGCCCACGTGTTCTTAACCCTCTGGGGTTGACGGACGCATCGGCGCGTCCTGCTGGATATTTTCGTCATTATAGCAGAAACAACTTAAAATACTCCATCATTTTGGGGTATGCAGATAAGTGTAAGACATCATTAGAGCTTATAAAGGGTCTACTTTTATTAGTGTACACTCACAATAACAACAAAACCTTGTGCTTTTGTAAAATAAAGAAAATAAAAAGGGTGAGCTGTCAGCAGTGTCTGTTCACAAGCATATATCTGAAACACGTCACAAAAATGAAATGAAACTCCGCGAATAGTTATCACACAAACATGAAACATATGTCTAAAGGAAGCTTAAAATGTCTACTTTTAAATAAAACAATTACAGTTTACAACAAATATTCTCCTGCAATGCAATCTGTTTGAAACAAAGCGATGTTCAGTTTTTACTGGTTCATCTAATTATCTGTAATGTGATCCCACCCACCAGCAGACCGCGCCATTCATACACTAATGTGCTGAGGCGATCAACACAAATGTACACGCAAGTTATAATGTAAACAAAATTCATTCAGTTTTCTGCGCGTTTGTAATGATACACAGGTGAGAAAGCTCCAGGAATGTATGGAAGAGTTAACATTTTCCTCAGAAGAAGAGCGGGACTCCGATGAACGTTTGTATTTTGAGAGACTTGATCCAGCCGAGGATACAATTTCAGATGAGAAAGTAATTTAGTTTTCATTAGTTGACATGTTATTTTATATAAACATGTACATATTTTACTAGTGGGACTGTTACCAGACTTTCCAGCCAGGATTCAGAGTATTGAAATTTGAAATATGTCCTAATAAGCAAGTTTTAGTTACATTTAAATGCTGTTTCAGCTAAAGCAGGTATTTAAATTGTATGCTGTATGATATAAATAGGATATGTAATATGATATAAAATTATATGAATGTTTAGATTATATTTTATCTAGTGTTTAAAATGCCTCATTATCATCAAAGCTTGTGCTTGCAAATATACACTCACCTAAAGGATTATTAGGAACACCATACTAATACTGTGTTTGACCCCCTTTCGCCTTCAGAACTGCCTTAATTCTACGTGGCATTGATTCAACAAGGTGCTGAAAGCATTCTTTAGAAATGTTGGCCCATATTGATAGGATAGCATCTTGCAGTTGATGGAGATTTGTGGGATGCACATCCAGGGCACGAAGCTCCCATTCCACCACATCCCAAAGATGCTCTATTGGGTTGAGATCTGGTGACTGTGGGGGCCATTTTAGTACAGTGAACTCATTGTCATGTTCAAGAAACCAATTTGAAATGATTCGAGCTTTGTGACATGGTGCATTATCCTGCTGGAAGTAGCCATCAGAGGATGGGTACATGGTGGCCATAAAGGGATGGACATGGTCAGAAACAATGCTCAGGTAGGCCGTGGCATTTAAACGATGCCCAATTGGCACTAAGGGGCCTAAAGTGTGCCAAGAAAACATCCCCCACACCATTACACCACCACCACCAGCCTGCACAGTGGTAACAAGGCATGATGGATCCATGTTCTCATTCTGTTTACGCCAAATTCTGACTCTACCATCTGAATGTCTCAACAGAGATCGAGACTCATCAGACCAGGCAACATTTTTCCAGTCTTCAACTGTCCAATTTTGGTGAGCTCTTGCAAATTGTAGTCTCTTTTTCCTATTTGTAGTGGAGATGAGTGGTACCCGGTGGGGTCTTCTGCTGTTGTAGCCCATCCGCCTCAAGGTTGTGCGTGTTGTGGCTTCACAAATGCTTTGCTGCATACCTCGGTTGTAACGAGTGGTTATTTCAGTCAAAGTTGCTCTTCTATCAGCTTGAATCAGTCGGCCCATTCTCCTCTGACCTCTAGCATCAACAAGGCATTTTCGCCCACAGGACTGCCGCATACTGGATGTTTTTCCCTTTTCACACCATTCTTTGTAAACCCTAGAAATGGTTGTGCGTGAAAATCCCAGTAACTGAGCAGATTGTGAAATACTCAGACCGGCCCGTCTGGCACCAACAACCATGCCACGCTCAAAATTGCTTAAAATCACCTTTCTTTCCCATTCTGACATTCAGTTTGGAGTTCAGGAGATTGTCTTGACCAGGACCACACCCCTAAATGCATTGAAGCAACTGCCATGTGATTGGTTGATTAGATAATTGCATTAATGAGAAATTGAACAGGCGTTCCTAATAATCCTTTAGGTGAGTGTATGTTCAGGTGTAAATGAGTAAAATGCACTTTAAATATGCCCATATTACAAAATCACCAGCTTATAATGATTTCTGAAAAATCATGTGACCCTGAAGACTGCAGTAATGATGCTGAAAATTCAGCTTTGATCACAAATTGCATTTTACAATATATTCAAATAGAAAACTGTTCTTTTAAATTGTAAAAAGAGTTCAAAATATCAATGTTTTTACTGTTTTTTTGGATCAAATAAATGCAGCCTTGGTGAAAAGAAGAGACTTCTTTTAACGGTAGTGTAGGTCTAAAATTAAGTAAAGTCTTTATGTAAAGAAAATATATAGTCAGATATCTTTATTTAAGTTAAAACTTGATTTTGATCATTAAGTCTCACATTCATTCCAGTTCTCAAAAGTCTTGTGGACAAATGTTTAGTATGTGTTATATGACCTTATTTCAGTGACTTCAAATTGTAGTTTTTTCAAAAACCAAGCATAAACGTTATTTTCTCAAAAATACAAACCTGTACACACATGTTGCTCACATATTATTGTAGCCCAGTTTGTGCTGAATACAGTGTAATCAGACTTTAGCCATTAATATGTTTAGGTAACTGAAAAAAGCACAAATGTCAAGGCATGTCAAAACTTCTCCAGGGCCCAAAATACCCTCAGACCCCAGAGGGTTAATAAGCCCACTATGCTTTTAATCGTAAAGCCTTTGCATTTTACTAAATAAACTTCTCATTTTATATACATTTTTAGATTTAGACTTCAAACATCATAATCAGTAAGTGAAATATTTAATTTCTGAAACTGATAGCACTTAATTTTTTTTTTCACTGCCTATTCATTTTCTCCCTGCAATGAAAATAGATTCAACAAATTCAGTTTACAATTTTTAACATGAGGTTCATTGGGTTATTTGCTCCATTACATCAATGGAAAATAAACCTAAATTATTTGTTATAGAGTTAAACACATAATATTTATTGCATGAATAAAAACACGAGTATGTTTTTTATCGTTTATACAAATAAAATAATGATACTGCTTTTAAACTTTGAGCAAACAGGCTTTTCAAAGACACTGTTCTTTATAAGCCCACATGATAAATAAAATTATATTTCTGGATTATTATTTAGATTAACATATTTATTGGTTGATTCTCAAACATAACACAGAACAAAACATTTTTGAAAACTATTCTGCTGCTAGTGAATCTTTGTAATGCAGCACATTTAAGATGATTCGCTTACAATGTATTCCCCTTTTGTAAATCGCTTTGGATAAAAGCGTCTGCCAAATGAATAAATGTAAATGATTAATCATTAGCTCTTAACAGATTATTTAGCTGGTGTCCAACTTATAAGGTTGTATTAAATGTGCTTACTAACAATAGAGGACAAAATAATCTTTTAAAAATACACTCACCTAAAGGATTGTTAGGAACACCTGTTCAATTTCTCATTAATGCAATTATCTAATCAACCAATCACATGGCAGTTGCTTCAATGCATTTAGAGGTGTGGTCCTGGTCAAGACAATCTCCTGAACTCCAAACTGAATGTCAGAATGGGAAAGAAAGGTGATAAGCAATTTTGAGCGTGGCATGGTTGTTGGTGCCAGACGGGCCGGTCTGAGTATTTCACAATCTGCTCAGTTACTGGGATTTTCATGCACAACCATTTCTAGGGTTTACAAAGAATGGTGTGAAAAGGGAAAAACATCCAGTATGCGGCAGTCCTGTGGGCGAAAATGCCTTGTTGATGCTAGAGGTCAGAGGAGAATGGGCCGACTGATTCAAGCTGATAGAAGAGCAACTTTGACTGAAATAACCACTCGTTACAACCGAGGTATGCAGCAAAGCATTTGTGAAGCCACAACACGCACAACCTTGAGGCGGATGGGCTACAACAGCAGAAGACCCCACCGGGTACCACTCATCTCCACTACAAATAGGAAAAAGAGGCTACAATTTGCAAGAGCTCACCAAAATTGGACAGTTGAAGACTGGAAAAATGTTGCCTGGTCTGATGAGTCTCGATCTCTGTTGAGACATTCAGATGGTAGAGTCAGAATTTGGCGTAAACAGAATGAGAACATGGATCCATCATGCCTTGTTACCACTGTGCAGGCTGGTGGTGGTGGTGTAATGGTGTGGGGGATGTTTTCTTGGCACACTTTAGGCCCCTTAGTGCCAATTGGGCATCGTTTAAATGCCACGGCCTACCTGAGCATTGTTTCTGACCATGTCCATCCCTTTATGGCCACCATGTACCCATCCTCTGATGGCTACTTCCAGCAGGATAATGCACCATGTCACAAAGCTCGAATCATTTCAAATTGGTTTCTTGAACATGACAATGAGTTCACTGTACTAAAATGGCCCCCACAGTCACCAGATCTCAACCCAATAGAGCATCTTTGGGATGTGGTGGAACGGGAGCTTCATGCCCTGGATGTGCATCCCACAAATCTCCATCAACTGCAAGATGCTATCCTATCAATATGGGCCAACATTTCTAAAGAATGCTTTCAGCACCTTGTTGAATCAATGCCACGCAGAATTAAGGCAGTTCTGAAGGCGAAAGGGGGTCAAACACAGTATTAGTATGGTGTTCCTAATAATCCTTTAGGTTAGTGTATATCTAAATAACATTCACTGAATTAAAATGTATTAAAGAAATTCACTGCAAATATCCTATTATTATCAAGTGTTTTGGTCTTGTTTTCCATTAAAAAATTTTGATATCTTAAAATATTTGTATTTTTAATATTATATTGAACATTCTCAGGTAACAAGTATAGCTGCTACAGTAAATGTATGTTAAGAAGTTTTAGATACTTATATTAGAAAACAAGCCCAAAAAAAAAAAAAAAATTTAAAACATATTTTGTTGCACTGAATAATGGTGTGAAGACTTCCTCTCTCACCTTTCTGTTCACTTCAATCCATCTTTAACTCATAAAAAACAAACTCTCTTATTAATAAAGCATTGTATTGCCAAAGGTCTTCACGATAATAAACACATAGTGACATATATATTGTGCTTTAATGTCGAGAGTCGTCATGTTATAATCTAGCTGCATTAAGCGTGTGCGCTTGAGAGAAGAGCGTCCTGTGACAGAGTGTGAATCAGCCGGATGCAGTTTCAATCTCTCCCCTTTAGATCAGGACATTCACAAAACTCATAGAAGAGGCGCTCATTAAAGACGTAACGCATTAAATATAACTGCATTAAAGACGTAACGCATTAAATATAACTGCATTAAAGACGTTACACATTAAATATGTTACGCATTAAAGATGTAACGCATTAAATATAACTGCATTAAAGATGTAACGCATTAAATATAACCGCATTAAAGATGTAACGCATTAAATATAACCGCATTAAAGATGTAACACATTAAATATAACCGCATTAAAGATGTAACACATTAAATATAACCGCATTAAAGATGTAACACATTAAATATAACCGCATTAAAGATGTAACGCATTAAATATAACCGCATTAAAGATGTAACGCATTAAATATAACCGCATTAAAGATGTAACGCATTAAATATAACCGCATTAAAGATGTAACACATTAAATATAACCGCATTAAAGATGTAACACATTAAATATAACCGCATTAAAGATGTAACGCATTAAATATAACCGCATTAAAGATGTAACACATTAAATATAACCGCATTAAAGACGTAACGCATTAAATATATAACCGCATTAAAGATGTAACGCATTAAATATATAACCGCATTAAAGATGCAACGCATTAAATATATAACCGCATTAAAGATGTAACGCATTAAATATAACCGCATTAAAGACGTAACGCATTAAATATATAACCGCATTAAAGATGCAACGCATTAAATATAACCGCATTAAATATAACCGCATTAAAGATGTAACGCATTAAATATAACCGCATTAAAGATGTAACGCATTAAATATAACTGCATTAAAGATGCAACGCATTAAATATAACCGCATTAAATATAACCGCATTAAAGATGTAACGCATTAAATATAACCGCATTAAAGATGCAACGCATTAAATATATAACTGCATTAAAGATGCAACGCATTAAATATAACTGCATTAAAGATGTAACGTCAGGGTGTTTCCTTTAAAGAGCTCCAGGTCCACTTACTCCACAATGAGTGCGCTTTTGTATTTTTGCATTATAATTCCCTCATACTTTGTGATCTACATAAGATAAAGCTGTTTGGAAAGTTTAGAGTGCATCTGGACTGTGATCTGTGTAATTCTTGCTGCTCTCATGCGTCATCATTAGAGTTTAATGTGAACTCAAGTTACGTTAAATGAGATCAAACGACTGTTTGACAATGTTTTGTTGTCGATAATGATGGCTAATCATTTCAGTAATAATAATTATGAAAATTCATATAAAAACCTTCCCATTGCGGATGACTTTTGCTGTGATTTTCATATCTATGGTAACAGTGACTTTTTCCCGATAGGTGGATTTTTAAAAAAAAAGATTGTGGATAGTGCGGTTCTTTAGGTGTTTGTCTATTCAACAAGATTTTCAAAAAAAATGCTGAAATCACACTGATTTGTGAGAAAGCATAATATATATTCATCACTAGCAACCTCAGAGCTCATGGTAGGTCTGTCTTAAAAATTTTATTCAAAACAAACTTATCTTTCTTTGTAAAGTGCAAACAATAGGGTTTCGTAAATCAAGTTCCTGTCCTTTTTCTCCAAACTAAAAACAATGATTATTTTATTATTTTAATTAGTTTGAGGTAACACCAGCTGTCTCTTGTAAATGTTGTATTTATTGATGTGTTGCACTGACCTTTGCCCCCAGCAGCAGGTCAGGTGAGCGGTACCAGAGTGTGACCACTACAGGTGTGTAAGGCTTAAGCGGAGATCCGTACTCTCTGGCCAAGCCAAAATCTCCAATCTGCAGAACACATTAGAACTTATAATAATCACAATAACAAAAACGTTATTGGTCGTAAAAAGTCAATTACGTTTAAATGTCTTGACGCAAAATACAAAGTTTACTTTATTTTTCTTTCGATTTTGCCTTTCAAAAGAAAGCCTTTAATACCATTGAGTTTGAAATTAAATGTTCAACAAGCACATATGGACGTTCGGGTGTACACACACTTTTGTGTAGAACAGTGGTTCTCAACCTTTTTTCCTTGAGGCCCCGCTACATATAAGAACGTCTGCCCCCCCCCCGTGATGCCCTCTTCTGGAGTAATCCTGCCCTCTTTTGGAGATCCTGTCCCCATTTAGAGATCTCCTGCCTGCAGCTATACCCAGTGTTGCCAATTTGGGGAATTTGTCACAAAATGTAGCGATTTTCTCATAGTTCATGTGACAATTAATGATGTCTGCAACATGGAGCTATTTTGACTATATATAAATATTCAGTGCATCCAGAAAGTATTCACAGCACTTCATTTTTTCCACATGTTGTTGTTACAGCCTTATACCATAATATTAATTAGATATTAATATAATATCTGAAAATCTCCAGAATCACCCTCAAAAAAGTCGCTAAATAAAAAAAACCCACAATATATAGGTCTACATATGTTTGTGTACATTATAAAAAACATCTAAAATGGGCATTAAACAAGTTCACCGATAAAGGCTGCACATAAATAAAAATTGGTAAATTGATTGGTCCGTGCTCAGTAATGTTAAGGGCTAAGATTCATTCCGTTTCAGCAACAGACAAATTACTAAGTGATGCAAATGAGTCCATACATGCCTGCTTTTGGTCCGAAAAGGGTTTTACATTCGTGATGTGCTTGGTGGTCAATGCATCTTTTGCTAGATCTGACTTCTTAACATATAGTATCACTTTGCATGTGTGTTAATTGCCCCAAATCACCCAAAAATTGTCAAGTACAGTGCATCCGGAAAGTATTCACATCGCTTCACTTTTTCCACATTTTGTTGTGTTACAGCCTTATTCCAAAATGGATCAAATTCATAATTTTCCTCAATTCTACGAACAACACCCCATTTGCTTACTAGGACTAGATGTTACAATCCCTTGATATTCAGCAAGTGCTGCTGTTGGAGATGTCCTCTTGAGTGGGGTTGAATTGGGGGATGACCGCTTGGTGCCTCCAAAACTACACATCCTCAGTTGTGCACCCCGGCCTTATTGGGTGTTTCGGCCTTTTACCACAATACACCCTCACCCGAGGCTGGCCCACCACAGGCTGATCAGACCTGGGTGTGTGTCGCACCGGAGGCTCCATGAGGTCACTTGACAGCCCATACCGTCTCCTTCCGCTTCAGCCACAGCCAGTGACTGCTTCTTTCGGCAGCAGTTGCAAGGTCTTTGATGGTCTTCCGCTGAGCCTGTCCTCTAATTCCAACCTCCGTTAGTAGCCTTGTGGTGGAACTAGCTACAAAGCCCCTGCTGCCCACTTCCACTGGAAGCACGTTTACCTTCCAACCCCGGTCCTCTGCATATCGCAACCTTTTCCTTTCAAATGCCTCATCGATGGCTTCCTCCCACGGGACTGTCAGCTCCACTATGAAGACACTTCGACAGGATTTGGACCAAAGGACCATTTCCCAGTCCCGGGCTGCGTTCAGTGGGCATGAGTCTGGAGGCAGTCGATTAGTCGACCGTTTCTCCCCTTCCCGGACGAAGGATGTTGGTTGCCGGAAGGTAGTCTGGGCTTCCAGGGGCATGGCGTTGACGGTTACTCTTACTCTCCAGTGTAGCGGCCAGGCACTTCAGCACTTGGTTGTGGCGCCAGGTGTATCTGCCTTGCGTAAGGCTGGTCTTGCAGCCCACCAGGATGTGTTTCAGTGTTGCTGGGGCAGAACACTGGAGACAGGCTGGATCCTCTCCAAACCAGAGATGCAAGTTGGTTGGAGAGGGCAGGACATCATATGTGGCTCTGATGGTAAAGCTCAACATATTGGACTCCATGGTCCACAGCTCGCTCCAAGTGATCTTCCTCCTCTCTACACCTTCCACCTCATCCAGCGGCCTTGCTTGGCTTGGGACACCACTCTGGCACACCTGTCCGCTTCCTCCTGGTGGCGCACCTCCTCAACCACCAGACACCGGCGTTCAGCTGGAGTAGCCTTCTGCCATGTGGGTGTTGTTGCTCCCAAACCTAGGCCCCCCCTGCCTTGTTGTACTTGGCCCACTATGTCCCGATGTCTCAGAGCGGACTTTGCCTGCGCCACTGCTACACGTGGCCTCCACCTCCTCCCTGTGGCTAAGGCGGGAGCCGCCCCTCTGACGAAGGGATCACGGGATTCTGTGAGGGTCATTTCAAGCCTTGCTTTAGAGCATTTGCACTCCTCCACAAGGCTTGAGATTGGCAGAGAGAGGGGTCCATTGCCGTACAGGCCTATGCTACTTAGGCATCTGGGTAGTCCAAGCCACTTTCTCACCTGCACATTTCACCAAACGATCCAACCGATTCGCGTGGGATAGGGTGACCTCATAGATGGAAATTGGCCACATGAGGCGGGGGAGCAGCCCAAACTGAAGACACCAGAGCTTCAGCTTCCCTGGGAGAGCAGTGCTGTTGATCTGCTTCAGGCCACTGATGGTATCCAGCTTTAGTTGTTCCACCTGTTCAGCGTCTTTGAGCTCTGTGTTGTACCACTGACCAAGGCTTTTAATGGGTTTCTCCAGAATAGTTGGTATCGGCTCGCCATTGATGTGGAACCTCTCATTTACGATCTGGCCCTTGACTATGGAGATACAGCGGGATTTGCTGGGTTTAATCTCCATTCGTGCCCATCTGATGTTGCTCTGGAGTTTGTACAGCAGGCGTTTGGTGCATGCGTTAGTCGTTGTTATGGTCGTCATGTCATCCATATACGCCCTGGATTGGAGGAAGCCGCAGCCCGCTCTTCAGACGTTCCCCTCCAACCACCCATCGAGATGCCCGAATTATTAACTCCATCGCCATGGTGAAGGCCAGAGGAGAGATGGTGCAGCCCGCCATTATGCCTATCTCCAAGTGCTGCCAGGCGGTTATACTAGCCTGAGTTGTAATGCAGAACTGGAGGTCCTGGAAATAGGCTTTGACCAGACTTGTGATGCCCTCTGGGACTTGGAAGAAGTTGAAGGCTGCCCACAGCACCTCGTGAGGCACTGAGCCGAATGCATTGGCCAGATCTAAGAAAACCACATGCAAGGCTTTCTTTTCCTTCTTGGCCGTTTGTACTTGGTGCCAGATGACATTTGCGTGTTCCAGGCATCCTGAGAACCTTCTTATTCCTGCCTTCTGCACTGAGGTGTCAACATATTTGTTCTTTTGCAGGAATGCTGAGAGTCTTTGTGCCACAACACTGAAGAAAATTTTCCCTTCCACATTCAGTAAGCTGATCTGCCGGAATTGGTGGATGGTTGAGGAGTTCTTCTCTTTGGGAATCAGGATCCCTCCTGTCCTTCGCCATGCCTTCGGTATTAAGCCTTTTTCCCATGTCACCTTCATTAGCTTCCAGAGGAACTTCAAGACGCTTGGTGTATTCTTATAGAGCCTATATGGAACACCGTTGGGCCCAGGGGCTGATGCTGCTCTTGCCCGCTTTACTGTGTTCTCAACTTCGCTCCATGTTGGGGGTCTTGTCTCCAACTGGTGCTCAGGTGGTTGGATTGATGGCATGTCATCTGGGATGGTGACTGGCACATGCCTCTGCTTGTCGGAGTAGGTCTTTCTAAGGTGCTCCTCCAGTTCCCTCACCGGTACATTGAAAGTCCCGGTTTTCTCCTTGACAAAAAGGTCTTTGGCGAACTTGTAGGGATCTCTATAGAAGGCAGTCCTTGTTCGCTCTTTCTTCTTATGTTGCTTTCTCAAGCATTCTGCTCTTCGCAGCATTGCAAGGCGCTGCTTGCTGTCACCCTGTAACACCTAAATTCCTTCCCTTTCCACTTCTGTAGCCTTCTTCCACCGTCTTCTCAGGCATCTTCTCTCTTTCACAAGTCACTCAATCTCTTGCTGCCTCCTGGACTTAAGATGGGCTGAGGGTTCCTTCTGAGTACTGTGGTCCTTGCTTTTTACTCCAAATCTCTCTGTGCTGTAGATGATATCTCCTATCTTCTCCAATTTTCTTTCGACACCCCCTTTCAGACCTTCTAGAAGATGGACAAGGTCTGTGTCGATGGTTCCCCACTCCTTTTTCTGGCAGGATTTGGGCCACAGAATTTGAGGCTTTCGTCCATCCATTTTCCTCTCCACCGCTGGCTGTGACTGGCTAGGGTCTAGGCTCATGTCCGTTGACTGTGACTGGCTAGGGTCTAGGCTCATGTCCGTTGACTGTGACTGGCTAGGGTCTAGGCTCATGTCCGTTGGTTGAACTGTGCTTGACAGAGCTTCGTCTGGGATGCTGATACCCTGTGGACTGTGGTGAGTATCCTGCCACTGGGCTTCATCCGACTGATTTGGCCTACCTCTGAGGAAGTAGTGGTCAATGCGGGGTCCCTTGGTAAACTCTTTTAGGCACTTTTTTCTGCCCTGGTGGATCTTGAGACCCTTCTCCGATGTAATCTTATTCCAGCCACAGATGCAGCTTTGTAGTTTGTGTCCTGTCAGTGCTGTTACTCCGTCAACTGTCTTGCTGATCATCTGTGTCGTCGTCGTTTCCGTTCCAAGGTCTGTTAACGTGTGGTCTGCCAATGAGTCATCTTGCGCCCCCGCTCTCGCAGACTCAGGGGGTATTCTTCCTCTTGAATTTTTTGTAGCAATGATTGGGTGGATCCGAGTCATTGTGTTGTGACCATAATGACAACGTGAAAGAAGTTTGATTGAAATCTTTGCAAATTTATTAAAAAAAAAAAAAAAAAATCACATGTACATAAAGTATTCACAGCCTTTGCTCAATACTTTGTTGAAGCACCTTTGGCACCAATTACAGCCTCAAGTCTTTTTGTGTATGATGCTACAAGCTTGGCACACCTATTTTTGGGCAGCTTCTCCCATTCTTCTTTGCAGGACCTCTCAAGCTCCATCAGGTTGGATGGAAAGAGTCGGTGCACAGCCATTTTCAGATCTCTCCAGAGATGTTCAATCGGGTTCAAGTCTGGGCTCTGGCTGGGCCACTCAAGGACATTCACAGAGTTGTCCCGTAGCCACTCCTTTGTTATCTTGGCTGTGTGCTTAGGGTCGTTGTCATGTTGGAAGATGAACCTTCGCCACTGTCTGAGGTCCAGAGCACTCTGGAGCAGGTTTTCATCAAGGATGTCTCTGTACATCGCTGCATTCATCTTTCCCTCAATCCTGACTAGTCTCCTAGTTCCTGCCTCTGAAAAACATCACCACAGCATGATGCTACCACCACCATGCTTCACTGTAGGGATGGTATTGGCCAGGTGATGAGCGGTGCCTGGTTTCCTCCAGACATGATGCTTGTCATTCAGGCCAAAGAGTTCAATCTTTGTTTCTCATGATCTGAGAGTCCTTCGGGTGCCTTTTGGCAAAACCTTTACTGAGAAGTTGCTGCCGTCTGGCCACTCTACCATACAGGCCTGATTGGTGGAGTGCTGCAGAGATGGTTGTTCTCCTGGAAGGTTCTCCTCTCTCCACAGAGAAACACTGGAGCTCTGTCAGAGTGACCATCGGGTTCTCCCTGACTAAGGCCCTTCTCCCCCGATCGCTCAGTTTGGCCAGGTGGCCAGCTCTAGGAAGAGTCCTGGTGGTTCCAAACTTCTTCCATTTATGGATGATGGAGGCCACTGTGCTCATTGGGACCTTCAATGCTGCAGAAATCTTTCTGTACCCTTCCCCAGATCTGTGCCTCGATACAATCCTGTCTCGGAGGTCTACAGATAATTCCTTGGACTTCATTGCTTGGTTTGTGCTCTGACATGCACTGTTAACTGTGGGACCTCATATAGACAGGTGTGTGCCTTTCCAAATCATGTCCAATCAACTGAATTTACCACAGGTGTACGCCAATCAAGTTGTAGAAACATCTCAAGGATGATCAGTGGAAACAGGATGCACCTGAGCTCAATTTTGATTGTCATGGCAAAGGCTGTGAATATTTGTGTACATGTGATTTGTTTCGTTTTTTATTTTTAATAAATTTGAAACAAAGATTTCAATCAAACTTCTTTCACGTTGTCATTATGGGATATTGTTTGTAGAATTTTGAGGAAAATTATGAATTTGATCCATTTTGGAATGAGGCTGTAACATAACAAAATGTGGAAAAAGTGAAGCGATGTGAATACTTTCCGGATGCACTGTACTTGACAATTTTTGGGTGATTTGGGGCAATTAACACACATGCAAAGTGATACTATATGTTAAGAAGTCAGATCTAGCAAAAGATGCATTGACCACAAAGCACATCACGAGTGTAAAACCCTTTTCGGACCAAAAGCAGGCATGTATGGACTCATTTGCATCACTTAGTAATTTGTCTGTTGCTGAAACGGAATGAATCTTAGCCCTTAACATTACTGAGCATGGGCCAATCAATTTACCAATTTTTATTGTTGTTTTTATATGTTTTTATAATGTACACAAACATATGTAGACCTATATATTGTGTTTTTTATTTAGCGACTTTGTTGAGACTTTTGAGGGTGATTCTGGAGATTTTCAGAGGGAGGAGCTAATGAACATTATGGAAAAGAGAACAGTGGAAACCGTGAGGAACTGGCACTGAATATAAGCTACACATATTCAGTACTGTTGAATTGGATATCATGAATACACCTGTATATACAGTATATACTCTTGTGCGATCATTTCGCTATCCATGCTTTATGGCACAACAGATAAGGATAGGAAAGCCTAACAGTGTCAGCAACAGTAACTAAGCGAAGCAGTACGTTTTCTCTCTCCATCCCCACACACTGTGCATGTATCCATGTGCTCGCGTGAGAGAACGCTATCCAAGGCCATAAGAATGCAAAAATAACACAAATGACGACGATGATTCTAGTGGATGACACATTTCTACTGGCCCTGTAGCTGTTTGATGGTCTCGTTAACATGTCAAAAATGTATGCAGTTTTAAGAGTTTTTGCAGTCTTGCGTGTGTGGTTATGATGTAGCAGAAATCAAAGAATTTTTACAACACAAGAAAAAGAAACATGCAAGTACTTATTTGGACACGTGCCAGCCAGCGCCTCCATAAGAAGCAGAATATGTTGGGTGCCTTTCATCCTCTTGTATTTGCGCTGACTGAATCAATGAATGTGGGAACCCACTTATATTTTGAATTTGGAATGCAGTACCCATTTCAAATGCTTGTTGTCAATCTTACATATAGCACCTTTAACCGGGTGCCAAAGTCTTCAGACAGCTTTTGAAATTTGTTGAGATTTTGCTTTTTGAGTTAGACGATGACATGCTGTCATACTGGTATCACGCACTTCATAGATCTTTGACCGCCTCAAAGTGCATGAGGTTTCGACCACAGGTTGGGAACCACTGATCAAGAATAAATGAATTCAACCAATGTTTGGAGACTATTTTATGGGTTTTGACCTTTAAAATGCCTTTGTGACTCAACAGAAGGTTGGAGGTCTTGAGGTCACGATGAAGGATCCAGTTGTCATGGAGATGACGGACACCCCTCAAAAGCTGAATCATCAACGTCTTCACCTCACCTGCAGAGGAAATCAAACATTCTCCTCATGGACAGCTACACTCATTCAGTGATTCATTAGAACATGATAAATGTCATGTGGATTAGAGTAGACATGTTCATACCAGGCAGGAAGGGCTGTTTCATGGTCTCCATCAGACTCTTCAGATCATGCTCCACATAATTCATCACAATGTAGATTTTATCCATATTACTGCCAACAACAATCTCCTACACCAACAGTTCAAACATTTGATTAAAATGTACAGATTTACAGTTCAAATTGGAATGTGCTCTTATTACTTTGAACCTTTTGAAAATATTCTGATGTTAATGCTGATAGCCTTGATCATTGATTTTAGAGGTGTAAAGATTTATTAGTTATATTGATGCATTGATTAAGAATCCAACCAATACAACTGTGTTGATCTTGAAATATGACCTAATCACTTGTGATGGTCAATGATTTAAAATGCTTAAACTTCATTTAATTGCAATTTGTTAAAGTAGCTAACTATTTTTAAATCAGGGTTGCTGCAGAGTTTTTAAAAACATCTTCAAGACCTGAACAAATCAAATGAATACCATATTCCCATCCCAAAATAAATCATGTATCACAGACTGTTAAACAGGCAGGAGCACACATTCAACATGACTATAACATTACTTATCAGTAAAACAGGGTAGAATATATGCAAGTTTAACACATTCATATCACATTCAAATTGATTTATGTAATGTTATAGAAATAAATACAAATATTGGATTTTGCCGATATGACAATATGTTGAAAGAATAGTTTTAAAAATTGGTCGCCTATATTAAATGTTCTTAGTCTTTCCTTCCTGTGATGGGGAGGGCCAGACAGAGGATACAAGAGTCCAAATGTAATTCAATTCCAGATGCACTTTATGGTGCAACCAAAATACCAAAATATAATTAAAAAAAAGATTTGATTCATAGTGTGGAACTTTTTACTTTAAAGGCTGAAATACAGCGGGGACTCTTATTTTGAAATGTTGGCATTCACTGCTTCCAGCTGCACATATGAAATAAAACTCCTACAATAATCTACATCGTATTACAATATAAACAATAATAATGGGCGATATGGCCTAAAAAATTTATCACGATAATTTCAGGGATTTATTGCGATAACGATACAAATGACGATAAATTATTTTCTTCTGTAAAATATCAGATTATGTTATGTTTAAGTTGTGTTCCAGTGACTGTGCTGAAAAACATCACACAACAACAATTGCAATAATAATAATTCAAATCAATTACAAGTTTAAAATGTAAACACAGATTCTTTATTTATTTATACTCTCATGGTGGAAAAAGCAAAGCAAACATCAACTAGACTTATCTTTATTATCGTGAGGAGACACATTTTTATCGTGAGGAGAATTTTCAACGATATATCGCAAACGATAAGATATCGCCCATCCCTAATAAACTATTCCAAGTAAATATTGTTATATTTAATTAACATTAAATAATCAGTAGCGATCAATTGTCATAAATTTCGGATGTGTCCTAATCATTGCGAAGCGCTCTGCAACAGCTGGAAACACTCACAAGCCCCCGCGTGTTTGGAGAAAATACAACAGTCACGTTTTCACTCTGAAGGACGCAGCGCATGCACTTATATAATAAATCATATTCTTTTGAAGTTTGATACTCAACATTAGGTTGTATCATGATTCCTGACTTTCCTCTCCCAAATTTAAGACTTCTCTCAATAAAAATTTAAGACTTTTTTTTGTATCATTTAAGATATTTAAGACTTTAAGGATCCAAGGGAACCCTGGTCAACCTAAAAAACCCAAACCCTTATTATTCAGTAATGTAATCCTATCACAGCAGTGTAATTACAGGGCTCCAGACTAAAACTAAAATCACTACAAGGTTATTGGCACCTAAAATGGAACATTAAGGAGCCAAATTACAGAAATGCTTGATTTGAAAGATGGTTGTTCAGAAGCAAGACAGAAAGCCGAAGAATTAAAAACCCACATACTTCTGTATAAAATGTGTTTAGTCCTTCCATACTGTGATGGGATGGCCCAGACTCAGGGACATCAAGAGTACAAATGAAATCAAATCCCAGATGCAGTTTAGTGTGCTACCAAAATCTTTTGTGAATCTATTTGTCCGTTTCATTAAAAAGCCCTTGTTCAGAAGAGTCATTTGTCCGTGAATGGGACATTATGGCTCGCGCTGTGTTTGTTGACACGCTTACGCGCAATCTAAAAGATAAGATATTAATTCAACAGTTCATATGATGACAAATAAGATTACAATGGACTTTAAATTATTGTCTCAATTATTTATTTTTGTCACATTTGCCGCCATATTAGTGTCAGTCCGGAGCCCTGAATTACTGGCTAGAATATTTGATAACTTGTAATTAAACTGTAATGAAAATGTAAAAATTAATTTATTACATGCTTAACTAATCATAAATAACTTCAGTGGCTGAACTCACAGTATTGCATATGTCATGATATAACAGTGTGTTCTCACCCTGACAGTGACGATGTTTGGGTGCTGGGCTTTCAGGATGGTGTTGATCTCTCGAAGGGAGGTGATGGGGAAGCCTTCCTTCTCCTTCTCCATCTTCAGTCTCTTCAGGGCCACAATTTCATCGGTCTTCTTGTCTTTGGCTCTGTAGACGACTCCATAAGTGCCCTCTTCAATGCGGTTCAAACACTGGAACTCCTCCACACTCCGACAGCCCTGAACCACACACACGTCTTTTTAGCAAGTCAGTTCACTCAGCAGCCATCTTTGGAATGCTCTCTGGCAGCTATTTTTCTATGTACACAAGCGACTTCCCAGCGCAGCTCCTATGTACTTCAATGGGGAAAGACCGAAATCTCAAAGAACATATTTCAAATCAACAGTAAAATCTGACAACACTGGTATCATAAATTGTGTTTTACCTCAGATAATAATAAAAAAAATAGACATTTTCTCGGCTTGTTTAGCTAATGCGCATGTGCGTTTTCAAATTGACAGACAGGCGATGGTGATTGGCTCTTTTACCAGGAGGGACTTACATTTATTCATTTGGCAGACGCTTTTATCCAAAGCGACTTACAAAAGGGGAATACATTGTAAGCGAATCATCTTAAATGTGCTGCATTACAAAGATTCACTAGCAGCAGAATAGTTTTCAAAACACATTAAAGTGCAACAAGAATATTTATATATGTGTGGCACGGTGGAGGGCGGGGCTGGGTCGTGACTCAACACGCCTCCACCCTGCCACAATATGTTTTTAATGAGTGAATGGTTAAATGCTCATGAAAAAGATGTGTCTTGAGTCATTTTTTGAAGGCAGAGTGTGAGTCAGCTTCACAGATAGAGTTGGGGAGGTCATTCCACCAACGTGGTTTGATGAAGCCGAATGTCCGGGAAAGTGTTTGAACAACAAGAAAAGCGACTTCCTTTTCTACATCCATTGACCATTCCAATTTCTCACATTCATTTGAATAGAAGTGGCCCGTCTCAGCTGAAGAGTCTCTGTCCTGACACATACGGAGCCGTCTTGCTGCCTACTGAATGAAATCAACTACATTTATAATAGTCAACATTTGCCTCGCATAATCCATCTGCTTGGATGATTTTTTTTTTCATGGTGTTCATCGCAGTGCATTAGGGCCGATACGTTTCACAATACACGTCACGATACAATATAATGCGATACATCACACTATCATGGTTCGATTTCCTTATGATTCACATGTTCTCAATTTCATTCCAATAAATGTTGGTTTACTTCACTTACTGTATGTATGTTAATTTTGCTTACAAATGAAAAGTTCTATGTAATATAGAATATATAATGTTTTATATTAGCATGTTTTCACCACTTTGGTCACATTTTAATTCTGCACAAAAAAATCATGCAGGGCTCCAGACTGTGACTGAAATGGTTGCAAATGCGACCAAAAATAACATTGCACAATGATTTAAACTGGTCGCCCTCGCAACAGTCAGGTTCATATGCGGTTTCATCAGATATCATCTTGTGAGTTATTGAATACACCTTTAAAGCGCACACTAGTGTGTCAAAATATACTTGTATTCAAGATCTATTCTCTAAAAGCAAGTCTAAATATCTTCCATGCTGCTTCTCAAGTGAATGCATCTTTTTTTTATGGATTTTTTAGATATTTTTAAATATTTATATTTTTAATATTATATTCGACAATCTCAGATAACAATTTTTTTTTCTGCAGTATAGCTGCTAAAGTAAATGTACATTGTTTTAAAGGAGTTTTAGATATTTCTATTAGAAAACAAGCCAAAACAAAACCAAATCCATGAGATCCTGCTTTGTACACAACTATTTACACAAATTCTCCACTGATGCCCAAGGCGGCAACACTATTATATGCATACTATAATTGATGTAATTATGTGTAATGTAGATTCTGAAGGGCAGTACTAAATAAAAAGATTTATTTTTTAGTCTGGAGCTCTGTCATGTATTCATCAATAAATATGATGTCAAAAATGTGTGTGTGTGTGTGTGTGTGTTTACTGTTTAGATGCCTAATGTGTCCTAATTAAAAGTACTGACATCAGTATGTAAAATACACGCTAAAACACCGGTTCTGTCAATGTAAGGACAGGGACTTGAACGTGAATGGAGTCGAATGTCAGATTATTTTTGTTGTTTTTTTATTCAGAATTTAGCTGTAAAGACCAATGAGTGAATTATAAGAGACATTATTAATGACTACATGGATCTCATCTTTGGACACGCATTACAAGGAAAACAAAACATTCATTCAGCACCCAGTGAAAGGATGCTGAACTCATTGCTGAACTGGTGAAATCTGAAATATTATCACGCAGTCGCCATTACAGACATTTTAAGTATGTGAGTGATATACTCTCAATGTAAAGTGCTGCGCAATCCCTTTTGGGATTTTAAGAATCAATATCAATACAAGGAAATGAAGATCGCGGTTAGTCAGAAAATCAATATTTGCGTGAGTGAGGACCAGCGTCTCTGCCAGAGAAACGGGATCAGTTTCAGTCTCTCGCGCGCCTCTGACTGCACTGAGAAACGCCACTCTAAATTTACACTTATTTAGATGACCTATTTCATCTTTATTGAACTGTTGGACATGACGTGAATGCAGAAATAGCTGAATACAAGTTATAACATACAATATCTGCTGTTCAGAGCAGACTTTTGCATGGCTCTTAAATGCTGTCTACGCCGTTAGCTCACTTACTTTTGGAGAAAAGCTTTGTGCGCTTGAGTACCTGTAAAGCAGGCAGATATTTGGGCAGCTCCTTCTTCAGCTCTACAGGTGAGATGGGAGGTGATTCGGGGATGTAGCTGTCATCTGGAGTGACTGAGTGAGTGTGAGACTGTGGCGTAACATCTACTGCATCATCACCTTCCTCTGTCTCCTCTTCCTCACCACTCACCTCCGAGTCATTATCAAAGCGCGACTCTGGAACTGCCACACAGTCATTACATACCTCACTGTAGCAAAATTATATTTTATAATATAGAAGTGTAAGATATCACTCACGTGGAGGGATGTGAATTCCATTCTCTCTGTCCTCTTCATCCTCATCTGACTGATCATCACTTAAATCACCTGAGAAAAGCAAAACACCCTTCAGACACCATCTGATATATACATTATTTTGCTGAATGGCTATGTTGCTGTCAACAACCTGCAATCAAACTAATGTGCTTTTATATTTGACAAAAAAAATTACTAATACTAATGTCTCACATGACAGAAACTGTCAAACGCGCAGAATGATTGACAGACCGAAAGTGCTTCAAAGTCTTCTGGCCAGCTAAACAAATAAACTGTCCACGGCCTGATTCTGATATTTTTCTGGCTGTGTACAGAGCCTAGTGCTGTCGATTGAACGTGTTATAATAATAATTAAAAAAAAAATGTATGCTAATGATAACACCATCTGACCCGTACGTAATTTCTAATGAGCCTTGATGTTTTTGCATTCAGCAGAGGGCAGTCAATGGAGGCTCAATTTGTATCACACACACAGGGAAGAGTAGGCTGTACCAGCATCACACCTCATCAAAAAAACAAAAAACAAGAGCAGGCAACACAAAAAGAATAAGGAGACTTTAACAGATGATAAGATTTAGCATTTTTGCAAGATCATGCACAGAGCCTTGAGTGATCTTGGACTCATTGCTACTTTTAAATAGACAAATCAGTGCTGTTGTTTAGAGCAGCTTTTTCCATCCGAGATCAATTACAAACGTAAAACACTTTCTCTCTAAATCAGATCTAGAAATTGTGACTCATTCACTAATATCGTCAAGGCAAGATTACTACAACTCATTGTAGACCGGACTGCCTCAAACTACTTTGTCCCATTTACAGTTGGTCAAGAATGCAGCCGCTAGTCTCCTTACAGGGTCTAGAAAGTTTGACCACATTACACCAGTATTAGCATCCCAACACAGGCTCCCCATAAAATGCAAGATAGATGCTTGGAGTGGTGGTGGCATAGTAGGCTAAAGCACTGAACTGTTAATCAGAAGGTCGCTGGTTCGATCCCCACGGCCACCACCATTGTGTCCTTGAGTAAGACACTTAACTCCAGGTTGCTCCGGGGGGATTGTCCCTGTAGTAAGTGCACTAAGTCACTTTGGGTAAAAGCGTCTGCCAAATGCAGAAAAGTAAATGTGATGTCATACGGGAAGCTTGGTAGGAGGGACCTTCAAACAGTAAAAATAAAATTCAGTACGTTCTTGATCTTAGAGTAAAATGCCACACTTTGGGTCAATTAACACAGGGGAATTTGTCCAAGCTCAGAAACGTCAAAGCCGGCTCTATGACAGGGGCACTCAACTATAGGAATTTGCACCAGGAGATAAAGTGCTTGTGTTACTGCTCACCACAAGCTCTAAATTACATGCCAAGTGGCAAGGGCCCTTTGAGGTCACACGGCGAGTCGGAGATCTCGATTATGAGGTTAAGCGAATGATGGGGCAGAGCATGTCAAGTTTACCATCTCAACCTCCTAAAATCATGGAGGGAGGTGGTCCCTGTGGCCCTGGCAATGGCAGTTCCCGAGAGGGTGGCGCTCGGGCCAGAGGTGATGCTCAAACCTAAACAGTTTACCCTGGTCCCATGTGGAGACCACCTCTCACCATCACTGCTCACAGAGGTAGCCAAGTTGCAAGCGGAAATCGTGGACATGTTCTTGCCTCTCCCCGGTCACACAAACCTCATAGAACACCACATCGAGACCACCCCGGGGATTGTGGTTCGTAGCCGCCCCTATCGCCTTCCTGAACACAAAAAAATTAATTAGAGGTAATGCTCAAGATGTAATATGAGTCACACAGCGATTGGGCCATCATGGTGACAGGAGAGTGACCAAAGAGTGACAGGTCAGTCCAATTCTGTGTGGACTATTGAAAAGTGAATGCGGTGTCTAAATGATCAGTTGCGCACGGCTTATTTTTATTCGACACTGGATTTAACAAAGGGTTATTGACAGATCCGCTTAACTCTATAACCTAGAAAAAAAAAAAAACGTTCCAATTTCCGTTCGGTTTACACCAATTTGTGACCCTCCTTCCGTTTGGTTTGTTCGGGGCTCCCACCACGTTCCAGCGTCTCATGGACAAAATTCTCAGGCCACATACGGCATATGCCCCTGCTTATCTAGATTAAATCATAATTTATAATAATGATTGGTGGTCCTGAGATTGCTGCGTTGGGTGGGGCTCACGGCCAACCCGAAGAAGTGCGCAATTGGGTGGGTGGAAGTTCAGTATCTGGGGTTCCACTTGGGTCACGGACAGGTGCTTCCCCAAATTAACAAAACCGCAGCGATTGCAGCCTGCCTGGCGCCAAAGAATGAGGTGGTGAGACAGTTTCTGGGGCTGGCTGGCTACTACTGAAGATTTGTGCCTAGTCATGCCAACAGGCTTTTCTAAAAGTGATATCTGCACTTTGTGGGGGACCGCTCTTAAATACTCCAAACTTCTCTCTCCCCTTTATTTTGCAGCCGGATGCATTGGACAGAGGGCTGGGGACAGTGCTCTCGCAGGAGGTGGAGGAGCGACCGGTGCTGTAGTCGTAAACTCTAGCTGAGGGAAATTAAGTGCAGCACCATTGAAAAGGAGTGCTTGGCGATCAAGTGGGTGGTCCACACCCTCCATTTCTACCTGCTGGGGCAGGCCTTCACACTCTGTTCAGATCATGCCCCACTCCAGTGGCTCCAACGCATGAAGGATGCGTGGATCACCCACTGGTACCTGGAACTTCAGCCGTTCAAATTTGATGTGGTCAAAGGCCATGTGTCTGTCTTCAGGAAAGGGGGAGTGGTGTGGTTAGTCAAGCAGGTTGACAATTTCTAACAGCCGTTTCTCATTAATTATAGAGGAGAGATCCCTTAAAATAATTTATAGACACCAGAAGGCGACAGAGAGAATATGACACCAGAGCGCAGTGACTGGCATGCCTTATTGTGTGTTTTATGATTAGTATTACTGTTGTGAAGCTGAAGTGTTTGAAAAGCTTTTTGAGGGTTTTTGTTGCTTTGAACCGAGGAATGAGAGAGCCCTGAGAAGGCAGCACTCAAACAAACTGAAGAGAGAATAAAAGCTAACTGAAGCGTGTCAATGCTCCAGGTCACCTCATGTTTCATACCCGAACCGTAGATCCCTTATATTTAAAGGACGTTTAGTGTTGGAGTTCAATTTTTACAGCAAATATATATCAGCCCCAAATATCAGTTATCTGTCTCCTTGATTAATAATAATCTTTATCAGTATCGGCCCTGAAAAAAAACATATTGATCAACCCCTAGATCGATACACTCATGGTGAAGTTCTTCATTATTTGCTTTAAGCTAGAAAGATCAAAACAGCTGAGCAACAGTAAACTGCTTGTGAACATTTGGACACAGTCCACACCACTGAGGGAGGCATTTAGAGGAGCATTTTAATATGAGACGCATGCTTTCCTGTCAACAAACTACATCCAAAACATTAACCAATGTGACTCATGTGGTAATAATGATGACATGCCTCATTCTATGAACAGAATGCACATGAGATCAGTGAAAGCAGCTGTTTTAATCACTCACACCATTTACAGTGATTGGCAGTAGAAAATGTGTAATTTGTCAAGACTGAATTCTGCAATCATGGAACTAGTGTAACTGTGGCCATAATATGCACACTTTATTGTAAAAAAATTTGAATTTCCCAAAAAAGAAGAGAAAAAAAATCCTAAATAGTCTTTACAAAACTGCGTTGGGGGCCCAGACACAGCCAATGCAGTGATGTCTGAGGGAGTTTATCAATTTAGTGCTGTTGGATATGAATGTTATAAGATGATCTGTTCATTTTGAATCATAATGCAGGTGTATCGGTGTATCTCTCTCTCTCTCTCTCTCTCTCTCTCTCTATATATATATATATATATATAATTTTTTTTTTTACATTAAAATTATTTTCATATTTCTTTACATACAGATATCCAAGTATGGGGGCATAGAAGCCCTTGTGACTGAGGAATGATACTGTATGGGGGTTCAGGGGTATCTACAGAGAGAAGTCTGAATGGAGCATTTTTCTATTTTCATTAAAGTGAGAAAGACTAGGCTACAAACTAGTAATTGTTTTGTCTTTCTTCCTTGTCAGAGATGATGAAATCTGAATAATTTCACAAAATTAGAACTGAAATCTATTTTTTTTATTATTAAAGGCTTGGAATATGCAGATGAATAAAACAAAATTTAGAAAGGAAAAACGTAATGGTCTAAAGGTGCTCTGGAAACACGCACATCATGTTTACGCATATGTGGGAAAAAGAGGATGCATGTGCGGACCGGGGCAGGGCATCAGTGAAGCGTGTTTCAGTGCTAGAGAAAAATATTCAAGAATACAGCACAGAAACATCAGATATGACGTAACCGGCACTGTTGTTTTGTCACGCTGGTCACTAGAGACGATGAGAGGGTGTAACCATCGTCATGATGTCTTAAAGTCAAGATGGAATCATTCTGGGATCCGGAACACGGTGACCTGCATAGCGGGTGCAATAGCAACTTCATACAGTCTGAGGCTGCATTTCCGAGGAAGAAATCCACACAAAGTCACTCCCAACGCTAGGGAACCGCTTGCCCCGCGCTGTTGTCAATTTTACAATCCACCTCGCGAGCTTGACGCTCGGCTTTCATAGGAAGGAAATGAAAAGTGTTTGCTTACATTCGCTCACTACATGCCAGTGGAAACATATGATAAGAAAGCCAAACTGCTAGCGTTTTTAGCAACACGCATGTCTAGATGTAGAACACAGACTAAATATCAAAAAGAGTTTTTTTATTCCGATAAATATTTATATCGTTTTAGCGCCCAGCCCTAAGGCCAACCATCACTGCAACACTACACCGATCTGGGCATTATAGCAGAGTGGCCAGACAGAAGCCTTTCCTCAGTGCAAGACAAAAAAGCATCTAAAGAACTCTCAGACTGTGAGAAACAAGATTCTCTAGTCTGATGAAACGAAGGTTGAACTGTTTGGCTTAAATTCCAAACCTCATATCTGGAGGAAACGAGGCATCACTCATCACCTACGCAAAACCATACAAACGGGGAAGCATGGTGGTGGTAGCATCATGCTGTGGGGGTGTTTATCAGTGGCAGGGACGGGGGGACTGGTCAGGGTTGAAGGAAAGATGAATGCAGAAATATACAGAGAATGAAAACCTGGTCCAGAGCACTCAGGACCTCAAACTGGGCTGAAGTTTCACCGTCCAACAGGACAATAACCCCAAGCACACAGCTAAGACAACGTAAGAGAGGCTTAGAGACATCTCTGTGAATGTCCTTGAGTGGCCCAGCCAGAGCCCGAACATGAACATCTCTGGAGAGACCTGAATATGGCTGTCCACCGACAGTTCCCATCCAACCTGACAGATCTTGAGAGGATCTGCAGAGAAGAATGGCAGAAAATCCCCAAATTCAAGTGTGCAAAGCTTGCCGCATGCATCAAACCCAAAAATACTTGAGGCTGTAATCGCTAGCAAAGGTGCTTCAACTAAGTACCAAGTTAAAGGTCTGAATACTTGCAGTGAGGAAAATAAGTATTTGCACACCCTGCAATTTTGCAAGTTCTCCCACTTAGAAATCATGGAGGGGTCTGAAATTGTCATCGTTGGTGCATGTCCACTGTGAGAGACATAATCTAAAAAAAAAAATCCAGAAATCACAATATATGATTTTTTAACTATTTATTTGTATGATACAGCTGCAAATAAGTATTTGAATACCTGAGAAAATCAATGTTAATATTTGGTACAGTAGCCTTTGTTTGCAATTACAGAGGTCAAACGTTTCCTGTAGTTTTTCACCAGGTTTGCACACACTGCAGGAGGGATTTTGGCCCACTCCTCCACACAGATCTTCTCTAGATCAGTCAGGTTTCTGGGCTGTCGCTGAGAAACACTGAGTTTGAGCTCCCTCCAAAGATTCTCTATTGGGTTTAGGTCTGGAGACTGGCTAGGCCACACCAGAACCTTGATATGCTTCTTACAGAGCCACTCCTTGGTTATCCTGGCTGTGTGCTTCGGGTCATTGTCATGTTGGAAGACCCAGCCTCGACCCATCTTCAATGCTCTAACTGAGGGAAGGAGGTTGTTCCCCAAAATCTCGCAATACATGGCCCCGGTCATCCTCTCCTTAATACAGTGCAGTCGCCCTGTCCCATGTGCAGAAAAACACCCCCAAAGCATGATGCTACCACCCCCATGCTTCACAGTAGGGATGGTGTTCTTGGGATGGTACTCATCATTCTTCTTCCTCCAAACACGGTTAGTGGAATTATGACCAAAAAGTTCAATTTTGGTCTCATCTGACCACATGACTTTCTCCCATGACTCCTCTGGATCATCCAAATGGTCATTGGCAAACTTAAGACGGGCCTTGACTTGTGCTGGTTTAAGCAGGAGAACCTTCCGTGCCATGCATGATTTCAAACCATGACGTCTTAGTGTATTACCAACAGTAACCTTGGAAACGGTGGTCCCAGCTCTTTTCAGGTCATTGACCAGCTCCTCCCGTGTAGTTCTGGGCTGATTTCTCACCTTTCTTAGGATCATTGAGACCCCACGAGGTGAGATCTTGCATGGAGCCCCAGTCCGAGGGAGATTGACAGTCATGTTTAGTTTCTTCCATTTTCTAATGATTGCTCCAACAGTGGACCTTTTTTCACCAAGCTGCTTGGCAATTTCCCCGTAGCCCTTTCCAGTCTTGTGGAGGTGTACAATTTTGTCTCTAGTGTCTTTGGACAGCTCTTTGGTCTTGGCCATGTTAGTAGTTGGATTCTTACTGATTGTATGGGGTGGACAGGTGTCTTTATACAGCTAACGACCTCAAACAGGTGCATCAAATTTAGGATAATAAATGGAGTGGAGGTGGACATCTTAAAGGCAGACTAACAGGTCTTTGAGGGTCAGAATTCTAGCTGATAGACAGGTGTTCAAATACTTATTTGCAGCTGTATCATACAAATAAATAGTTAAAAATCATACATTGTGATTTCTGGATTTTTTTTTTTTTAGATTATGTCTCTCACAGTGGACATGGACCTACGATGACAATTTCAGACCCCTCCATGATTTCCAAATAATTATTTTCCTCACTGTATGTCAATGTGATATTTCAGTTTTTTCTTTTTAATAAATTTGCAAAGATATCAAAAATCTGGTATTTGCTTTGTCATTATGGAGTGCAGATTAATGTCAAAACAAAATAGTTTAAAACATTTTAGTATAAGGCTGCAACATAAAATAAGAAAACATTAAGGGGTATAAATAATTGATGAATGCACTGCATGTTGACTGATCTTGATTGAGTGAAGAAATTAACCAAAAAGTCACAGTAGGTGGAGCTCCAGGTCACACCCACAATGATGTGGACCAATGTCAGTAAGAAGGTGTTTAACAGCCGCTTCAAAGTTTTCATATACATGTGCACTAGCTAGCTCATTCGAACCATTGCAGCCAACTCAAAAACACTTTCGTTTTGGCCAGATTAATTTTTTAAATGACGTCACAACATTTGTTCATTGATTTCGCTTGAAGTATATTCCCTTAAAGGCATAATAACACACAGTCCTTTATATTTAAAGAATAAACACATTACAGTTACAGCTATGCTCAGAGAAGGTCGTGCAGCATGAAAACAGTGCAGAAGACAAAAGGAAAAAAATAAAAGAATTTATAGGAATAAATAATTGATGTAATTTATATAGTAACGTACTATTTACGTAATGTATAGCATGAAATCATGCATTTTTCAAATGCAGGAAAAAATACAAAATTCTCCAATTACCCAAAGAAATATTCAACCAATGAATCTTTTATGAAAACAATCTTCAGTTGCAGCACAAAATCTGACTCAACAATTCTTCCCAAGTAATACAGTTGTAGGTGATATTGCAGACTTTGCTCATAAAGATGCACATGCAGGAGATTTTAAAGCCAGCTTCCAACACAGCTTATCTGATCTTAGAGCTGGACAGGAACCTACTAATACGGAGTGCGTGTGTGTGTGTTTGCGCACTAACCGCCGCTCTGTGCGGAGGCCTCAGAGTCTGATGCCGTTTCACCATCTTCATCTACTTCACTCTGACTGCTGGACTCTTCTTCATCATTCTCCTGACCATCATCCTCAGAGCCCGAACCAGAGCCTGACAACACACACACACACACACACACACACACACCTAAATAAGAGAAATAACTGTTGCTAAGGAAAATAAATGTGATTTGGTTTATTTTTAATAGATATGTGATTCAACAACTAAACCAGGTCAATGACTAAAAAATGTAGAGAACTAGGGGTGGGAATCACAAGGTATATAAAATAATATATATAGGTCACATTATGATATTATTATGATACTATGGGTAGCCTATTTTACATGATACCAACTTTTTTGCCAAAATACCCCAGTTAATGTTACTATTTTAAAATTGTGATACATTTTAGTAAGGGATGGTGATTATGTGTCACACATGATAACTGCATCTTCTAAGGGACTGCTGTTGAATTCCTGGATCGATTTGGCAAATATTTATAAATCTTTTTAAAAATATTTAAATAATAATATATAAAATATCACAAGGAAAAATATCCCGACTTTAACATATTGAGATTTATTGCACTTCTATCAAGAAGCCCTGCACCAACCACATCTGATCAGAGAGAGAGATGGATGTACCCAGTGATGACTCTGGTGTGCTGGTCTTCCTCTCACTGTCACTAACGTCCTGTAGATCAGACAGCAGATCTTTATCATCGGTCTTCTCCTCTCGCACTGCAAACACAACAACACAATTCATATCAAAGCTGAGGTGTGCAATTTCTCTGCCGCTAACGGCAAACACATCCTGACATCCAAGTACTCTTTTCAAGGCACAATTTTCCAGGACACTTCAGGCTCCCAACAAGTGAAATACTGAAGCAAAAAAACATTTAAATCAGGCTTTCATTTCTGCATTACGGTGTGTTTTTGACTGTAGTTTTTCCACAGTTCACTACATGTTGTGATTTAAAGAAAGGAATACATAGTCTGTATGTGCTGCACACTTCAGTCTGCGAGTACGTGCGATGATCATGATGGTGTTTTCAGTGTATGAGCAGCTTCACACATTTAAGCGCTTAATCACTTGCAGATTATAAATTGAATTAGATTGTGCATTTAAACATGTCATATTGCATGATATTCTGCATATTACAGCTAATGTTATTTTTAAGACTAGATTCTGTGATTCAGTCTGTTTTACACATACTGCATGTAGAAGCTGACGCTGGATCATTTAATTATTGAAAGAGTGAAGGTCGAATCACCACGATGCCAACTCAGTTTATATATCAAATGTTTGTGTTTAACAACAGTAATTATGGATGAAAAATATCATATTTTGTAGTCTATCAATACTTAACCGATTTCAGTGCACAGCAGAGATGACAGCAGATGAGCAGAGAAAGTGTGTGACAGGGATTCGTTCATGACGTTTCACAATGCGCAGCCGCCAGCAGTGACTAAACGATACAAATTTGTGTATGTGACTTCTATTCCGAATCCCGATCCTTACCATGTTTTTGTACATGTAACGAAAAGCTTGCTAGCAACACAGTCAAACAGTTGTATTATACTCAAATATTTTTCAGTACATTTAGGCATGGTTCTAATTTTCTATGACTGGAAAACTACATGGCAAAATTCCAGGTTTTCCAAGACACGTGCAAACCTTCAAATTATCCAAAATAAGATCTAAATGCTTCTGGTGAATGAATTCAGTAAATTCCATGTGCTCCTTTCTATTTTACCCCAATATTGGTTATTAAAGCAGTTACGGACATTATAAGCTGCAGAAGAACATGTGTTCAGCAAGGACACAACAATGTTTAACACATAATTCAGCCTGCATAAAATGACCGTTTGTCCAGTCTGGCCCTAAAATGATCCTGACATCCCTTATTAAAACAATGTAAAACAAGAGCAAGTCTGACACAAGTTAGACTAAATCAATCAATCTGTCAAATATCTTCACAAGGCTGAAAAATATTAAGAAATATTTTTTAGTTATATAATCCAGCTAGGGCTGATCAATTCTTTACCTCCGCGGAGGATAAGAGTCAATCAGCGCCGCTGAACCGTGTTAAACGGTGATTGAAGGGCGGTGGGGAGGGAGTGTGTATAATTACGTGTTTATTGTGCATCAAACTTTAAAAAGTGCGTCATTGAACAAGAAATAAAAATTCAACTCTTTTGTAATCAAAATATTACAAAATACCCCCAATAAAATCTATAAATATTAAACTTTTTGAATTGTTTTTTTTTTTTAAATTCTGTCTGTTAGAAATGACTGTAGCCAATCTAACACATCAAGGACTAATAATATTCCAGATATCAGATTCTGTTATATTGTTAAACTCCAATATTCAACACAACTAAATATCACTAAACAGATGGACAATAATGAAATAGTTAGTCCTTTGCTGGAACTTTTTCAATTATAGATGTTCTTAATTGAGTTATGACGTTTCCGGTCACATGAATATACGTCCAGAACGTTAGTTTGTGAAGGAATTTAGGAATTGTAACTTCAGTCGGGGACGAATGGACGTGTAGTTGATCCACTTGTGGTGTGCGTTTGGCTTGCGCGCTAAATGCATATCTTGTAAACACACCGTTACCAGAACAAAATGGAAAATGAATGCGCCCCTATAATAAATACAATTACTAAACGTCTAATACTTTATTATATTCATTAAATGGCATCATTTCAGGAATTTATTTCAAGTTTCTGTAAAGTCTTTTATGTAAGTTGATATGTTAACGTCACGTGCATTACCGCCAGTGGCACTCTAAATTTAGAACTACCACCAAATGTAATGTGTTGTGGTTAAACATGTCCTGAAATGTGATGAATGTGATATTCGTGTTATGTTGAGTGTGTAACCTGGTCTCTGGCATAGTTCACTGCTCTCTGCTTTGGGCTCTCTCGGCTGGCGAACAGGGCTGCGACTGCGATGGCGAGACCGGCCTTTATCTGCATATTCATCAACGGCAACTCCTCTATGGTGAGACATGGGCCCTGAACAAACACAATCATTCACACACCGTCATAAGATGACAACCACATTGTGACATACAAACGTTGCGAGATCTCATGTAAACAATGGAGAATATATCAATATTTCTCACATTTATCACTTTTAAGGACAAAAAGTGCGATTGGATGTTTATCAATGAACGCTTGTCATGGACAATTGACTCAAGTGTGTTGAACTGGATTCATCTGGCGATCGTGTTTTCATAATAAAAGTCCCGTTTTGATATTGCATGTTTTCATTTGTATTCCTGCACAAATAACTTAATTGCCGTTTCTGGAGCATTGCTATTGTGAAACAGAGATCAGATATCAATGTTGAACCCTTTGAAAAGATGTATCATTTGTTAACATAAATTACATTTATAGATGGTAAATTATATATTAAAATGTAAGCAGAGTGACGTCACCACCGCGTGCGGGCGATTGCGTATCAACAGGTTAGTGTTAATTTTGTCACCTATTTTTAATTTAGTCTTAGTCTTATGCCAAATGTCCTTGTTAGTTTTAGTCATATTTAATCATTCACATATCTTTTTTTGTTAGTCAAGTTTTAGTCAACTAAAAGTCTCGTCATTTTAGTCTAGTTTTAGTCAAAAGAGAATTTAAGGTGTCTTAGTCAAGTTTCAAAACATTTTAGTCTTTTTTTAAATAAATTATTTCTGAGATTAATTCTGAGATAACCATTTCAGTCAAATAATGTTTCACACATCTCAAATATTGGTTAAATGTCATAATTACCTGACAAAATACACTTGTTGAATGATTTGTTGAATTCACTTTGTTAAACGTGTCTGGTTTTCTGATTTAAGAGACACATTCACAAATGATGAACTTGTTCTGAAGAGTATTTTATTAAGCAAATAAGTTACATAAAATATATATAACCTGCATAATGTATGTGCCACAACACCATAGCTAACTGGTTAATTTACAGCGTAGATGCCTAAAATCAGCATTAGCTTATGAGACGTATATTTAAGTTAACTTCCCTGAATGTGTGGGTGGTTAGCCTTTAGATGTCGCTTAAGGTTGGTGGTGTTTTTCCCGGTAGTGTTTATCCGCAGTGCTTCCCGTCAGTTATAATGACACATTCTGACTTTTTGTCAATATCATTGTACCTAAAATCCGACCAAATATCGAGCCTCTTCCTTCTACCTAGCATGTCGTCGGCGCTCGTCGCGTGTTCGCCACTGTCTATGATTGTTGTGTTCTTGCTCCATGTAGTTTCGTGTTGCAGCCACAGGAGTATGAGACCTGTAACCGTTACTAGAGCAACAGCGCAAACTCATTCGGAATATTTTGAAGGCGTGACAGCTGAATATTCTATCTCATTGTGAAAAAGTAGAGACGATTGTATACGAAAATGAAGAGAGATTTTATCTTAGTTTTTATTTTATGCAAAACATTTTAGTCTCGTCTTTTTTCGTCAACAATAATGCATGTTAATTTAGTCTTAGTCAGCGTTTTTGGACATTGGTGCAGTCTCGTCATCGTCTCATCTTAGTCATGGAAAAAAAGGTCGTTGACGAACATATTTAGTCTCGTCTCGTCTGACGAAATTAACACTGCAACAGGTAAAAGCTGATGCTCCAGATTAAAACAAGCCTAAATACAGCATGATCCGATGTGTAGATCTTGAGGTGATCTTCACGGAGCGACAGGATATACCAAGCTGCAGAAGGGAAGTCGGTGACTATTTCACCTAATGCTTGCCGCATGCAACCTCTGTCAGACTTTCAGTGCTTACATGAAGTCAAAATTGAATTTCTATGTTATCTGAATGTATGTTACTGGACTTATTGTGAATTGCGATTCATTCATGCCTATATGTTTTTTGGTTAAATCTTTTATCAGAATGTCATAACTTGCTCTTCCGCTGATATGACTGAATCTTCTCTGCTGACGTATGAGAGACTGCAGCCAATAGACAAACGTTTTGACAGTTCTGCTCTGCCCCTTCAAGAGAATGTCATGTACACAAGCCTAGCGCAGAGATGATGGGCAAATTTCCAGATTACTGTACAACGTCTGATCTGTGAGCGTTTATTGACGTCAGTGTGACATACCATCTCTGCGGGCGTCTCTCTCCTTGCGACGCTCCTCTGCTCTCCTCTCTCTCTCCTTCAGCTCCCGCTGCTCTTTCTGCTGCTGTTCACGGAGCTTGCGCTCTCTTTCACGCTGACGCTCCAGCTGCTCCAGACGATCTCTACAGGATCGCACAAACACACACATTTAGCCCTTCATGGTAAATTTATATGGTGTTAGTGTATTAACTGACTGTATTTGTGTGAACAGCTATGACAGGAATTAGTAACAGACACACTTTTCATCAGGCATTACAAACCACTACCTATTTCTACCCAAGCTGAATGTTTGAGATTAAAAGATCATTTACATTCTGTCTGCTCTCCACATGTAACCTGCTGGGACTTCACAGCAATCAGTGTGTGTGTGTGTGTGTAACCTCTCTCTGCGGGAGTGAGCTCTGGCCTGATCTCTCCGTTTCTGTCTCTCGTAATCTCTGCGATTTTTGCCATCATCCTGCCACTGCCTCTTGCGTCTGTCGTTTTCCCGATCTGTCTCTTTCTCTTTTGCACGTACATGTTTCCCCCCTGTGAAGACAAGTTCTGGTAAATCCATTAATAACATTACAATAAAAGAAGTACAACCTTTTAAGATCAAAACTCTTGGGGAAAGCGAGCCACTTCAACTCTACAGGAACATATTATTTTAGGTTTCAAAATAAAAAGAGACCGAAAACATGATAAATCATTATTTTTTGCCATAGCAAATTCACACGTTTGTTAAGGTCATATTCCTTTTGTTTTGGATCAAATGTATAATCATCTGTTGCTTCTGTTTTTAAGGAGCATACTGCTCCATCTATTGCTTAGATCCATTATAATCATTGAGGTACACTGTGTTTTAATCGCTGGAGGCAGTTCACTCAAAGCACGTGCTGAAAACATTTAGATTCATGACATCAGAATTAATAATGATTTACCTCCTTCTGTAGAATGGCTCCTGTGCCGCCTCTTATCCTTTCTCTTCTCCTCTTTTCTGTGGTAGGACTTGTCTTTTCTGGCCATCTGCTGTGGAGGTTTGATTGCCAGAGATTCATCCTCCTCTCCTCTGCAGAAACACAGTGAATAGCAGCTGACGCAATCAAACACCGCAAACAGCAGCAGTTAGAGATGGAATGATTTAATGATTCTGATTCCTCTAAACGACTCCAATTCCACAGATGATTCTTTTAGGACTTTTGGAGGAGGAAATACATAACTATGAAAGTCTGTTCCTTCAAGATATAACAAAATAAATACATTTAAAGGGTCATAAGACCTCATAAACACATTTTTGGAGATGTAAACCGATATGGACGTTTTGCACAATGTAAAACAATGGGGAAAAGAGCGCATTTTTAGATTTAATTTAGTCATTTACATGCTGTATTACTTTCCAAATCACAGATTCAGAGCATGTTTAAAAGTTTATTCAATCTTGTAAATGTTTTGTGTTTACTGCAAACTAATCTAACTGCTACACAATAATCGAAACTGTATAAACTTTGCCAGAGTACAACAAAACCGAATGTCTCTTTATACAGAACATCAATAATCAGAACATATTATATCATGTGAGGTATATGGACAGGACTGATTGTGAGGGGTGCACCCGAGGAGAGCTACACAATGCTGCTGCACTTTGTGACAATGCCATATTTGGAATAGTTGGCACTGTACTTAACGATTTAAATGGGGATTCATTTGTTGTTGAGCATTGTAAACCATTTATTGACCAACACAAATTATTCACGATTTAAAAGTCATATTTCACGATTGACACATATGAACTGGAAGGACACACAAACGATCGAGAAAACTTAATGAATCAATCTTTACACCCCTGTCGCAGAAGACCAACCAGTCAGAAATGACACCGATTTAAGAACACATAACACGGGAACAGTTCTTGGTTCATTTTGCGCTGGACTTGCGGTTCAGTGAGTCAGATTGAGTTACCACTCAGACTGATTCACAAGGGTTTTTGATTCACTAAAAAGAACCAGCTCATAGGAGTCATTCATTTGGGAATCGGATTACACCGGTCACACTGTAGGAGCATCCTGGAATATAATGTTTGAGAGCCGTCACCAGGACTGAAAGTATTTGTTGTTTTTTTTTTTTAAACAGAACAGCTTCTGCATCAGAACCAGTTCTCGGATCCCAACTTTAGTGCCAACTGCACACAAATGTGCTGTCGTTTAAGATTAGCTACTGCGATTATTAGACTACAACCAGTTTATAGGGTGACAGCAAAGGGCTTAACCTGCATCAGGGTCAACGTACTGTTGATTGATAAGGAAGCATGACCACACTGAGCTACCTGCGCGCTACTTTAATTAGAGTTTAATCATTGTGATAACCATCAAAACATGGCCCAATTTAGCTGAATTCACCTTCACATCACAATTGTGGGACAAAGATCGGAGAATATGAGAGCGCTTCCAAACCTGTCTTCAGTCGAGTCGTCCCGTGTATAGGTTGAATTACGTATGGTTATTTCCATCCTGTTGTCCTGTAGTTCTCCTTCCTCCGGAGTGTCCCGTTTGGATTCCCGATCATCCGTCTGTACCACAATAACGCAAAGAAAACATTTGACTGTGAGAAACACTCTGTTATCGTTAGATTCGCAAATTAATCACCACTGTCTGATATCTATACACCCGATTACTGAAGTGGCCATTCCACCTAGTGTCAGCTCCAAAATCTCCCAACAGCCTTGTCAATGGACGCTAGTTTTGAGCCACATGAACAGAAGTCCATAGCAGAGCATCACACTCCCTCCACAGGCTCGTCTTCCAGAATGATCATCACGTATTCATCTGCATTACATCGGACACCCTGCCCCCTCTAGACATCACGACTGGTGTCGGCCAAACCAGAGGACCGCTAATTATCATATCACAATTGTCAGCTGCTTTACTAACATGAAATAGCATGAATTGTTTTATAATGTTGTTCTACAGTGAAGTCATTTCCCATCCCTGGCTTTGATTATCTTACGTTCTTTAGTCGTTTAGGGTCGCTCTTCTCTTCCAGCTCTCGTCGGCGTTTCTTCTCTTGTAGGATCTCGTCTAACGTTTTCACTTTCCAGGTTTCCTTTGCGTCCCCCATCAGCTCCAAAGCACCTCCCTCTGAAGACGACAGGAACATCTTTACTGAAAGACTTTCATGGTTACAGGTGCATGTCAACACGCTTTGTCGCTCCTTGGTTTGAAATGTGTCCACAAAGGAGAGACTGAAACCCGTCAGTACGCTCAAGCTCAGGACGGTGAAACACAAATGGAGCGGACTGCAGCAAAGGTGTTTAGATGCACGGTTTGAGACTTAACCAATTCATGACAACATATTTAAACTCTTACAGCTAATGATATTCCTTGAAATGTACATTTATGCATACGGCAGATGCTATTATCCAAAGCAGCTTACAGTGCATTCAAGGAATATTTTTGATCGGTTTGTGTGTTCCCTGGGAATCGAACCCGTGATCTCGGCGTTGCTAGCAGCATGCTTTACCAGTTGAGCTCCAGGACCTCCATGAGAAGTGTTGAAATAATCCCATAAAGTATTGGACGATCTATGAGCAAGGTCAATTAATCAGCCTATATTGAGCTCTTTTGAGACGATCGATCATATTAACGTCAGTCTGATTAACCCTCATTTCTGGTCTTCCTTTCGTTTTGGGGTCCCAGGAGCCATAAAGCAAGCACGTTTCAGTTTGCTATTTCAGGGTCCATTTGATCCAGCAAGTACACACAAAGTACCTCAGACACCAGAGAACATGAACATGTTCATCACTTTTACTCCACAGAGCAGAATAATGCAGGATTTTCATTGTTGTTGATATATTTACACAACAAAAACGAAACATCACACGTGTTAGTTTTTTGGACATGTGCTATGGTAGTATTTTAAGTATGTAACGAACACGGTAATAATGCAACCACCACAGCACTTTCCTATCAAAAAATTCTTAAAAGTCATGACGTTTGGCCCTGGTCTTGAGTTTTACGTGTGTTATATTAAAGGAGGATTAATCACAATATAAGATAAATGAACTCCATAAGCACTCGTGTGGTGAGAAACAAATCGACACGTGTTTGTAACACCCCTCATTCGAGAACAAATCAAGACTCGTTATTACTCTTTTCATGTTCAGTGTTTTACTCACCTGCGATTGTTTATTCGGCGCGTTCCCTGAACACCGGAACAACTATACCCTTCTTCCTGCACCCGGGGCACGTAGAGCAGAAATCACAGCGCCGCCTGTCGGTGATGACAGTCAGAGATCTAACCACACGTTTCTCCGTCATTTAACATTTAAACGTTGACAGATCATTTCACATGCTTACCGTAACTTTGATAGATAATAAAAGAAACCTGCATCAGTATTGATTTCGCTATCGATCCAATCAAAAGTGTACAGGTGCCATTTACACCTGACCGTAAATGCACCTCTTTTCATTGCGGTCAGGCCAGCCTCCACTCGAACATCATGGTCAAGTTAGCTCGCACGTAGTTTTGAGCTGCGCGTTTACACTATGCATTACTGTAAGAGAGTGTAGAACTGATTTCAAAATAAAAGCGACCTTCAGTCAGTCAGTCTGTCAATAATGAATGAAAAATAATCAATTAATAAAGGCGCATAAATAACGACATAAAACAACATAAATACATATTAAATAAAACTTCATAATAAATGAATAAAAACTCCCTATATCTAAAGAAGGTCGCTTTTATTTTGAAATCAGCTCAACACTCTCTTAGAGAAATGCATAGTGTAAACGCGCTCCACAATACAACTTGACCTGCAGTCTGTTTTCACCACATCTGTTCGTTGTAACGGATTCAATGACTGCATACATCAGTCATTACGGTATATGTGTTTCTGCGTGATAGTAAAACGCAGTAAGTATCAGCACGACAAGAAAGTGCAAAGGACATTGGCTTATTTTATGCCAATTATATTTGCATTTAATCTAAGTGAAACCATGATATTTAGAGCAGAATTCTTCGTTATTTTAAAGAAGAACTTGATTTTAACTGAGCTGAAGTGCTTCATATCAGACACACTGAAGGGCTGTAACATCTATAGACATTAAGGGGGCATTTTTTAATGGTGGATAAAAAAGAAAGAAATTTACAACTTAGTCCATCAGATACTATACCTCAAATGATTATATGCGCAAAACAATTTGCCACTTCACCAAAAAATAACATACAAAAGTACCATTTTACTTTTTAACACTAACTATAATTAATTCATCCTGTTTGTCAAAGGCAAAGTTGCTGGTGGTGTCCACTTCCAAGTGTGTATTAAAAATACTCCACAGATGTTTGATTAGACACAAGTTTAGCATTAGCGGTGTGATTGGAACTCAAATGAGAACACCAGGTGTCTCCCAAGGACATTTTATTGGTCTGCAGTGAGAAATATAACCAAATATAACAAACCAGTTCACGACTGAACCCACATCAACACAACAGACTGTCAAACATGGACCAATGAAATGTGCAAAGTGACATAAATCCCGACCTGATGTAAACATAAACCGTATATAACTCACACAGAGCTGTGTGACCCATATTAGTGTGTGTAAGGCAGCAAAATGTTTAAGTTCCTATATTTCACCACATTACATAATACAGAAAAACATGGTTTAAGGTAATTACATCTACTGCACACAGGGCATTAGATTAACTAGTGGGATATTTGGTTAAATCAGCCCACTTTACAACAACGGACAGAGACGGTTTGTGAATGTGACAATTGCCGTTTGTAAGATGTGGATAATTCCCAAGCGTTCAAATAATTTGCTTGCCTTCTCAAAACATAAAATGCAACCCATCGCTCATCCCTTCACAATGAAGAGACAAAATGTTTTTTTGTTTTTTTTAAGCTAAACACATGGAAATGCACAGGATTATGCTGAACTTAACAGAGAAATGCAGAATTCATTTCAAATGAAAATATGTTCGTTTGATGCACACAATCAGACCAAATTATACAGCTAATTACATTTAGTGGTTAATTGACATAATTAAAATGACTTGCAAACGCACAACCCGCCACAGCTGAGCAGAAGATCTTTATGGACCAATATTTAAACATTGCTTCAGACAAACAAGATTAGCTTATTTGATCACTTTCAGGTCACCCTTCAAAGACAACCTCACTACTAAATGAAAAAACAATCAAAAATCGGTGAAAGTTTACATGCATATCTGGAGTCAATTGAGTAGTCTGTACATAATCTTAATTTCAGAAAAGTGCATGATGTTTGAGCAATATGGAAAACAGATATATTCATGACAAATCAATCAGTTTCTGCAGTAGTCCTTGTGGCTACAGTAAATCATGCTTGTTCTGATGCGCATGGTGGACGGAGGTGGTGGTTTGCTACAATTGTTGCATTTGGAAGTTCTGTCACACAGGATTGTACAAGACAAGAAGATGATGGAATGTGAGATCATAAAATAGAAAAAAAAGAGCTCAATAAAGATGGTGACATGCTGCCAAAACCTTTTTTCAAAGAGCTTTGCAAGATGCACTGTATACTAAAAAACTAAAGAGAAAACACCACACCAATGAAGCCGACTTTTAAAACCATTAATGTTTGTTTGTATTGTGACATGATTTTCAAAACAATTAAGCACATTTCTCATAAGATTCTTGAAAAAAATGTTAAAATACCCTTGTAAAGTAAAAGTGAAAGTGCACATCATGGTAGCATTTGTTGTGCTGAACTGAATTTATGCTGACTTGGCAATTTCATAACTGTATGAATAATAATGGGATGCATTATAAGGCTAATGAAAATCCATTTGTCAATGTAAAAATGTTAATAGTCCTAAATACAGGCTTAAATTCTTTATTCATTTGGGGGTGAAAAATAATGCAAGTCTCTTTGTTCATATTTAGCCTCAAATACTGTATAAAAGTGCCATATTATATACACAACACTCGTGTTGAATTTAACAAACCTCTCACATTTCTCAACAGACAATATTTCACTTTAAAAAACATGACAAACGATCAAACAGACAGTAAGGCATTGCTTGAAACCCAAACAAATGTTTCAATACCACAGTTTTGCATTTTCTTTTTCACCACCTTTGGGATCATTTTCAAACTAATGCAGTTACATTTCAAACCAGGGTCAAGACGTCCTTTTGCTTCTCCAGCGTCTCCGTGTCTATCCCTCATTCGGTTTTAAGGAACATGACTGTCTTTTCAGTTTATTTGGTAGACGTGACGCCATCCTGCATCAGAGGTTTCTGCTCATATTCGGCTGACTGGATGAGAGCATCTCTCTGTATCTGTTTCGCCTTGTTATAAAGCAGAACGCCCACAAACACCATGACGGTCCCCACCGCAGACACGGCCGTGATGGGGTTACTGAACACAATGATGCTCAGCCAGATGCATAGAGCATGTTTCACTGTGCTCGCAACACTGCGCACAGAAAACAGAGGAGAACATCAGTAAATCACCATTCACTCAGACTACAATAGAACAACAATGCGTTCATTTCTGGTCGCTTTAAGAGGAGGTTTCTCAACACTGTTCCTGGAGGACGTGTGCTAAACCTGTAGTACTGTTGGCGTGCGTCCAGTAAAAGGGTTGGGAAACACTAAGAATCTCATGAAACCTATCAAAAACACGTCTGGGTCATGTTTCACCCCAAGACTTTTAAATAAAGATTTGCAGAAAGAAAATGTTCATTTTAAGGACCATTCATATTTTTTGTATTGTGAAAATATTACATTCTCATTTACATAATGCAACAAAATGACATATTTAAATGAATTATTCATACATCATGGTAGTATTAGTCTTTCATTTATGTCGATTTTAATTAAGAGTTGTCAATTAATAGATTTTTTTTATCAAATTAATTACATGACAAACCTACTAATTAATCGTAATACCAAATAATAGTTTTTGCTGAGAAAGGCCCTCGCATTCATTTAAATAAATAATATAATAAAGATGATAATTCAAATACATCACATTATTATTTCGGCAGATGAGTAAAGCATTGATTGGACAATACAAAAAGTGTCTTTAGAAGTCCATATATAGTTTGTTTTATTCTTAAATCAATGATCATAAGCCTGCAATCGACAGCAATCCATCAAAATCAGTTGTGTTTTCACAGGACATGATCTTGTGTTATTTCTAGGGCTGTCATTTTAATGCGTTAATTCATTTTACACAAAATAACACGTAATAAAAAATTAACGTAATTAATTGCATGCCCCCGGACTGTAATATGGAAGAATCCTGAGAAATACTTGTAGTACCACCTGTTTACTCCAGGGGGCAGTAAGTGAAACTTCAGGTGTATGAGCAACACACAGTTTATACAGTGAAGAAAACACTTTAGTAAGCAGAACAGAACACTAGAAGGAGCTCAAGATGTGTTTATTAAACTATATTTAACTTGAAACAGTGACATAAACATTTTATGTTTATGATGCAACACACCCGAGACGTCTGACGCAGGTGTAACTTGACGGTCCTTAAACAAGCCCTCATAATAAATCTCCAACTGATTGACAAATTCACTTGTGAAATGGATTGCTGTGAACTGTCAGCCAATGATTGTCTTATGTTCAATAATATGGTAGTAAACAATACATTGTATTCTAAAGCCGCTTTTTGTGTTGTCTTATTAAAGATTAACTCTTCTGCTACAGGAATATAATGCATTTTAATTATCTGAATATTTTTTGTGTGTGTGTGTAATATATATATATATATATATATATATAATTATTTCATCATTATATATTCAGTTATTGTTATATGAGTGGCTTTCAGCAAATATTTGTATATGCAATTAATTAATCGGGACACCATGTAATTAATTCTATTAAAAAATGTAATCGATTGACAGCCCTAGTTATTTTTAACTATTGGTCTATAAAAATATGAGTCAGACACTGGCTTGTAGAGTCATAAATGACATGTTTTTAGTATACTGTGACAAATAAAAAGTAGTTGAAACTCTGAAAATCAAATCTGGAGATCCCTGCATTCTGTTCATCCAGCTGTCAAGAACACGTCCTGTGTGAACGGCTCTCATTCTGTGGCTGTTTTGTTGAGGCGTACTGACACTCCTCAGAAAAACACGAAATTACATCGAAAGTAAGAACTTTTATTATGGAATTTACATACGGTTCAGGGGGCATGATTAATTGAAACATGTTATTTTTTTTATATAATTATTGACACACGCTAAAACAACTCCCCTAATTTTAATGTCAAATTGTGTCCTGACAGGATGATCTCAGTAATGAGAATTTCCATTGAAAATAACAAGAGAAACGAAAAAAACTTAACTATTACCAGCTGTGATAAAAATAATGTCACAATGTATAAACTCTTAATGGCTTTATTTACTTAATGCAAAACATAGGGTTTTCTGATCCAGGGCCCCTCCAAATAAAATTGCTTGACTTTATTGCCAACACCGTATCCTAAATTTTATAACATAATAATAGAGCTTCTATTTATTCCCAAAAGTTATACAGCTTGTGTAACCATTAACCAATATACAGAATTTTGTTATATTTTCACATTCTATGTTTTATTAATCAGCACACAGTCCTCTTCAGTACGTTAATGGACCCCCGTTTGAAAACCCTGGTGATGTGGATGATGTTCTCACCTGAATGTGACGGGAGAGATGCGGCCCATGAGTGCATACGCAGTGACGCTCTGTAAGTGGAACAGGGCACCATCAAACAACAGCAGCAACACAACATCATGAGACAGCTTGAAGTTTCGCTCACTCTTTCCAAGCCCAGGTATGTCCTATAAAACAATGACATCATCAGTATGGCTGCACATTCAATTAATCGCAGAAATAATCGAGATTACAATTACAGCAACCACATTTAAATGTGAAAAGTGTAAATTACACACACACACAAATAAAAAAATATTCAGTGAAGTTAATCAAATTGAGGAAAACTTTTTCACTCAATTAAACAACATTATATTAATAAAAACATTTGTTATTGCAAGTGTAAATGTCTGTGTGCTTGCAGTCTCAGTAATAGGTTACTTCTTGCAGATTAAGTTCTTAAAGGGGACTTATTATGCAAAATTCACTTTTACATGGTGTACATAAATAGGTGTACAAATATATATGGTTTGTACATAAATGTGAGTCGGCAGTGTATACACACAACCATCTTACAATGTTAAAAGTCCACACACTCCTCTTTCTTATATTTCTATTCATCAAAAACAGTGTGGCAAAATGAATGGTTTTTGTTTCTGCTCTAAAGTGACGTCACGTTAGAGCAGGTCTCACCCACGACTATTGACGGACTCGACCCTATCATCATAGATCCTTCCCTGAGTGATCTACACACATTTCTGCGCTGGATCAGATACAGTGAGAAGAAGAATGTCTCATAAGTGTTCTGTTGTTGGCTGTAAAAGTGAACATAAAGAGTCTTCATGTACTCCCGGCATCAGAGCCACTGAAGTGGACAAGTTTTGTTTTTGAAGGAAATGTGCCCCAAAACATACAAAATGTGTGCATGTTTGTGCAAATCATTTTACACTGGACTGCTTTGTGAATGAGTCAATCATGAAGCAGGATTTTCAAAAAAAATGTACATTTTTACATACAATTACATTTATTTATTGAATCTAATCAAGTACACGATATGACTATTAATCAATCAAAGAGCATATATCAGTATTTGCTGATAAAGGCCCACAAATAATAATTAAATTATATAATATAAACATAATAATTGTGATAATTAAAAAACATTACATTATTGTGGCAGAAGATTAAAGCATTGATTAGAGTTAGACGAAACAAAATGTGGCTTTAGAAGTCAATATATACAGTTGAAGACAAAATTATTAGCCCCCTATGAAATTTCAATTCTTTTTCAAATATTTCCCAAGTGATGTTTAAAAGAGCAAGGGGATTTTAACACAGTATTTCCTCTTGTATTTTTCCTGTGGGGAAAGCCTTATTTATTTCAATTTACCTGGAATAAAATAATTATTTAAAAAAAATAAAAAACTGCTAAGGTCAATATTATTAGCCCCCTTAAGGAATTAACTGCTTGATTGGCTACGGAACCATCCACCTGTTATCCAAAGACTTGCCTAATTAACCTAACTCGCCTACTTAACCTAATTAATCCCCCAAGCCTTTAAGCTGCACTTCAAACTGAGGATTAGTATCTTGCAAAACAACTAGTGAAGTAATATAAAACTGTCATCATGGCAAAGACAAAAGAAATTTGTTTAGACTTGAGAAAAATAATTGTTAATGCTCACAAAGCAGGAGAAGGATATATACATTTATCAAAGCGTTTTCAGGTGTCAAGAACTGCCGTGAGAAGTATTATCAAGAAGTTTGAAGAGACCCACACAGTGGAGAACAAGACTGGCCGAGGCAGCTAAAGATTTCAAAACCCTTGGAAGGACAACTGGTTAGAGATGTTTCTAAAGACCCAAGAACAACTGCCAAGACACTAATGAATGATTTAGCCAAGTCTGGGATTGATGTCTCAATGAAGACAGTCACTAGAGCCCTGCACATGAATGGACAAAAACTCCACTTCTGAAGAGACACCTCCAAGCTAGACTGAAGTTTGCCAAGGACAACCTAGAGAAAATTGATGCACACTGGAAACGTGTCCTTTAGTCAGATGAGACAAAACTAGAGTTCTTTGGCCATAGAGATGTTGCCTATGTTTGGAGAAAGAAGGGAGAGGCACTCAACCCAAAGAATACCGTTCCCACAGTGAAACATGGCGGTGGGAGTATAATGCTGTGGGGATGTTTCAGTGCATCTGGAACTGGGAATCTCATCAGGGTTAAAGGAATCATGAAAAAGGAAGACTACGAGAAGATTTTGAAAGACAACCTCAAGCAATCTTCAACAAAACTTGGTTTGGGTCGACATTTCCACTTCCAGCATGATAACGACCCAAAGCATACCTCCCTTATGGTGAAGAACTACCTCCAAACTAGCAAAAAGAATGTCCTTCACTGGCCTGCACCAAGCCCATACTTGAATCCCATAGAAAATCTGTGGACCACACTGAAGACTAGAGACCATGCCAGGACACCAACAAATCTGGAGTAGCTTGAGAGATTTGCTAAGGAGGAATGGGCTGCGGCGACTCAGGAGAAATGCCAAAAACTTGAGAACTACAACAAACGACTAAAGGCTGTTATCAAGAAAAAGGGATACACTATTGACTGTTAACATCAGAGGGCTAATCATTTTGACCTGTAGATTCTTTTTATTCTTGGTTATAATTTTGTTTCTATTTGTATTAAAAACATTTCAAGTTGCCTAAATAAACTATTAGGTTTAGAAATAATCTTTGC